>CM041554.1:1073946-1541446 GCA_023238725.1 Scortum barcoo
CTCTGAGTACAACAACCGTCTTCACTTCCTCCATCTCTAACTCGTGTTAAACATCCCGACGTGTAAGTACATGAAGGTTGTTTTTCTCGCGTGCAGGGATCATGCTCCCGTACCCGTCAGGTAATCTGGTTCTGGATGTGGTGCTGCTGCTGCTCTTCCTCGGCCTGGAGACTCTCAGGATCTTTTACGGTGAGAGAAATGGAGACGCCCTCAGAGATGACCTCTGTGATGACCTCAGTGACGACCTCAGTTGTGACCTCTGTGTGTCTTTGCTCAGGTTGGAAGGGGAACCTTTGTGAGCGCTCTCTGGCCTCGTGTGCGTCGCTCTTTATCCTCCTCCCGTGTGCGGCACTGGCTGTTTACTACCTGCTGCTGCAGACCTTCGTCCTGCGGCTGGAGTTCCTCCTCAGCGCCGTCCTGCTCTGTTTCTACGGCCTCGAGTTCCTGCTCGGACTCCTCTCTGTGTCGGCCTTCTCCAGGTGACCTGACCCTGCAGGCTCTGGTCCTGATCGTGTGATACGGGGTTCTCAGTTCTCAGAGATCTTTAAGTGTGTTTCTATATATGGAAATATTCATTTTCATATTTAGTTTGTCCTTTTTTCTGTTTTTCTTGTAGGTCCAAAGTTTACTGATGAAGAAACGTTCACCTGAAACACAGCAGGCTTTCCTCAGATGCCACGTTGTAAATAAAACACTGTATTTTTATTCAAATGTAAATTTCTTTGACACTGAATATTTTCTACTGTAAGTTTTAGACAAACTGTTTGTACTAAGGATGTATCGACGCTGAGGTCCAGAGATTTTTTACAAGCGATGATGATGTACAAAGTCATTAAATAAAGACCCAAATTTAGTGTTTGTAAGTGTATTAAAAAAATCCCCAAAGCCAGAAAAATCAGAAAGGATTTAGGCTGCTCGGGGTGTCTGCAGGTCTTCAAAAGTCTTAAAAAGGATTCAGTTTCTTCAAATAGACCTTTGACTGTGATAAAAAGTCTTACATTTGGTGTTCTGGCTGCTGTTGGCAGTAATGTTAGTGATGAAATGTTTCATTTTACACCTTTAAACTCAAAACTTAAACTAGTTTTACATTTTTTATACAGTCTTCTGTCATTGATCTGGGTCCAGCTTGTTTTGATATGGAAAAGTTGAAAAAACAATCATTTAAGTCCTCATCATCCCTTCTGGTTGTGTTGATGGATGTGGTGAAATCAGTCAGCAGAGAACAGGACAGTTCTCAGGAGTCGGTGCTTTGGTCGAGATGTTTCTCTTGCAGCTGTAAACCAACAAACTTCAACACAAACACAGACTGCTTTTCACTCAGCTGCTCTGAAACTTTCACTGCTCTTTTAAAGGGTTTATTTTAATACTGTGCTTCTCTAATCTCCAACATTAATCCACGTGTATCGTTACTCGTACAAGGGAAGAAAAGTGGTCTAAATATTTGTCTCGTACAGCCGCGATTCTTTATAACATCCAGCATTCGTTTGGAAAGGAGCCTCAGACAGTCTGGTTCTTTAAAACACCTCCATCTTAAATAAAACATGAGAAACATGAGAAACATGAGCACTCTCCTCAAAATGTCTCTGGAGTGAGGGATGACACGTTGGTGAATAAAACTCCTCCATCCTCTCGTCTCTCTGAGAGGAGCTAAACACGAGGAGGTGATGCTGGTGAAGGAAGAAAAGATCCAGATGAGCTAAAAGGAAGCAGACGGAATCACAGGAGCACGCTGAGACTCTCTTCAGCTTTAAAATTCATTTAACTGCTGACATTTTTCCACAGATGTTTCATTCAGTATAAAGTCACTAATCTTGTTTCAGTTTAGTGGTTTGGTTGAAAGCACAGAATCAGCTGCAGTGATCTCAGAGTAGTTTTTAGTTTGTTTGTTCGTTTGGATGTTCAGGTGAACTGCCAGGAGGCAACACGAGGAAGGACTTTTATCCTTCAGCTGCAGGTCTGAGAGACACGAGACATCTGCAGAAAAATACAACAAAAAGGCGTCTCAGTGAACAGAAACACGTCCGGCAGACAGGGGGCGCTGTGAGGCTTATCTGGTGTCCTCCTGACTCCTGAGACAGACACAACAACAAAACACCACCCTGCTGAAAGAACATTTATCTCAGCTGACATCCTTTTTCAATCTACCTTTACATAAAGCCAGCAAAACCTGGAAATACTGTTTATTTTAATGAAACAACAGGAAATGAAACAACAGGAAAGATCTCACATTTCAGAGGGACAAAGCTGCTCATCAGGATCTTTAACAAACATCAGGAGGTCCTGAGTGTGCAGCAGGTGATCGTCCCTCTGTTCTTCATGAGTTAGCTGAAAAGAGAATCCACACACTCAGTATGTCACATTAGTGAGGTAACACTGCACACCTGATATCCATCATGAATCATCTCACTGTAAAGATATTAGATATTTCTTTTTCAGATTTATTCTATGATGGTTTCTGAAACACAAAATTTCCACTTTTACAAGCCTGTTGTTGGCAAAGTGACTCTGAAATGTTTTTACACTGTGTTTCTCTGTTTGATTGATTTCATCTCTTGTGCTGCTCAAATGTTTCCTAACATGTTGGGCTCTCAGGGCCACCGTACCTCTGACCTCCCTGCTAAAATCACAGGACCGTCTCCCAAACGATGCGTTCACTGTCCCCCTCTGATCAGAGATCCTTAATGCACTGAGGTGTCTGTTCAGGTTTAATCACAGAGGTCGTAGTGGGAGATGGTTTTGTTCTGAAGTGTTTTATATTAAAAGGTGGTTTTAATTTTCTGCCCCTCTCGTGTTCGTAAATGAGGTGAACAAAATATTAAAACCAGCTCTCAATAAAAAGCACTTCAGTACAACACCTCAATCATAAACATGAAGCAGAAATATTAAATTTCTCACCGTGACAACCAAAAGTGATATTCAGATATTTGTAGACGTTCATGAAGCTGCTGTGAAACCATTAATTATTATTAGTTAGTAATTATTATTATTAATGTTTGACCTGTTTCTGTGGTTTGACCTGATTCTTTGGGCTTAAACTTAAGAGTTAAACTTTTTTTCACTTTTAAACTTCTTTTATTTATGTTTATGCACATACATGTATTTATGTTTCTCTATATATGGAGCATGTATATAGTGTACTTGTGTTTATAGTGTATTTATGACATTTTTACCTTCTATATTTTTGTCTATTTTTTGTACTCAAACAGTGATTTTGTGTTAATGACATTTTAACTTTGTCTTTTCATAAAGTTTATTGGAGTGAAATAATTCAGAGTTTAATGAAGGTGAAACTGCTGTAGCCTTCATTAGTAAGTTAATAATAAATAATAAACATGAATAAACGGTGTTGTTGTTGTTTGCTGACGTTTTATCTACAGTTTGCTGTCGTGACCGGACTCGTTCAGACTGACTCTCCTTTTCTCTGTGTGTTCGGGGTGAAAGAACAAACAGATGAAGCTGCAGAAGACAATCAGGACAATCAGACAACATGCTGACTTAACACGTGGAAACCATGTTCATACTTTGTGTGCTGGGATCTTTGTTTGAGGCTCCTTGATATTAAAGGAATGAGAGGTAGATCATCAGGAAACAGCTAACTGGCTGATTGAGTAACGTCTTTCTTAATGAGCAACTTTTATCTCTTTATTTCTTTATTATAACTCTTTATTTGTGTGCACTGTTTGTTTGTTTGTTTGTCACAAAATAGATCCAGCAGCTCCTCAGACCACGTGAGATCGAGTCTCTGGGCCTAAATGGAGCTGTTATCTTAGCTGGAGGTTTCATTTCAGTGTACAGATTAAACAAACCAAACACATGTTACCATTGATCAGTGTCAGGCTAGCTGTTTCCCTTTGCTTCCAGTCTTTATGCTAAGCTACGCTAACCACGTCCTGACTCCAATAAGACAAGAAGTTGTTGCCGTAGAAACATCACACAGCTGATTTCTGCAAAACAAACTGATGAAATGAACTCAGAGAGTGACTGGACTTATGTTGAGGAAAGTGCACAGAAACTTTGAGACTTTCCAGCAGAGACAAACTTAATTCCCCACATTTTGTCTCTGCATATGTTCAGTATACATAAAGTTGCAGAGCTTTATCAACTTTTTGATGGGAAAACTTTTCTTCCTTAAGCCGTCTCTAATCTCAGATGACTAATTTAACAGTAAGCGAACAGGCAGAATGTGACTGCTGGCGTTGAAAAGAGGATAAAGAAAGTTGAATTCTGCGTCGGCCATCAGCGCCGCTCCTCCTGACCTGCACATGTTTATGCTCGCAGGGCATTTGTTCTGCTTGTCAAAGTCAGCGTCCAATTGGGTGAAGCCCGTATTAAAGAGATCAGTGTATTTGCATGTCTCTACAATGGCTGCTTCGCTCGTTTCTCTTTGTGAATATAAAGTAGACAGAACTTAAAGCTGAGAGGTTTCATTACTGAGTCTATCGCAACCGTGCAGTTCCTGCCACACAAATTAAATTGTGCCACTTTGTTGAACACCGACCTCTGTTCATAACTGCAGTTTCATCTCGCATCTGCAGCCTGCACACAAACTTTGAACAAAAGTCACAATAGATACGATGTGATTTACATTTCTACATATTTTCTTTTGACTCAGATCTTAAAGGCTCCTCAGATGATTCTTCAGCTCTCGATGATGTTTCAGGAGCAAAAGCAGCTCCAGGAACAAACAATAAATAATGAAATCTGACTTAGACAGCTTAAAAAGCTTAAAAAACACACTTTAAATGGGTAAAATTAAACAGATCTGCTCTTTAAATAAGACCAAGTGTCCTCTGTTGAAGAATATAAACTAAGTTTTACTCTTTAGGTTGAAGGACTCGATGGAAATGAACCTGCTTGAATATTTTTGATGACTTTGATGTGTCTTTTCTCCCATTTTAAAGCAGCACTGCAGATTGATTTTAAAGTCAGACTGAAAGTTTCAACATTTTAATGTTTGAACAAATGTAAACCTGAATTAAAGCAGTAGCAAGTATTCATACGTAATTTACTCATTTTTAACAATCTGTTGTGGCACTGAGTGGGTACATTATTCTTTTTTCAACATACTTTATCTCTAATAAAACTGTATGTGATTCCTGCAGCGATATTCATTACCTCTCAGCATGCATCTCTAAATGTCACAGGCAAATTTAAAGACAGACTGTAAAGGAATTAAAATGTGAATTACTCATTGTTTTCTGCTCTTAAATATATAATTACTCCACATTTGAAGCAATATAAGTAACAAGCTGTATCTGTATTTTAGCTGTTTATTTGACAAGGAGAGTGCTGTAAGGTAACAAAAAAACATACAAACAGAACAAATTATGTTATTTATTCATATGTACATTCATGCACAAAACACAACATATATGCACAAAGTAGTGAAGCACATTCATCCACCAGTAAGTTAAGCATGTGTACAACACCTCTGACAATGTGTGAAATTTAGGTGTATTAATATTTCATCTATTGATATTTGACAGTAATTTTTCACATCAGATTCAGATAATTGGACTTAACTTTGCAGCTTTTGCTCTGAAATTGTCATAATGAAATAACAGTTTGGTATTTATCCATCAGGATTATATTTTGCAGTGTGGAGGAGATGTTGAAAACATTTCAGGAGAAACAATTTACTGAAAATCTAACTGAGCGCATAAATGAATAAATGGAAAACAAGATGTGAACATGAGCTTTGGTTGCTTATTAAACATTAAATAAAAATGACATTAAAAAGAACTGTTCAGGATGTCTGTATTTCTAAAGTCCTGACTACATCCTGTCTCTTAAATCTAAAAATGTGTTTATTTTGTGTTTCTCTGTTATTTTCCATCATGAAAAGCATGAAATTGGGAAGCACTGATCGACATGCTGCCTCCCTTTCCCACATATATTTAGGTGGAACTGCACCAAATGTCTCTTCACGGTGAATAACTGGGAGAAAATTGAACTCCTGCAGCTTTTAGCCTCGATGTGATCATGTCTGTGGTTTAACAAGCAGCTGAGTCTTTGGAGGCGCAAAGAGAGGAGGTGAAACTACAAACACCAACAGATGAGCAACAATCCAAAGTCGTGCTCACTCGATTAGTCTGGACAGGAAATTAAAGAGTCATTTTATCTGCCTTTAACGAAGAGGATTTCTGTATCTGAAGCATCTCGTCCAGCTGCCACTAGATGTCAGTGAAGCTCCATCAGAGCTCTGAGATCTGCTCCATCAGCAGCAGCTGTTCACTCTTCAGACCAGAGGAGAGCTGGGAGAGGAGGAAGAGGAGAGAGGAAGAGGAGGAGAGGATGGTAAGCTCTCAGAGAGGAGGATGAGGAAATGTAAAGTAAGAAGAGAGTGGAGAGAAAGGGGAGATGAAGGAAGAGATGAAAAGGAGGGAGGAGAAGATGACAAAAGAAGGAGGAGACAGGAAGAGAAAGAGAGGAAGAGGAGGAGGAAGCTGCAGTATTGTGTATTTCCTGTCAACTCTTTTTATGTTCAATTCATGATGATAATTAAATAGAATCATTACTTGGCACGTTTAATAATCATTTAATAACTTTTGTAGTTCCATCATTTAAAGGCAAATTGAATTAATAACGTAATAAATTGTTTTCAAAATATATAATATAAGTCAGTAATCATAATTAATGAGCACAATTGTCTATATTACTTGAGCCTATATACTTAACGAGTTTGGAGGCTGAGCCAGCCAATCAGAAGTGGAGCTGCCTAACGAGCAGCAGGGGGGTGGGGCTTGCAGAGACAGATGGATGGATGGATCTCGCTCCTCTCTCAGCTGTGTTGACAGAAAGCAGAAAATGATGATTTACTAGGTGAGCTTTTATTCATGCCTTGTCCCAGATGAATAAAGATCAAATTAGAGGTTTATGAGCTCCGCTGTCTGTCCTGACATTTATATGAGCTCTGGGCTCGGCATGCTGTGATTTATGTTTACAGCAGCGCAGGGAGGGAAAAAAATAAAAAAACAAATGAAGTAGCCTGAAATCATATTCTAATGCTCTGTCAACAGCAAACAGACATAGAGAAGGATGGTGGGAGGTGAAGTAGACGGAGGAAGTTTAAGGTCACGTTCAGTACTGACGAAATTTAACAAAACACTTATTTTTTTAGTGCAAACAGTGAAAGACGGGCTGGAATCAAACCTCATCCTTTGTTTTAGTTCTGACTGAAATGTGTCATCATGCCAAGGAACAAAAACTGTGAAAGTTAGCATCAGATGTCAGAGTCATGATCTTTTTTGTTGATTCAATAATTTAACTCAAAGTGTGACTTGAGACAAAGCTTCATGTTTGAAAAAGACATTTAACATCTGACAACTTTGGATTTCTTTGTAAAGCTTATAATACCTGCTCTTGCATCATCTGCTTATAACAAGTAAAAATGTTTTTTATGGTCATATTTAGACCCTCACAACACTTAAACATGGAGGGGGGGCGGGGGGGGGGGGGAAACAAATAAGTGGAACATTAGTAATATCTAGGAGACAGGATAAAGAGGGTTGTTTCAGATACAAATCTTGGGTTATGGCCTGTGATTAGGTTCCAGATTTTGTGTTTTTGATCCATTATCATCTATTAGGCAGGAAAGGATGAGCAGAAGGCGAGAAAAGGTCTTTGGATTTATAAATGACCACAGAGTTTGGGATATGACAAAGAGGTATTACATATAAGATAAGGAAGGGGGCCGAGCATTGAACCCTGAGGGACGCCGTTCTGTGATTTGGGCTGTTGTAGACTTGATCTGTTGGTGGATATGAAATGATGTCTGTTAGTGAGGTAAAATTAGCTCCACTCAGTCAAATACACCATTAAAATGCAGCTTATTTGCCAGCTATCAGTAATAATTAAGACGATGTAATTATTTAAATCAGAGTGAATTGCAGTGAAATACAATAAAATGAATGTGTGTCTTTGTCTTTGGTGATTTGACCCCATCATTACCCCCCCGGATACCGGTGCAGGGTCGCCTTAGTTTCTCATGAAAGCTGACAGCAGCAGAGAAGAAAAAGGATTTAAAATCTGACAGCAGAGAGACGATTGGCTCAAGGAGACCGTGGCCACATTTGGTTGGTTAAAGAAAAAGAGTGAACGCCCACAATCAGCTGACAGCATTTGAAGCAAGAAGAGAAAAAATGTGAATGAACGAGCACATAAAACACTGACGGAGAGTGACAATCAGTTTTATTCTGCTTTATACTGCGACTCCATTAAATGTCAGAGGGGACACTGTACTTTTTACTGTTCTTTTTACTCCCCAGGTATTTGAGATTGTACAAACCAGATGTGATCAATTTATAAAATATGATGCAAAATCATTAAAATGCTGCTTACATGTTAAAAAATCAGTAATAATATTCCAGTAATGTAATATAATGATGAAAGAACAGGATGTGTAGATGTAATGGTTTTATATTTTGATGCTGTTCCTTTTGTATTATTATATAGTTTATATACAATATTACATACTAAATGTGAAATAAAGATCATTGTATTTGAACAAACCTCGGCTGCACAACATGAGAGTGAACTGAACAACCACAGAGCCCAGATGAGAAATAAATCTGTTTCTGTCGTCCTGAAAATGGAGAATCTGCAGCCACTTGATGGCAGTGAAGCACCGTGATTCGACTGTGGGAGGAAACCGAGAAAAAAAAACTGCATTTGTCATAAAAGGTGGTGGAAGAGAAGGAGGAGGAGGAGGAGGAGGAAGAAGAGAGGCCCGGAGAGCATCCATAATGTATGTGATCAGTCAGAGAGAAACACTGGAGGAAGATGCATATTTACAGGGGTTATGATACTAATGATGACACAGATGCTGAAGCCCACATTAACTGACAGAGAGAGAGAGACAAAGAGACAAAGCTTCGAGTCAATCACTCTCAGGGAGCTGCTGAAAAATCTCTCCTTCTTTCTGAGTCCTAAAACCAGATTTTCTTAAAACAGGAGAATCAGTCATCGAGGACGAGATTATTCCACCTGAGTCTGGTGCTTGAAATGGAATAAAAAAGGTGTCGGACTCTGAACAGCAGCTGCTCGTCAGCTTTCATCTCAGATAACACATCCTGGTATCACCACGTCCGACGGGGCCGGTCTGCTCTGGTGGAGGCGGATAAATCAGCTGTAGATTCTGTAAGAGAGTTTACTGAACAATATATGTACAAATACATATCAAAGGTAAGTATTAGCATCAACATATACTTAGATTTTGATAGTGTTAAGTCACTGTTTATCTCTGAGTGATGCAACATGATGGTGAGTGAGCAACGATGAAGGTGTGACAGACCACCATCTTTAAATAACCAAGCTGAGAGCAGAGACTGCTCACAGGTTTCTTTATTTACTTTTAATGCCTGCAACCACCAAGTGCAGGCGTTCCTCTGTTTTTGTTGACCTTAAGATGATTTCACAAGTTTCAAGTGATGTTGAAAAAAGCACCTGGTACCAAATTCAGTCGAGCTGCAGCATCAAGTGGAAATGAAGCTTTTGTTTCTGACAGACAGTCGTCATTATTCTTATTTGTTTTACTGTTTTTAACGTAAATCCGCTTTAATATTTTGGGATCAGACGTTTCCTCCTTGATGGTCGTCCAGCCTGATTACTCTCTTGATCCACAGTATTACCGTTCAGCTGCATCTCTACACTGATGGATGATGGATGTGACCTCACCCTCTTTCTGCTGTTTGTGTGAAGAATCAGACATCCTCCATCGAGTCTTTTCACTGAGACTCAATCTGTGACCTGCCCAATGTGTTTGCCCTGTATATATATATATATATATATATATATATATATATATATATATATATATATATATATATATATATATATAAAGCATATAAATAATTACATATATCCTCCATTTCACCTGTAAGAAAAGACTCATTGGACTCATTTAAGGTGACATGATGAAGGTTTCTTCCTCTGACCCCACTTCCCTTCAGATGCTCCCTGACATGAAAAGCTGCCTGGAGCTGCTGCTGCACAACAAAGTGCTGTTTCTGAGCTGAAAACACGTTTCCATCCACATGTTTTATGCTCCTTTTGAGAGTGTATATAAAACCCGAAGATGTTTTGTAGTGATGAACACGTCTTCAGCCTGCAAAATGTCACATTTTAGACGAATGACATCACTTCCACTCACACTGTTTATTAGAGCAGTCAATACGTCCATTTGTTCAAAGAATTTAGTCGTTTATGTCCTCAAAATACTTTGTTTACTACCTCAGTGTAATCACCTGTGCTCTGAAAAAACTACATTTTGATTTCAGATGGTTCATTTAGCCTCCCTCTGTCTCTTCTTTACAGCCAAACAATCTGTACATCACAAATTAAATCCTGATGGTGCTTCCTGATTCTCCACAGTCTGAAATGATTTGGTATATACAGGCTGATCAATCAATCGGTAAACAATCAAAGGCCAGCTCTCATTTACTGTAATCACACACCACAAATAAATGAACTTACTAACAGTAGAAGAATTCACACACAAACCAGCCGTGTTGGCCTGAATGGAAGATGAGATATAAGAAGTAAAGACAATAACAGGTTCACTCAAAGACAGTTGCATTATGGGTCGTCTGTAGCCTCCTGATGCAAGGCGAGCAGGTATCTTCGAGTCATTTCATAGTGTTAAAGAGTACATAAGTCCTCAAAGTGTTCTGAAGGTTCATGTGAGACAACAGAGGAAATAAATTCATGTTGAGTGAAAATGAGACTGAGAAATGAAGAATACCATAGAAAACTATTTTGTTACGTCTCCAAGAGTCTGCCTGATAGACTGAGGAGAAAATGACTCCAGGATGAGGATGTTCTTCTGCTCAGACTCCAAACAGGGTCAGGTTTTAATGGTTCTGTATCTTCATCAAGACTTTAATGAAAACCAATGATGGAAAAAATGTTTCAGATAATGTTCAGTTACAAACCTTTTAACAGTCAGTACTGATGTTTGTGAAGTTACTAAATTCACCTCGGACCTCTACTCCCTCCATCACCTCTGAACATAAACTCTTCTGACATGAACTCCGATTCTCAAAAAGATGTGATAAAAAACAACACTGTTGGGCCTCCTTCTTCTTCCTCTGTGTGTCTGTTTGTCCACTGCAGAAAGCTGACTGATGTTAGAGGGAGAAATGTCGTTTCATTCATCTTTCTTCACTTTTGTGTCTCATTCATGAGCATTTGATTCATTTTCTTCCCTCAGAGAGGAAGTTTTTCAGCTCAAAGCTCGCAGCGAAGGAGAGAGAGAGAGAGAGAGAGAGAGATGGACGTCTCTGTGTTAGTCAGTGTGGAGATACTGTGGTGTTAATGCTCAGCCTTATTAGACCGGACACTGCTCATAACTCTCCGTCTCTCACGGATGTTTAATTCATGTTCCTCTCAGTCTGACACATTCAGCTTCATTTCAGCTCAGACAAAGAGCAGCTGTTAATGGTCTTTTATTCAGAGAGGAGGATTAAAATAAAACACACCGCTGGACGGGACGTGGAGGGAGGACGTACAAGACTCTGTCAGATAAATATTAACCCTTTCAGCCACATTTCCTCCAGGGAAGTCTTTAAGAGAGGAAACGGAGTGTAAACAGTCTGATTATTCTGCAAACACTCAGTCTGTGTTTGGTTTTAACCACACAGTCTGTGGTTCATTTGGTTCGCACAGAGATGTAGAAAGCCCAATTAAAAGTGAGAAATTCTGCAGAACATGTTGTGTGATTTGTTTCTACATCATCTGACTCAGCACAACTGTCATGTTAGCAAAAGTTATTAACTACAGCTGTGACACGGCAACGAGTTGGCCAGACGTGACGGTCAGACCGCCGATATTTCAAACTTTACTTTCACACTTTACTTTTCCCAGGAGGGTTGATACAGACCTTCGCTGCCTTTTAACAGATTAAAACGTGACTCTGCAACAAATCGAGCTGATTTCAAAGTATTTATCTGCAAATGTTGAATTCATTTGTTTTATTCCAAAGTCTGGATCCCATTGGAGGAAATTATCGAGTATATTTACTGAAGAACTGGACTTTGGTGCAGTTTTGAGGAACTTGTACTTTACTCAAGTTCTTCAATTTTGTGCTCCTTTATACCTCTGGTGGTGGTGGAAGAAGTATTCATATCTTTTTTGTAAAAGTAGTAACAGTATAGTGTAGAAATACTCTACTACAGGTAAAAGTCCTGCATTCAAAATTTTACTACTTGTGTTTTTTTCTGTACGTAGTCTCCTTGTTTCTCCAGATGATTTAACCAGATCAGACTGCTGACCCCTGAGCAGGCTGGGAAAGTCTGGAAAAGTTCATTAAACCACGCTAAAGCTTCACAAACCGACAAGTTTCAGCACTCAGCGTCTCTTGTGGTCTTTTGAGCCTCTTTCAGCTCCTGGTTTGGGCTCTCCAGCTGCACATTACCTTTGTGGATCAGTCACTGGATCAGCTCTCATTAATCTCTCTAATAAAACTAAAGGCAGCAGCTAATGTGGAGGAGACCAAACCAGCTAAACCAGCTAAAAGAGACCCAGTGCTCTACTTTTGGATTCATCAAGTGACACAAACATGTCTCCAGTCCATATATCAGACATTTAGAAACTTCCCGTCTCCACCTCAGCCCACACAGGAACACTGAACTCCGGCAGTGACATCTGTATTCAGGTCGAACACTTTCACAGCTGTAGGAATTAAAGACAAAAAGAGAAAAAGAAGAATTTCAGAGCTTTGAGGAGGTGGATGTGTGATTCTGTCTCTTTCATCCAGAATCAGCGACTCAGAAGAATACTAAAGAGTCGGGAGGCTCAGAGGTGAAGCATGAAAGGCTGAACTGAAATCAGCCTGCAGAACAACACAACATCCAACAAGCGTCGGTCAACAAACGGTTAAATCAATTACTGAGTCACATGTCCTGAAAACGCTGAATAAATGACTTCATTCAGGTGTTTTAAATCTTCATTTCCTTCATGTGTGTTCGAGAGACACTCGTCTGATTCACAAAATGAATCATAATTCAAAATGTTCTTTAAATCAGGACATTTCCAAAACAGATTTCCGTCTCTTTCTGTGAGTATTTGTTCTGTGATTGTCCGGGTGAGAGCAGCTCTGCGGGTCCTTTTACCTGCAGATCAAATATTTTACGTCTGAGTGGGATTGGATACTCGTGGGACTCGACGCAGAGCGCTGACAAAATAATTGTCAAAGCAGGATGTTGAAACCTAATTTAAGTTTAAGCGTGAGCAGAAACCAGAGGATGCTGGAGTGTTTCAGATGAGTTTGATTTGACTTTATTGTAATTACACCTGCAGGAAACCAAACAGACTCCATGATGCTGCATGAAAAAGTGAGAAAACTATCTTCATAACCGAGTGACCACACTGACTTTACAGCTGTACTTTAATGAGAAGGATTCAAAAATAAAGTTTTACAAGAATGCCTTTTGAAAACAGAGAAACATGGAAAGTAAGAGACTATAAAGATGTGACGAGTGTTTGTGCTGCAGGAGACGGACAGGTGGGAAACAACCACCATCAGACAGGTGAGTCCACATGATCCAACTGTGCTGCTCCTCCGTCAGGATGCTGCTTTGAGGTTGTACAGCTGCAAAGATGGATCCACAATCTTCACGCCAGCAAACAGCTGAAATATCTTCAAGACCTGAATTAATAAAACGAAACTGTCCAAACACATGAACGTTAAACATTATAATCTTCTCAGCTGATGAAGCTTTCTGTAGGAGGGGCGATTAAGAAGGACGTCTCCATGTGAAGGAGCCATGATGATGATCCATGATCCACATAGACAGAAATGGAGGACAGGTGTGCAAAGAGGAGCAGGAGACTCTGGGGACATCTGGTGGACAGGTGGAGAAGGACAGAGTCAGGACAGCTTCATGGAAACGCAGAGAGAAGAGAAAGAGAGGCTGACAGACAGACAGACAGACAGCTGTGTGTTTGCTAACACGACAAGAACAACGAGAGAATCAGACAGATGTTGAGATGTGTTGGTTAAAACATCTGCAGACGAGCGTCAGTCTGAGAGATGCTGTGAGGCAGAGAGCGAGGCGTTCAAACTCTGAGATGTTTCTGAAAACACAAACTGTGACACACAGAGAGAAAAATGAAAACACAGACGTGATAATTTGCAGTTGTGCAGTTTTTCTTGTTTCAGGACTTTTCTCAGTGAGCATCAATATCTGAGTCACTGAAATTGTTTAAGGCTTGAATTTGGCGCCACAAGCTGCCACGGGAAGAGGAAGCACTCGCTGCCCTTCCTGTCAAAATAAAATGAAAGCAATACAAACTAAAACCAACAAGACGCCTGAGTGATGAGAAACGATGCTTCATTAAAAACAATTAATATGGCAAAG
Source organism: Scortum barcoo (assembly GCA_023238725.1). Lineage (NCBI taxonomy): Eukaryota > Metazoa > Chordata > Actinopteri > Centrarchiformes > Terapontidae > Scortum > Scortum barcoo. The sequence goes on from CM041554.1 coordinate 1,088,304, forward strand.
CTCTTTTAATGAAGATGTTTGTTCTAGCGACTCAGTTTTACTCCAATCACTAGATTGATTAATTGATTGATTGACTGATTGATTGACTGATCGATTGATTGTACCCTTGATGACAGATAACTTATGATATCTAATTTAAATGTTTTGAAATGTTTTCTTTCTGACTCTGTAGATGTCATGTGGTCATCTTGACTGTGTCTTCTAAGTTCATGAAGTCTGAGCACCATGTGGCAGAACTCAATCAATCAATCAATCAATCAATCAATCAATCAATCAATCAATCAATCAATAAATCAGTACTTCTCAGTTTTTGTTCTTCTGTGCAGAAACATCCAAATGAAGTTCTGAAGTTTCCGGTTGTTTACACATGGAAAGTATTCTGCTCTTTTTCAGATCTGTTTCTTTAGTTTTCATTGTGCCTTTTAACTTTTCTTTCATGTTGTTTGTTCAGCTCTTAGTTCTTTTGATGTGATTCCTCCAACTGTGTGAAGCTCTGCTGCTTTTTGTACTCTGTTTTCTATAAAGTCTATAAAAACCCTTCTTAGTTGATGAACTCTCTTTTTCTGAGGTTGTTGAGGAAGAAAAATGTGGAGGAAGAAGAAGATGAAGAAGGACGAGAAAGAAAAGAAGGTGAGGAGAAAGAGGAGAAAAAACAACCACCTGGTTTGCTCGGCAGCGATCTCCCCGAGGATCCTCTGCTCCTCCCGTCGATCTATGCTGTCTCTTCCGTCACTCACATGTGGACGACGGCTCACAAACCTACCAAAGCCTCCGAATCTCTGCAAAACTTTCATTGTATTTCCACCACACGCCAGTCGCTCTTTCTCGGGCTGATGGACAGATCTCCCCGGGGGATCTCGGCTTTGAGCTTAGAGGAGAAGAAGGTGCTCTGCGGACAAATCCCAAAAAAACTGAGAAGAAGGAGAAAAGTTTGCATCGGTTTGACTATAAGACAGAAAACGAAACAGTTTGTATGAAGAGTTATTGAGGAATGACAAGAGATGGTTTGTTAAAGGGTCAAAAGAAGAGAAAGATGCAACTGATGTTCGAGTAGTTTTTGAGTTTGGATGTCAGATCAGCTGATTACAGGCTCAGCACATTATACATCAAAATTTGACCAATCGCAGCCTGCCTGACGTGAAAATGTGATCAGTAGCTGTCTGATCGGATCTGCTGTACGTCACTGCTCTACTTTATTTTTCTGTTTTCTGAGCTTCATTTGTGGCCTGATTCGAGAAGTGTTTGATGATTCAACAATGCTGGTTTAACTCATTAATGGTGATTTACTGATTGGAAAAGCAGGTGAACCAATCAGAGCAAAGTAGGCGGGATAAAGAACATTTGGGGTTCCCGGAGAGAAAAAACCTTGTTAGAAGTCGAATTTTAGAAACAACACCTCTTAAATCAACTTTTTTTTTTTTTTTTATCAAGATGACACACGTCTGAGAAGGGAAACGACCTCAATGTGATTCTTTAGTTTTATGTTGAGATAACAGAGATTTCTTCGTGATGCATTCAGTGATTATCTTTTATTTGAGAGTATCTGCAGAAGAACTTTTTCAGTGAAAGAAACACCTAAAACCACTTTTCTGTTTTCAGGTTTGCTCATTGTTTGATTATCTGACAAAGCTTCGATATATGAAGCATTTCAGTGTCAGCTCTTGGACTGTCATTGAACGCAGCACCAAAGTGACTTGACAAATAAAAAATGTTGATTGATCTGTGGCACATTTCACGTCTCTGCAAGTTAAATTTTTATCATGTAATGAATTCAGTCTAATAGTTCATATCTGTGGTATGTTTTGTTGGTCGGGGTCAGACCTTATTTTCCTTTTATAGCAGAAACATGTTTAGTTTTCATAAAGAAAAATAAAGACAAACTATTTTAATAAACCAACAGAGAGATTTTCTCTGATGCACTCTGACGTCTCACTTTTTAGAGTCAAACACCAATTTTCTTTATTCTCGGAAATGTTTCTGTGTTTGTTTGTCTTTTTGAGTTGATTTTCGGACAAAATAACAGCTCTGTTTCAGGGTCCTTGAACACACCGTGAAGGGGACTCAAAATCAAGTTGACTAAGTGTTGGCTGTGATTTCTGATGGTGATTTCAGAGGATCAGCATCAGTGGAAACCCTCCACAGAAAAAGGAGAAACACCTGAGAAATGGCGGCGAGGTCCTTTAAAGGAGTAATCAGCGTTTGTCAGAGACAGGCAGCGTCTCCAGGTCTCCTCTCAGAAACAAATGTTTCCTGGAGAACACACACATTCACACCGGTCTCTGTCAATAAGTGACATTTTCCATCCCAGCGTCTCTCTTTTAACATTAAGTCATAAAATTCAAATGCGGCTCGATGAATCTGAGCCTCAAAGCGGCGGCTTCTTTCACACGAGTTTTGCTGACATCTCTCCGAGAGTCTCCGGTTTTAAAGTTTAAACACAGACGTGTGCCTGCCTCGGTTCCCTTTCTGAATATTTTAAAGAGGAACTTCACAGGAGACAGATGAAGGTGAGAGGCTGCTGCCACCCAGATTAAACAGAAAGCATTAAAACTGAGTTAACACCGACTCTCTGCCTCTGCGCTCAGGTGTGATGGTTTTAATCCGAGGGCCGGATTTTCAGATAGCTCTGCCTTTGTCAGTTCCACTCGGCAGTCTTTAAACATCCACGCACCTGTAGTGACAACGTACAGCGGGAAGAAAGTTTTAATTAGGCCACGACTTCTAATGTTCTTCTTCTCCTCCATAAAGGCAACAGGAGGGGAGTGGAGATCAAACTTTGCCCAGAGACAATAAGATAAAAAGCTCCTCAAAGGCTGCGCCCTTCAAAGCGGCTTTGAGGGGCCTTTCACTGAGCGCGTGCGGTGCGACCACATGATCATCCACGATTATTATCATCAGCCGCAGCACCGGACAGGACGGGAGAGGACGAGCCGTTCCCACAGACACGCCAGACAAACAAGTCTATTTGCACACCAGCTCGGTTTGCAGCTCTGCGGTGAAATCAGCTCATTAGGTCAGATGTTGTTGTTCTCTTGGCGGCATTTTTTTTCTCTACAAAGCGGCGGCGGTGTGCAGACCGTCCTCGGGTGATTTCTGAAATCCGACGTCGTCACCCTCCTAATGAATCTGTGTCCTTCTTCGGCCTTTCGTTAATGACAACTAGAGCAACAATGCAGACCGCTGGCCCCGCCCCCTCAGCTGGGCGACACCCTGACTACGAGCCAATCAGACGAAGGAGTGGGGACGCCACGTGTCGGCAGTCTGTCTGTGTGTAACGAGAAAGCTGTTTTTCTGCTTCTGGACTCATCAGCAAATGTAGATCAGTTCATCAGATCAATTTCTGCTGCTCCAATCAGAGTCAGTGAACGCACCACAGCCAAGTGTCTGTGGTGCATTCACTGTCCATAATAATGGCAGGACAGTTCAGTGTCTGTCATTAGTTCACCGTCTGTTATAACATTAGAACAATCTGCGGTGCGTTCACTGTCTGTAATAACATATATATTATATAGTAGTTTTTATTGTTAGTTCTCAGGCTGGATTCACATTATATTAGTATTACAGTTTGTAATGCAGCCTTACTGTTTGTAATCTGATTGATATCAGCCTCACTGTTTACTGTTCACGCTCATACATCTGTATCACAGCTGGATGGAGCTGCTTCTAATGCTAACACAACACACATCACATTAAAAGGCTTCAACCGAACAAACATTGGGGGGCTTTTATTGTGACGCAGCCACAGCAGAGCTACTTCAGGGAGTCATTCTGCAGCTCTTTATCAGTTTCCTGCTGTTCTTTTGTTTCTCATGTGATCGTTTTGTTTAGCTTTTCTAACTGAAATCACTCAAAAGTGTGTGTGTGTGTGTGTGTGTGTGTGTGGACGGCTGAATGAGGAACGGCGGTTTGCTCCTTTAAAGCGGCTGTTGAATCTCCGTCGGGCCTCGGAGCTCGCTCGTCCCGCTTCTTCTGCTCTCACTTCTCTCGCTCATGAATAATAAAAATCTGAGCTGAATTATTAATGCAGATTTTTGCACACAATCTGCAGGGGCCATTATCCAGATCTGTGATGGATCTCATTTAATTCTGACAGATTAGATGGATCCACACTTCTGCCTCTATTGAAGGAAGCGGACCTGCTGAGGTGATTACACAAAGATAATCTGGAGCTGTCTTGATTAGCGTCGAGCTGAAAGGTTAGAATAAAATTTTCCATATGAATGAGACTCAGGTTTGTTTTTCCTCGGACGGTGGAAATGTCAGCTCCCCTGACAGACAGATTTTGGGGGGGGGTCCATCAGAGGCCCCGCCCACCTCCATCTGTGAAAGGTCGGGGTTCAGACGGCGCGGCCGAATGAGCACTCAGATATCCACTTATCTTTTGAAAGCCCACAAACGAGGTAATCCTCTTATTTGACACCTCGACCAGACGCTCATTACTCGCAGCACTTTCTGCAGCCGACCGCTCGAAATTTCATGTCAAGACGAGTTTCCTTCTGTTCCATTTATACAAAATATGAAGCTGAACTGAGGAAAAGCCTCTCAGCCGCAACACAAAAACACCGAGCAGCCACCTCGACTAACACACACTCTTTGAAAACAAGTCACATTTACATTCAGCTCTTCGTTCATCTACACCAACACCCATGAAAGTGGAGTTTTAATGGAGGAGAAAAATACTTTAATTTGACTGTACTTACTTTCTAATGAAATACAAAAAAAAACCCTGATGCTGGAGGCTGTATAATGAAAAGAGAAAGTCCTAACATTTAACATAAATCCAGAACGCTGACTTTTATTAATGAAGATGTTAAATTATAGACTTTTGGTTTGGTTTTACTCAAGATGCCCAAAAAAATGAAGAACTTCTCTCATAAATAGCTAATAAAGCAAGAAAACTAATTAACTGTCAAAATAAGTCCAGTTAAAGGCATTTAACTGACTTAAATTTAATATTTTTCATGTAACAGCTCTTTAGTTCCTCCAATAAAGCAGCACAAGAGTCACAAAAACCATCCAGAAAACTCAGATGTGAAGTTTTTCTCTTACAGTTCAGCAAAATAATCGTCACAACGTCTACTTACTGGCTTCTCCTGAAGCTTTCAACCACAAAAATTAAATAAAAGCACGTGAATGTTGTTTCCTTTTTATTGCATCTTCAATTAAATCTAGAAAGCAACACAGTATGAAGTTTATGATATGCTCTCTGAATGAGCTGTGTAACATAAAATAATAATAATATAATATCTGATCGATTTTCACGTCAAACAGCTTAATAATAGTTAAATAATAAAAATAAACATCCTCATTTATTATTTCTGTGTGTGTGTGTGTGATAAGATTTAACCCAACATTTTCCATCAAAACAATCAAACTTTATCTGCTGATTAAAGCCACCAGACGAGGCTGAAAGCTCTCGAGGAAATTTTCCAGCATGTTTCTGATAAAAAAAAAAATCCTGCTGTTTCCAAGATCAATAACGAAGCCTGAAGCTCTGCTGTCAGCACAGTTTGATTCAAGTCCTGCTCACTTCAAATCAGTGAGAAAAGTTCAAAACACAAGTTCAGAAATCTGTCATGAAATAACAAAAACTCGCATTGTTCCTCTTCAGTCCTGATGTTTATACAGAAAATATGTTTCTGAGCTTTTAATCACAATTAAAGCTGTTTTTCATGATTAGTCGACTTATTATCTTTTTTCTTTGCACCACTTTATTCTTTAGTGTAAAAACTTCAGCCCAGCAGTCCAAAAAACATGTTCAGTTTCTGAGCCGACATTTGTTCTTTATAAATGTATTTGAATAAAACTCATGAATAAATCTCTCTCCTGTTTGAAGTAACAAATTAAGACCATTTAAGGGATGAAAGATGTTTTTTTGGTTTGTTGTGAAAAAGAAGAAGAGATGATCCTCGGCTGCAGACGATCTCCTCGCTTCCCTTCCCTTCACCTGACACCTCCGCTCGTCTCTTGCTGCAGAAAAAATAAAAAAGAACAGGAGAAAAAAGCCCTCGACGAATCAGCCGACACCCTGCGAGGCTGATTGTTGCGTGTGTGCACTCGCCTTATCTGAGCTCGTGTGATCACAGCCGCTGTTAAACTCCCACAGCAAATCACAGAGAAGAAGCAACTCCCCAGAGAGAGAGCGGAGAACAGAGGCGCTTAAAAAAACGAAAAGCATCAATTAACATGTCAGAGGAAGGCAGAGGAACTGCAAGGAGCTCCTAAATACTCCGATATCCCCCGTGGAAATAAAACTGCTCAAATCTCTCATTGGAGTTTCTATGAAATACAGAAAACTCACAGGGAGCAGGTGTCATTTATCACCAAGAGACCAAAGATATCAGCGACCTTTAAACACACTACAGGAAGATTTTACATGAATTCAAAGGTGCACAAAGGTTTTTATTTTTCTCAACATTTCATTGCAAACTACTGAATAGCAACACTTCCCACAACTGTTCTCTGCAAACAAAAATAGTGTGACGATGACAGTTTGTCCTTTTTAAAGGTGAATATCCCCAAAAATTCTGGTTTGCGGTGCGTTCAAAGCGTGGCACTGTGATTCCTGCAGGACCGAATATAAATCTTGGTGCATTTTAAACTTTACTTTTGGTGGTGAAAAATAAAGAGCGGGACTTTCAGGGGATGAAAATTGTAGAAATCAGTTCCTTCATGTGTGTCGATGATTGAAATGTGTGGAAATAAGAGCTGGTTGGACATTAAAGATGAGCATCTTAAACACATTCAATATACGGTTTGGCTGAGTGACCTAAAGAAAATCAAAGTGTTGTGTTTAAATGCAGATGAGGAGAACAAAAAAAATCTCTTTATTAATTCTGCTCATTGTAATAAAGTTTTTTTCCCTGCTGGACGGGAGAGGACGCGAAATCGACGGAGCTCTGATGTGCGTCCTCGAGTTGAACACACACATCGGGATTAATAGTCCCACGGAGGGCTGAGCTTCTGCAGAAGCACTGACAGTAGATGCATGTTGGGTTAAGTTTCATTAAGACCCTACGGTGGCGAGGAGCTAAAGGTGCTCAGTAAATATAAGCTGTGTGGTGGCGGCCTCGTACGTGGGTGTCGTGACTGTTTTCACGGATTAAACGTCTCTTCAAAGGTTAAATGAAAAGCGTGCGAGCCCGAGCCGGCGTGCAGATGTTCGTCTTGACACGAGCCGTAACATCGTGTGATCCCGTCAGAAGATCAGTGAGAAAAACCAAACCTGGAGCCAGCTCGGCTTTATCAGAGGAAATCATCAGCCTTTAATAGTTTTTTAATGAGTTTGTGGAATGCACTCTGGCGACAGTCTAATAAAGGACAAGCTCTGCACAGAGACTCAGGCTGAATAATGTATAAGGGCAGAGGTAGCACTAATGAAAAGATGATGAGAGGCATTCCTGCGAGAGGGAGCGAGCGGGCGAGAGGAAAGGTGCCAGGAAAAGTTGAAAGAGAGGTCCAATTAATCTTCATGTGCTTACAGAAGAAATTAAACAAAGGCGGGAAAAAAGGACGAGGCAGAGAATGGCAGTTTGAGGAAAAAACGTCGAGACCGGCGGAGCTGGAAGAGAGCGAACAAAGAGACTCTGCGATGTTTTAATGATTTCAGCAAAAAGAGGCAAAGCTGAGAGCAAAAGAAACAAAAAAAAGGAAAGTTACGTCAAGTTTAAGGAAATTTCAGAGAGCGAGAGGCTTCAGGACGACGTCTTCGATGAGAGAAAGACTCCCTGTTTGTGTGTTTTTGCTCAAGGAAAGATTGGAGGAGGGCAGGAAAGACAAAAAGGAGGAAACCAAGTCAAGGTAAGGAAAGGTAAGTAAGACAGGAAATGATAAAGGAAGGGTAATAAGGAGGCAGGAAATGAAAAGAGGGAGTAAAGAAATGAAAAGGTAAAGAGAAAGGAGATGTGAGGAGATGAAGCCTGGAGGTAAAAGGAGGCAGGAAAGGAATGAAGGAAAGAAAGAAGGAAGAAAAGAAAGAAAAGAAAAGGAGGAAATATTGAAGGAAAGAAGGAGAAAACACAGAACTAAAGATGGGAAAAGGAAGAAATATAGAGGTAAAAGAAGGAGAGATAGGAAAGGAAATGGAGGGGTAGGAAAAGAAATAAGGAAGCAGAAAGAAGGAGGTAAAGAAGGAGAAGGAAGGAAAGAAAAAGTATTGAAGGAAACGTGGAGAAAAAGAAAGTAAAAGGTGATAAGGTAAAGAAAGAGTGATGTAGGAAAGGAAAGGAGGAAGTATAGAAGGAGGTAGGAAAGGGGAGGAGACATTAGGAAAGGAATAAAAGGAGGTAAGAAAAGGAACATAAAGGTTGTCAAAGAGGGAAACTGAAGTCGAAGCGAGGAAGGAGAGAAAGGAAAGGTGGTAGGAAAGGAAATGAGGTGGAGAGGAAAGTGTGTGTTGTGTGAAGGAAGGATGTGTGTGTGTGTGTGTGTGTGTGTGTAAAAGCGCTCTCACATTTCACAGCTGACTTCCCTCGCTACTGCATCTTAACATCAGACATTAGTTCAGCTCTCATGGTTTTTATCTATCCAAGCATCCTCCAACGATTATCTCCTCTCATTAATTCCTCTCTCTCTCTCTCTCTCTCTGTTTGTCATCTGTCCGTCATGGTCGCTCGCCCGGTCGTCATGTTTGTTTGTTGCGTTCGTGTGTGTCGGCGTAGAAAAGCAGCAGAAATGCAAACATGCATGAAGAAGCTGCTGCAGGCTGCACCTGAGCCGGCCTCTGATGAACCCAGAGGTCAGAGGTCGAGTCTGAAGGTGGCGAACGTTCGTGTTTCATCAGCGACGCCTGACTGGAGGGAAGCGAGGAAAGGAGATGAGGAAAGGAAAGGAGGAGATATAGGAGGAAGTAGGAAAGAGATGAGAGGAAGAAGAGGTGAGAAAGAAATAATGAAGTAAGGACACAAAAAATGAGAAGGTAGAGAAGGAAAGGAAAGAGGAAGCATTGAAGGAAAGAAGGAGAAAGGAGAAGGAAAGTAAGGTGGGAGGAAGGAAGGAAGGAAAAAGATTGAGGATGTAGAGGGGAAAAGAGAAAGGAACAAAGGAAAGGAAATAAATGTACAAAAGGAAGTATAAAGGAGTGGGAAGAAGGAGGTGTAGGAGTTAGGAAAGGAAGCATAAGAGGAAGTAGGGAAGAAATGAGGAGGTAGAGAAAGAAAGAAAAGATAGATAGATAGGTAAGAATGAGAGGGATAGGATAAGAGGAAAAGAGAGAGGAGGAGAGTTTAAGAGTTTAAGAAAGGTAAGGAAAGGATGTCTGGAAGGACAAAAGAGAAAGGAAAGAAAAACCAAAGTAGTTAAGGAAGGAGTAAAGGAAAGGAAAAAGTGTAGGAGGTAGGAGAGGAAGGATAAGAGGTGGCAGGGAAAGAAAAAGTGAAGATCTAGTCAGTGAACAATGTAGGAAAGATTTGTAGGAGGCAAGAAAGGAAAGAAGGAGGAAGGAATACAGTAAAGACAGAAAAGGAAGTAGGAAAGGAAATGAGGAGACATGGATGGAAATGAGGAGGTAAGGAAGGAAAGAGGTTAAAACACATGACACAAGACTGAAGAGTTAAAGACAGATTAAATAAAGTTTTAATTGAGATTGAAAAGTTGAATAAAGTTTTAATTTATAAGAGAAGAGTTAAATAAAGTTAATTTGAAGAGTAATGGACAGAGATGTGTAGTTGTGTCTTTTAAAGGTCCGTCGAGCAGCAGCAGGTTTTTAATTCCCGTTTTCTTTCTCTCTTTCTTTCTCTCTTTCTTTCTTTCTTTGTTTTTAGGGCAGCGATTAAACTGTAATGAAAGTGTCGGACAGGAGGGCGGTGGGAGGTCGGGGAGCGAGGATTAACTTTGCAGAGGTTATCTCACCCAGGTGGAAAGATCAACTCTCATTTCCATAAACTGCCACTTACTGCGGGCCGGCTCTGTTTGGCCCTCTAATACCTGCTCATTTATTCCTCCACATTCAGCCGCCAGGGTCGGAGGTCACGGGCCGATAAGTCGCCGCGACCTCGGAGGTGGCGTTTGTTCCAGGTTCACCATCCACTCAACCTGAGCGATGGGAGGGGGGCGGAAAACACAACATGCACTTCGAATGAGCCTGATTGAGGTTAAAGCACTTCATTAACATGTTTTTAAAAAATAAAGTTCACTTTCATTTTCAAATCATTAAAGGTGAAGTTCAGTCAGTGCAGATCGTTACCTCATCACCTTTAATATTCAAGATGCTACTTGAATGTGAGGAAAGTTAAAAATGCGAGTTTAATTTAGTTCAAATTCATCTGTAAAGCAAATAAAATAGATATTTAAATATCATTAAAGAAATAACACATGCATTGAGGCTGTTAATTACACAATAAATTCACACAGTTTGTTCAGGACTGAAGGTAGATAGACAAACAATAAAATACAAAAGCTAAGATAAAATGAAATACTCTAAAATAAAATAAAATGAAATAAATAAAAGGGAGACACAGGTACTGTTAGCATCGTCAAATTTCACCAAAATTGAGCTTCATTCAAATGATTTACACATATTTTTCTTTTTTGTGATTTTGCATGGCCCTTTCAGCATCAGTAACGTCCATTTTGAATAAATTTATCCTTTCCTTTTGTTTTTCTGTCACTCTTTTCTTTTATTATGAATTATGGTTTGATTATATATAGTATATATATATATATATATAGTTCTCTCCAGTCTTGCAGGTTCCTCACTGATTCTGGTTGTGGTCCATCTGTCTGAGGTTCACTGGCCTGGTGGGGACATGATCTGTGTCTGTGTTGTGGAGAGAAGGTCGAGTGGCCCAGAGCTCCATATGAGGACATCTAGAGATGCACCTGGACTCACAGACTCATTTCCATTACCTGTGATACCTTCACACATGGACTAAACCAATGAACTCAGTATAGCTACAGCTTATTACGACTCATGTATAATTCCATAATATGATTGATGATGTTCTCTGTACATGTGGCATCTATTGCACGTCTGTCCGTCCCAGGGAGAGGGATCCCTCATCTGTGGCTCTTCCTCAGGTTTCTTCTTTTTCCCATAAAGGGTTTTTTGAAGTTTTTCCTGACTCGGTTCGAGGGTCTAAGGACAGAGGGTGTCACAACTGTACAGATTGTAAAGCCCTCCGAGGCAAACAATGTTTGTGATTTTGGGCTCTAAATAAATAAATTTGAATTTGAAATTTGAAATTTGAATTATTCCCTGTTTGCCCTCTGACCTTATGTGGATGAACAGATCCACAGAATAATATTTCTTTTCCCACATTATTGATTATTATTGAACACATTATTGAAGATTCAAGATTCAAGCGTTTTTATTGTCATTTGCACAGATAACAACAGGTTTCACTGTACAATGAAATTCTTCTCTTCTGTCTTCAGTGCCAGATAAATAGAAAAATATAAATACAAAAATACAAGCAAATAATATACATTAAATAATATACAGGTAAATAATATACAATAAGTGTGCAAGGAAAACTATATACTATATACATTAAAGTATTAAAAGAACCTGTGGTTCCTCTGGAGCCACCAAACAGGAAAAGTGCAGCGAACACCAAAACCAGGAAGCTGAATGAGTCTCACTTGTTCAATTGTTCATGTAGAAATATTGATTAGTGTAATTACTGAAAAGTCTTTCGCGGCCCCCACTGTGTTAAAAGGCAGTGTGTGTGTGTGTGTGTGTGTGTGCTGCGCTCTCACATTTCACAGCTGACTTCCCCCCGCTGCATCTTAACATCAGACATTAGTTCAGCTCTCATGGTTTTTATCTATCCAAGCATCCTCCAACGATTATCTCCTCTCATTAATTCCATCTCTCTCTCTCTCTCTCTCTCTCTCTCTCTCTTTGTCTCTGTTTGTCATCTGTCCGTCATGGCCGCTCGCCCATTCGTCATGTTTGTTTGTTGCGTTCGTGTGTGTCGGCGTAGAAATGCAGCAGAAATGCAAATTCGTGTTTCATCAGAGACGCTCGACTGGAGGGAAGCAAAGCGAGATCGAGGAACGAGGAGGTAAAGTAGGAAAGGTGAGAAGGTGCTGTTCGAGCAGGAGAGGAAAGGTGGAGAAAGACAGTTCAGTGTTATGATGATCGATGTTCAGATGGATCTGCAGTCACAAGCTGCTTCGCTTAGTTTAGCAGAAACGCTGGAAACAAGAGGAAACACTCAGCCAGCTCTGTCAACAACTCTGAGGGTAGTTTCTCAGTGACCAGCATTTATTTTAATAGTTTGATAGGTGATGAACTTTATTCTGCTCTCAGAGCTGCACGTTAGATGTTTTTCTGGTTGAGAGTTGAAAAATGTTGAATTTTGGTCAAAACTGTTGTTAAACAGTCTAAAAAAACGTCTAAAACCACAAACTTTCATTCTTACATTTCTGTTTGCTGAAGAGAGGCAAAAAAACAAGGCGCAATTTTTAACACATCACATTGAGGTGTAAATGACATTTCTGGCAGCTCAGAAAGCTGAACTGCACTTTGACTTTGATAAAACCAAATAATTTGAGCAAAGTAATGAATATTTTTCCTGAACTAAATCCAAATGCTGGAGGTCTAAACTCCTTCAACAAACTCCTCAGAGGTCACCTGTGACAGAAACATTAACATCCTTTCTCTCTCAGGTGGGTTAGCAGCTCTGTTGGTTTAAACACACAGAGAATTAGCAGGATTAGCCGCATGCTAATTTCTCCTGCAGAATATTAACCAGCTCAGGTTTCATAAAGACGTCGAGCGACCTCCTCCTCAGGTGGACTGTAAGCAGACTTTGGATAAATCCAGCTGGCTTTGTGTTAATATTGTTCTCTCTGACTTATCCTCCATCATTTCTCCTCACTGTGGAAGAAGCAGTGGCCCCGGCGCCCTGGGCCCTCGCTGCCATCTTTTATTATTTATGACTCTGATTAATAATCTGCCGCCCTGCTGCAGGAGGAGCTGAGATCCATAAGCACCCAGAAGAAATCTGCCGCCCTGCTGCAGGAGGAGCTGAGATCCATAAAAGCACCCAGAAGAGAAGCAGCACCGTGCGCTGCGGAGAAGAAAAGAAATCATCGTCTCCCACATGCTTAATGAGAATAAAAGCAGAAGAAAAGAGGCGATGCTGCTCGAAACCCCAGACTCAGCTTGTTAAACTGAACTCTTATTGAGGTCCAATCAGAGCAGCGGGGGGTTAAACACCGCGGGGGGGCTGAGGCGCTACAGGAGGGTCCTCAGGAGGAGGCGAGGAGACAACGCAGCATTACGGGTCGAGGAAAAAGGAAAAAGACATCAGAGCAAGAAGTCGAAAGACCCGAGCGAGGCCCAACCAGTGTTTGTTCACACGACGGGAAACATCCAGGGTATCGATCACGTGTAGAAACAGAGATATCAGTTAGCACTGGAGCTATCAGTCAGTTTCATTTCTGACGGGCCGGTCTGCAAAACGCTGATCCAGCAGCTGTTTCTAGATCAGGTTCCTCTAAATCGCCCCCCAAAATAGGTCAACTGTCTCTGACGGCTGCCTCTTTATCTCTAATGAGGATAAAGCACTGGACTCAAAGATGGCACGAATTCATCCAAGTGAAAATGTCTCATCCAGGGCAAAAGAAGAGGTTCATACAAACACGTCATCCACAGAAAAAATCATCAAATTTAAAAATATTACAGGCAGACTGGTGACTTTGTGAGGCTGCAGTACTCAGTATAAAGAAACTTTCAGGAAGACAAAACAAAGTATAGTCGTATACTGCAATATCTGGTCTTTATTAAAATCTGTATTTGCATTTAGGCTCTTTAGGCTCTTTTATTTTGTGCTGTCCGGCCTTGAATCCACAAATTCTCTCATTAATATTCGACCATGAAGCTCAAAATAGCACAGGGACCCAATAATCTGTCTGATTTTTCCATTTTGTTTACATTTCATTATCATTTTACAGCTTAAATCCCTTAGATATGGAGTCATTGCATCAGAGTTTACTGACGACTGAAGCTTTGGATTATGAGTTTGTTATCAGTTGTGACTATAATGACAAAGGAGGGGGGCAAACAGACAGTAAGTTCAACACCACAGGAGCAATAAAGCAGGAACATAAAGAGAAACTGGAGTCATATATTGGAGGTGGTGTGAATGTATGAAAACAAAAATTTGCAGCCACTCTTCTCAAACATGGTGGTGGTGAAATGGTCATTTCGGCGTCCCCTCTCACTCCTCCTCACAGTCACACACTGTATAAACACTCATATATACATGGAGCTGAGTTAAATGGTCTAATGTGCAATTAAAGCAAACAGCAAACAGCAAACAGTGTACTCAGCACAGTCGGCGGCTGTCAGAGTTTATCATGTTTATTCCAAACTGAACACAGTTATGGGGTTTTAATTAGAAAACAGGCAGCTTCAAAACGTTGAGCCAGAGTCGGCTGCTCTCTGAAGACAAGACGTCGTTAAAACTACGGGTCAGCCTGTCAGTGATGTCTTTAACCAGAAACAACTCATCTGCAGCACGGGAATCAAAGACAAAGACAAACACAGCTCCTGTTTGATCTGAAACGTACACTTTCTGTATATTTAAAAAGGATATTTAAAGCGAATCTTTTAATGCAATTTGAAGCAAATAAATGTTGATCTGATGAGGAAGTACAGCAGATCTTTTTCACACTTTTAATAACATGAACTCCATCAGTCCCATCCTCTGTTTAAGTCTGTTTTGAGTCTTACAGATTTATCTCAGTTAACGCGTCAAATGTCCAATTTCTTCTGTGCAAACGGAGCCATCATAGGTGGTTGCTATGGTGATCTAATGAGATGGACAGATGACGAAAAAAAATGATCGAAAAAAACATAATTTGACAACTGACGCAGCTCTCAACTCTACGAAAATGACTTTTTGGGCGAATAAATGTTTGTTTTTTCACTGATAGATACAGGTTCATTTAAAAGTATAAATAATTTAGTAATTTAGAATAAAATTGCACTTCAATACTTTGCACCTTGTAAATATGACAGCATTTTCTGTATTCTATTGTATATTATCTACATTATTATTTCTTTTGGTTCTATATGTATTTTTCTTTTTACACTTGTGGTCTCTCTTTCCAAAATATTTTTAAGCATTGCTTAATGGAGCTAAAGACTCATTGCCTCATTGAATTTCATTGCCAGTGATTCCTCCATGTTACAGTTGTGCACATGATGATAAAAATCCTGAATCTTGTCTGACCTGAAGATGAAGATGCAGTTTGGTTTGTTGGGTATCTCACTGCATCAACGCAACTTTGAGGTACGTTTTCAGTAAATATTGTCTACGTTTCATTACATGAGAAAGAAAACATACTACAGACGTGTTTCAAACTTTATTTGAAAGGAGGACGTGCTGAAAAACACTTTGTCTTTGTGCCGCTAAAACACAGAGGAGGGTTGGATGGATTTCAGCACATCTGTCTGCACCTCGACAAGAAATTGTGAGAATAAACCTGAAGAAACAGAAAGAGCACTGAGACCCCGAGGTCGGATAATATGACGGACATATAAATATAAAAGATGCTAAGATGACATGTAGAGTCCAGACTGCTGTTACAGTCAGTTTGATTTTTATTGAGCATCCTAACTAGTTGTTTTTCAGAATAAAAGAAGCTAATCTAAGTTCAGTTTTATGAAACATCTGATGAAGAGCTTCATGTTTTCAGACCTCCTGACAATCAGCTGGCAGGACTCATTTACTCCACAGAGTAAAATCTTCAAACTTTTTATTTCTCCATTGATGTAATAGAGACCAGCTGTTTCTACACTAACACACTCAGGCAAAGTGTCTGTGGCAGCCATGTACAGGAACATCATTAGATTCAACACTCAAGATTTACTTGTCATGTGAACAACAATCACACCGAGCAGTCGATGGGAAAGAAACTCTGAAAGTCTTCAAACAGTGCTCAAAAATATTCTGAACTATAAATGATTAAAAGTTAAAGATGTAGGAAGAGAATAAAGTATATAAAATAGAAAATTAAACTAAAATAAATGAAATATAAATAGAATATAGATAAAACTGCCTTCATTGACGATGCAGAGAGGGACGCTGCATCGTGTCTTAAACTTGTTTTACACTTCAACACACCTGAACTAACTAACACCACATAACAAAGATAATTAGGAGTTGTTTTAGTGCACAGATCGTCTGTTTTAAATGTGCATTCGTACCGACTCGCTGACAGCGGCTTCATTTTGTATTTTAACTTCTAATCTCTGATCCAGCAGGGTTGGATGTGTTTTTATCTGCTTTAACCAAAATCAAACTGTCAGATCTGTGAGCATTTAATGGAGGAAGAGAGAAGCTAAAGGAGGGAAAATACAAAATGATCAGATTTTAATTTCCCCCTCAGTGATTCGGCCGTTACGTCTTCATCACCTCCGCGTGAACGATGGCTCATCTGGATTCATCGTTCAGCGGCTTTCAGAGTTTTCTTTTTAAATTAAATTTCTTTTTTTCCAAAGTGTTTGCTGAGCATTTTGTTGAATGTCCTGGGCGGTAAAGCGTGGACGCTCACTAATCGTCTTTTAACAGCCAGCAGAGAAACACTTTAGGAAAACAGATTCACAGTTTGGTGTCATTATTAAAGTTAACGACAGATGAAGCAGCAGTGCAGACGACACTGTTTAACTCTCAGCACAGGTCAGAGCGAGCCGCTTAACTCTGCTGCAAACTATAAAATATATTACAAGTTAAATGTTCTCGATTAAAACGAAGGCTGAGCTGTCTGACAGTTACAGTCAGATAAAGGTTTGTTTGATCGTGGCGCTAAAGGGAACTTGTAAAAAGCATCCACTTTGTCCAATGAACCTGATGTTGATACTTGGTGTAACGTTGATGACGAAGCAGACTTCAGAGACCGCTGAGAGTGAGGAAGTTCACATGACTGCTGAGAGACGATGCAAAGGGAAACTGGACAAGAGAACGAGAATCAGTTAAAGATGACTGCAGACTGAAGATGGATTAAACTCATGTTTTTGATGTTTCTTGGTGTTCTCTGACAGACAGACTGGACGAAGTGTCTTTGAGTCATTTAGAAACTCATTTAATTCTGCTGCTTTTGTGTTAGCATCAGTTAGTACACAGAGTCTGTGACTTCATTTCACAGATTTCATTCAGCTGAAGTGTTTCTTTCTTTATTCCTTTATCCCTTCATTATCCCCTCTTCCTCCATCGCTTCTTCTTCTGCTTCTTCCATCTTTTGTATTTCTCCTTCTCCTCCCATTCTTTCTCCTCCTTTCTTCCTCTGCTTTAACTCTCTTGACCTCCTCCTTATTTCCTCATTTTGTTCTCCTCCTCTTTCTCTTACAGTTCCTGACTTCCTGTCATCTCTTCCTCATCCTCTTCCTCTCCACCTCATCTGTAGATCTTCTTCTGACCTCCTCTTCTACGTCTCTTTGTCCTTTCCTCGTCTCCTCTTCCTCTCTATCACTCCTTTATTCCCTCCTCTCTCCTGTCTCCTCCTCTTTTCGTCCCCCTCTCTATCCCTCCTCCCTCTCCTCTTTCTCCCCCGGGTCATTTTTCATGTGTGTCATCTGCCGGATGTCACACCTGAGCAGCGTGTCTCTCTCTGCTGAAGATCTATGGGCCCTGGATTTCATATTTTCAGCTTATTTACCTCGTCGTTTGTTTTCATTTTTTTTACTGATGCGGGTCATTTGACAGTTTGGCGTCGTTTTCGAATCTCCGCCGCACAAACACTCATACATTACAGCTTTGTGCTTTTCTCCTTCGCAGGCTGTGGAGAGCCGAGGAAATATGTTTCCACCACATGCTGATTTACAGCGAGCTGCCGGTGGAAGCTGATAGATATTTGTTTCCGCGCGGCCGCCGGGATTCAGATGGCGGCCGTTGCTACGTCTTCATATCCTCGAAGCCGCCTGATGAGCTCTCACATCCTCATATGGAGAATTTCTGCTCAGATGTGGTTTGTAAAGCAGGAAAAAAAAAAGGTGTTTGGCTCAGCTGCGGCATGAATCATGATAGAGGGGATTACTTTTCAGAACAAAGTCGGTAGTCGTTTAACAATGTTAGAAACAAACAGCAGAACAGGTGGAGCGTCTTCCACACAAACCAACACGAAACCAAGATGGATGCTTCCTCACCAAACCTCCACACGCAGACGCTCTTTCATCGGAGAAAAGAAAAACCAGAACGTGCTGATAAATTATCTACAACTC
Organism: Scortum barcoo; assembly: GCA_023238725.1. Lineage (NCBI taxonomy): Eukaryota > Metazoa > Chordata > Actinopteri > Centrarchiformes > Terapontidae > Scortum > Scortum barcoo. The sequence continues at coordinate 1,106,476 of CM041554.1, forward strand.
GACAAGAAGCTATGACGGAGGACGTAAATCTTTAAAATCAGGCAGGAGAGATTTTCTTTACACTGACGGATGGATCAAACTGTTTGTCGAAGTCAATTCAGGATTGACTTACAGTATTTCCTTCCAAGGCCGAGAGTTAGCATGTCGTGAGCTAACAACATGATTTTGTGACCGAAATTGAAAGTTGATTTGTGCAGAAGATTATTATTATATCGGTTTCCTGTTATCAGAGACAGATGAGCTCTTTTTTTTGCCGAAATGATATGTTTCCTTCAAACATTTAAATTTTTATTAAAGATATTTTCTAACGCAGTCGTTTTGCTCTGATCATTCAGTTTCGTGTTCCTTCAAGATTCAAACAAATACGACTTTTACTTGATTCCTACAACATGTTCATTTTCTGAAATTGTAATAAAACTGGATTTTTTTGTGTGTTTTCAGTCCAACTTTTAACTTTTAACACACAATTTCCAAACTCTTGATTTTTTATTCCATCGTGTGATGGGTGATGATGATTTTGGTGAATTTCCTCTTCATGCGTTTCATGAATTTTAGATGCTCGGTGGTGATTCAGTAGTTACTCGAGGTCTCAACATAATACTGCTCCCGAACAAATAGGCCTTTAATTTACTTTTTGATAGCAGAGCAATGAAAAGTAGTGTATAGTGAGTTATGGGCGTTAGAAAATAAGCTGCCCTGATTTTTATGCTCCATTATCTGTAATCCTTTAACACACACAGGCTGCAGCAGCGTGGGCTGGTTGTCTTTACGACGTGGACTGTAAGAAGTCCACCGGTTTGTTAAGTCTTTCTTCCTGGAAGTCGGCAGTAAAAGGTTAACAAGCTGCCCGTGATGAATGGAGGCAGTAAGAACATGATGAGGTTCAGTGTGATATTCCCTCTGCTAACAGCTTCACATCAGCATTTACTGCCAGAGGTTAGCAGCACTGTCAGCTAAAAACTGTGGTCAAACTATGAGTGAGGTCAGCGGACGATAAAAAACAGCAGCACAGTCCTCTGCACCCACAATCAGGAGGGATTTTCATGGTTCACTTTTTCACAGTGCATTTTTTAAATATGACTGTTATCATGTCTGTGGAGGAAATTAACAAAAAGGAGCAGACGTCAATAAAACATTTTGTTCTTTTGTCTTCCCTCCACAGACAGAAATCCAGGATGAGCACAAAGACCTGAAACCCCTAAACCAGGATAGTTCATGCACATGTATACACACACCACAGTCTTTTTATCAGTTTTTGTCAATTATTTTACTGATTGACTGACACACATACAGACGAATGAGTGTTGGATTCAGATGAGTGGTACATTTTTAATGTTTCATATTGCGTAAGGTAATAATAAAGTGGGACAGAACATGATAAATGTGTATGTAAGTGATGAAAACAGGTATGATATTATATTTTTTGTTTTAATAGTGCCAACAACAAGGACATATTAGTGTTTTTGCAGATATTTGTTGGGACTTGGGACGCCCTGTGACGTTTGTGCTGGACAAAGAGGGAACAGGTGAAGCTAACGTGGGCAGAACAGGTGTTCAAAGATGCAGGAAACACACAAGGACAGGAAGTAAAGTGTCAGACATGTGAGGAAGAGGAAAGAATACAAAATAAAACAGGAAGTGTTCATAACTGAACTGAAAACGGACAAAGATAATAGAAGGAGAAATGACAAACAGTGAGAGAGACAAACGGGATAACAAGGAACACAAAGAGGGAGAAACACCAACCAACACTAGAGACACCAAACCCAGCTCGAAAATGGGACAACTCAAGATTCAGTTCAATCGTTTTATTGTCATGTGAACAGATAAAAACAGGTTTCACTGTACAATGAAATTCTTGCTTTGCTCTTCTGTCTTCAATGCCACCAGTAATAGAAAAAATAGAAATACAAAAATACTGGACAAACTGGAATGTCTGGTTGTAAGCAAGCCCAAAAGCTGCTAAATGACAAAGAAAAGTCTGTAAATGTACTAAAAAGACGATGATTAACACTAACTTTTTACTGTTGTAATATAAAGTTTTATTCAACAGCCTGCATTTGTCTGTGGAATCACACATTTTAGCTCCTGGTTAGAAAAACGAATCCTCCTCCAACCAAATATATTTTTTCTAAAGTTTTTCTTCTGTTGTCCAGATCAGTCAGCCATTAATCTTTTTAAATAATCAGTCAGGAAATATGTTGTCGTGTCGAAGCTCTTTGATGATCTTTGTTTTTCACCCTTTGGCTGTGGTCGGTAACTCGTGTTAAACGTCACCATGCTGTGAACTGGCGGAGGTCAAAGGTTAAAGAACATAAGCTGGTGTGTCAGGTGGATATTTTCAGAAAACAGAAATACAGAAAAAAATACAGGAAATCAAACACTTGACAACAAAAAGAAAAAACTGAAACAAAACAGCTCTGTCAGCTCCCAAAACCTCAGATTTATCGCCTCAGTGTTAACGGACTGCAGTACACTACACAAACACAATAATTCAAGTACCCAGTATATGAATTAATACTTTCTCCAAGAGGCACTGTGGTGAGCTGATCAGTGGAAAATTACAGCCGTGCAGGTTGTGAACTGTGGATGATTTTTCAAAACTTGGTCAGAGCGAGGAGAGGAGGTCAGAGGACGCACTGGACTCTGCAAACTATGAATGAATGAATGAAAAGTCAGAGGATCAATAAAGTTCTTACAGTTCGTCCTGAACATGAACGTCTGAACCAAAACACAACAGCCGACACACCATGAACACATGAGCCGACATGATGAATTTATAAAAACTGATCTTACACGACATTATAATGCAAACGATGTATGTCATTATGTTACTGTCTCACAGGTGTAAACTGCATGTTAAAGGAATATTTCAGTTTTTGATGTTTTATTCTTTATTTTCTCCCTGATCCAAAAACCGAAAACTAAACTGTTTCTTTCATTTTGGTACATCAGTATATTATTTAGTCTTCGAGATTTAATTTAGATTTTATATCTTCATTCTCATAAAAATAAAAGCTTTAAATAGACCAGTAAAACAGCAAAACCTGAACTAGAAGTGAAATCTGAGACACCCAGGATAAACTAAGGATAAAATACATCCAGGATGAGCCTGTTTGTGGCTCCAGAAAAAGAAGAGCAGACTGTTGGGATCTCCTTCATCATCAACAGCCTCACTAAAGTTTTCAGACGTGACCAGAAGTTGCTCCGTTTAATATCCACAATTAAGAGGAAGTTCATTTAACTTTACAGAAATTTAAAATTTGTCTCTGTGGTGGAGAGAAACAAAAGAGCCGTCCTCCGAGGCTTCATATCAGCAACCATCTGGATGGGAGTTTGGCTGTGAAACAACGATTCCCTGCAGACACTTCATATGAAACTTTAATTAATGGGGAGAGTGTGTGATCACGGTGCGCTGAATCAGTGGCCTCAGTGGCTGAACGGGCTGCCTGACAACAACAACCTTCCTGCTCGGGGAAACCTTACAGTGGCGGCGGAGGAAGAAGAGGAGGAACTAATTAAATCTGGGTCTCGGCTCGCTGTTTTCTCTCAGTGCGCCCCCAGCAGCAGCTGGGAGGAGAGAGGGGAAGGAGACGGAGCAAAGAATTAAACTCCACCGCTGTCAGTTTGGCCTGCGATGCCTTCACGGGCGAGACGAAACCTCACACTGTCCACAATACACCCGACCGTTTTCTAATGGTGAGTTCAGACGACAGCATGAACTCACAGATGAAGAGCTTCAGAGATAAAATCACCATCAGATGTGACGACTGATGTTTTTATCCCTTTAGGTCGGTCTTAGTGGACAAAGCACTGCGAGCTCATCACCCCCACCCTCATCCATCTTTCTCCTCATCTTCCAAGTCTTTAACACCCAGTACCTATATGACCTCCTCCATCATAGCTCTTCAGACTTTCCTTCATGAAATCTAACCGAATCATATCCATCGATGAGGATTAGTCTCTGACTGCTCACGGTCCTTTAGTGCCGTCACTTTGTAGTACGATGTTGTGACTGATAGAAATGATGGAGAAAACTGTGAAAAGACACCTGAGTTGTAATAAAATTATATTTTAAGCTACAAAACGACCGTTGGAGGTGCTCGTCGTCACACAAACTTACGTAGTGAACAAAAATCAGGCGCCAGCTGGAGGTCAAGTAAGATGGCTCCTATTGAGGCCTTTTCAGACATCCAGGCAGAGAAAAAGATGGGTAGAGAAAAAAAGATTATTTAATGGTTTTTTTCAGGAGCAGCGGGAACCATAACTGAAGGTTTGAATTGAAGTGAAGTGAGCTGTTCCTCTGCCGGTGAGAGTTTTTCTTTCTGCCACTCTGCTGAGCATTTTTTACTCTATTCATCGGTGTGCAGAGACCAGGAGAAGCACAGCGATCACAACACAGTCAAGGTCTGCTGCCTCTGTCACCAAGTGGAAAGCTTTAAATCTACCTTTTTTTGGCGGTTGGAGGTCCTTCACATCAGACCGGCTGCCGTTCAGAGGGAGGCCGGTGGGGTCGAGGCCGAACGATGCTCCCACTGTTCACGTTTCTTTATCTCAGGAATAATCTGAATAAAAAGCTCAATCGCAAATCAAAGGCCCATACAGCCTGTTTACAGACACTGTACAGGAGAATAAAACACAAAATACATGTATGAGGACAAAAAATGATAAATTTAATTAAAAACGTGTAACAGAGTTGGGTGGTATCAGGTGGTATTAGATTACAGACGCTGTGTGGAGAACAGTTATAGAAGTTATGTCAAAGAAAAAACAAAACCAAAGACAAATGTTATCTTCAGCCAGAGGAACAAGTCTGAACTACTTTATATAAGCTAGCTATTTTAATCCAGTTGTTCCCAACCTAACGATCTTTTTAAAAAACGTCATACAGTTTGACCTCTTTGGACATCAAACAGTTCATTTAAATGAAACCGTGTTTAAAGTTTAAAGGAAAAACGTCCAACTAGACAGTCTTTTTTTGCAAGAGATCACAAACTAAATGGTTATAATGACTAGTTTAATGTTAATGATGTCTTGTTTTTTATGAGTTTATTGGTTTTTTTATGAAAAATCTGAACTTTAAGAGGTAAAGTACATTTACTTCTGAAATGTAGAAGTATAAAGTAACTGCTTAAGGTATAACAAGCAGGATTTTCTATAAAAATCAATGTATAGACTCAACAATTATCATAGTGGTTCATTAATAATAATCTGTGCTGGTGTATCTGCAGAGAGTCTGATCGCAGTTTATTATTTTGCTGTTCAGGACGTTGTGGGGCGTCGACCTTTGACAGGTGCATAATGCCCCCAGCCAATAACAGCGCAGGATGTGAGGGGCGGGGCTCTGAAGAGGTGGAGACCAGGTGAAACTGCATGGAGAACAAGAGGAATAATTTGTTGTTTGGCTGTTTTTTCTTCAGATTTTGAAGTGTCGAAGTGTGACGATGACTCGGCTGACACTTCTTCTGCAGTCTCTGTGTTCGCAGCCCGAGGCGGACAAACAACATGTGTGTTTGTGATCCAGGAAGCTCCGCAGCCTCCGTTACTTTTGTCAAACACCAAACCGCAGGAAAAATTCAATAAGGTTAATTGCAGAAATGTGTTGGAGGGGCTGTAATTAGCTCGGCTGTGATTTCCCGGCTGCTTTGATGAACTCGTGAACATGAAACGAAGCCTCGAGGTCGGCTCCGATCAGCTGATACCGAGACGACGGTGACGTGTCCTTTGATCTCGCCGTACCACTGAGAGAGGAAACGCAACTCGCAGATTATCTCACATGCAAATCACACAGCCACCTCCCAGCTCAGTTTAACGCTTTCACCGTGTTACATCATGAGTTCTGCCGAAGAGGAGCCGAGCTGCTTTCTTATTTATGTCCTCGCGTTTAAACAGTGTGTGGGGACGGCAGCCGCTGTGTGCACCGAGAAAAGGGAGATCCATCTCAATCAGTTCATCTTTACACTGCAAAACATTCATCTGAACAAATTAATCTCTCTGTTGCACTGCAGAAACACCTAATTTACCTGCTGCGCTGCAAAAATATGTCATAAGAACTAATTTAACCCCCATCGTGTGAAACTGAAGTTGACCGTTGGTTGATGTTGTCGTATACTGACGATCGAAAGGATCCACCACATTTTTCTTATGGTGATATCAACAAACATGACTTTAACTTACTATCAAAATAAGAAGTTATAAAATAATCTGTACAATCTGAACATTACTTAAATGTTTTTTAAGGAGCAGCCCGTTGAGTCCCGTCAGCACGAGTAACAAGTGAATTTTAAATCCTTCATTACAAACCAGACTGCTGTTTCTTTTCATGATCAGACACCACAGAACGTCTCTTCTCACCTCATTACCTGCCGATCAGATTGGTAATCTCGACTAACTACAGTATGAAAATAGAAACAATCGCCACCAAAAACAAGCTTAACTTAAAAATGTAAAATCTCTCTAGAGCCAGTTTGTCTTTTCTGAGCTACCGTGGAGACTTTGTGGAAGAGGACACGCTCCCTCTGTAGCTCGATGTGTTATAGCTGTTGCATCAGACTGATGGTTGTTCATGAAAAGCAAAACTGTGTGAGAAAGAAAACTGTGAAATTCATTTTCTGAAGTTGTGACGATAACGGCTTCTTACTGCCACAAAAATAAAACGTGAAAAATAAACACACCAACATTTAAGATGTGATTAAGACTAAAGAGAGGCTCACAAACATTCAAACCACAAAGAGTCTGACAGTAAAAATGATCATACAGAGTGAATTATATCTCTTTTTTTCAGAAAGAAGGGACAGAGAAAGATTTCAGAGGTGTAAACTGGGCTCTGTAAGAAACAGCTGATGACAGATTATTAATCTGGTTTCTTTTGGACGATGACACAAACTCTGGCGTCTCAAAGACGCTACAATGGACTTTCCAGCTGGATTAGCCTCACTGAGAATAAACTATTTCAGCTCGATCAAAAGTTCATCATCAAACTCTAAATCTGTCAGCTTGACGTGCATCTTTTTACGATAACAAACCTGCAATCCATCATCATCCAAGAGTTTTATGGACAGAGCTCAAACCTTTATTTTGCTGCCAAATCTTCAGCATTTAGTCTGAGAAATCCAGCTGGACAACTCTAACAGAACAAATACAGTCCCAAACATAAAATTTGTAAAGTTTAAAATTTTAAACTTTCTCTTGTAAAAGTTGCCTGAGAACAGAGAGGTGTGTTCAGGACTGCAGGAAGTTAAAAAACAAGAGTCTACAGGGCTGCAAACGTCCTGTCAAACTTTCCTTCAGAGCTCGGGAGGCGTCAGTCTTGTCTTATTTGTACCCTTCATGTCTCACTGTGGGTCACTTGGGTTCAACACAGATTAATTTTGATGTATAACTGAGACATAATTGAGTCTGTTAAAAACAACATTGCCTTTTCTTTGAGATCCATTGAACATATTTTACAGCTGTAAAGACTCGATGATACTGCAGATGTCATCCAGCTGATTAAACTCAATCATGGCGTTCTTATATAATGATATTTAATTGAGAGCACAAATGAAGTCTTTTTTAGTGGACAAATTATTAACTCAGTTAGATTAATTAGATGCTTTGAGTTATGAAATCATGCACATGAATAATTATTATGCAGGTCTTACTCTTAGAAATGACCCTGACCTGGATGGCTGAGAATCTTCACATGCACGAGTTTTCTATGCATCTCCTGGCCTCCGTACTTCTACAGCACAATGCTTTTATTATTTGAAGCTCTTAATTTAACAATAGAAACAATCAGTGCTTCCTTAACAACAGGTCAGCTCTTTCAAAGTCTTTATATTTGAGAGCTTTGCAGGTTCACAGGTCAGAGTTTCTCCTTCCTGACTGAAATGACCGCCGATCGACCTGATGGATGTTTGTTTGCTCCTCGTGGTCATCAGATTATCTCCTCCTCTGATCTGATCAGGCGACACTTCCTGCTCCTAAACTCTCAGTCTTTCCTACTTTAGTTTCCCCAAGTGTCTGTCTATCCGTCTGTCTGTCTGTCTGTCTGGTGATCTGGAGGCAGAGGGCGTCTCACTGCGGCGTTGCTGCTGTTGTTGTTATTTTTGGGTTTGGTCGGCTCATTGGCTTTCCCCTCGCCCTCTTGTGGGATTGCTAACGTGATGTGATCGGGCTAAGCGAGGCCGCTCGCCGCCCTGAATATATTTCTAAATCTGTGCACAGCCTGCATGGAAATGCTGCGTTTTAGCATACAGGCCTGCAGTGATAGGATCAAACACAGGCAGCGTTGAAATGAATATAACACTTGAAGGAGCCGCAGCTTATCACACTCGGCTTATCTGCGCTTTATTTTACCTGCAGATTGACATGAGCGATGACATCAGATCCTATCAGAGACAGATATAAGTTTAGTGCACAGGAAACACAGCTCATTTCCCATAATCCTTTGATTCCTGGAGAAAGTCAGATCTGAACAGAGAGGAGGGATTTGGCCTTTGGCTGAGAAACATGCTGCAGCTTTGAGTGAGACGATAACAAGGCGAGGTTTGTGAATCAGTGTTTCTCCAACATGGACTCCAGACGAGCAGCTTGTTCACAAACTCTCCTGTGGACTTTGTGTGTATCTGGAGGAATAAAAGTTTATCCACAGCAGAGAAAATACAAACTGACACCAGAAGATGATTTTATACAAAATACATTAAAACATCGAACATGATCTGATTTTTAGTTTGTTTTGAGATTACTGCAGAAGAAGAAATGGTAACACATCTTGATAACATATGAGGATTTTCACAACCAACACGAGAGGCTGCGTGACTCAACGCAAAGATGCAAGTCGACATAAACGTTAAAATGTATCTGAAGTGAGGCAGCGGTTTGTCGACTTGAGTGAAACTTTTAAGCTTTATAGCTCAAAGTCATGAACCTACAGAGACAAAAGGAAAAAGAAGAGAGAGAAAATGAGGTAAAATAGTAAAAATCCAAAGTTTCAAAGGAATGACGTCTTTAAAAACATTATCCAGGGATTTATTCACTTCCAGCCACAAAATAAACTCCATCTTGTTCACTCAGAATTCAACTTTTGGATTCAGTTCTTGGTCTTTTAGCCACATTAGCTTCTTTACTTTATGTTTCAAACATAAACACTTTTTCCTGCCTGTTTTTTTGCCTCGACATGCAAGAAAATTTAACTTGATGAAATCTGATCGGTACGGAAGCCGAGAGCGGCCGTGCAAGCAATTTTTTCTTTATGCCATTTTCATGAGATCTGGATTTTATTATCTTGTAATCTCAAGAAAATGAACTTTGTTATCTCGAGATAACAAGATAATGAGCCTCTTATCAGGAGAAATCAGAAGGTGGTTTCTTTTTATTCCTTCTAATGTTTATTTCCAGTTAGTTTCCAGCCAACAGGTGTCTGTTGGCTCTGTGGACACTCATTTTCATTCATTTTGGAGTTGAACACAATTATCCAGTTATGACCAGAAAAACAGCTTTATTATCTCGAGATAACAACATTTAAAAAAAATATTGTGAGCGTGGACGTTCTCAGCTTCCGTAGGTCTGACTTTATTCCACTTTTATTTAGTTTTTCTATTTTTAACAGTGAAAAAAGCGTCACAATCTTAACAGCGCAGTCAAGAACAAAATATAAATGTTTTTTTAGGCAGCAAAATGAAAGCCATAAAGATGAAATCAAAAGAAAACGATGGCAGTTATCACCGATAATACCTGTTGAAACATGACACATCATATTTTAGACATATTTTCTCTGAACAAATGCTGAAACTTAAAATCACCTTTTCCTCTCACAGCAGACTTCGCTCGCTGTGCTGCTTCTTCAGGCTGTAATATTTGGGTGTTTCTGTCGCAGCGACTCTTTGCCAAATTGCGTCTGTGGGCGAGTTGGACGGCCGAGGCTCCCGATGACGGACAGAGGGGCCTTAAATGAAAGCAGAGAGGCGGTGATGGAGGAGCAAAGTGCAGCGTGATGATCGCTGCAGAAGGAGAAACACACTTAAAGTCCCGGCCGGCAGAGATCCGCCTGACATTGGATGAGTGGGTGGATAACAGGAGAACAAACCGCCCAAATATTAGACTGCGGCCGTCAAACTGTGCTCGAGCAGGAGAGTTTCTACAAGTGCAGGGAGGAGCAGAAAACATTTTCATTTAAAAGGAGTTATTTAATGGCTCCATTTCTGTTTTTATCTCTGTTTTTTTCTTCAGTTTCATCAAAAAAGGCCTCAGAGGTGTTGAAAGAAACGTAATGAACAAAAGTCTTTTAAAGGAAACTGAACAAACACGTCACTGCTCACTTTTTTTATAACGGACAGGTGAATATTTTAGCAAAGATTTAAATGTACTTCACTGAATTAATCATTTTTAATTAGTACATCCATCCATGTTCAGATCACGTTAGAAATGATTGTTCTGTGCTGAAAAGAAATTCATATCATAAATAATGATCGTCGGTGTTCCCTGATCCACTAGACTCCATCTCCCCAATCACGACGTGGAAGCATCACACAATCTGAGCATGAAATCAAAAAGTCGTGCTCTCACGTTGAAAGACCGCGCTCTGCAATAAAGATAAGAATAAAACCCTGCAGACTAAATGACGTTATTGATGCAATAATGTGTTTATCACTTTAATGCTGCAGCTCCAGTAAAAGTGGGGCTCATTTTAAAGGGAGAGTTCAGAGTTTTTGAAGTCAGTGAATCACCTACAGGAGATGAAGAAAACTGGAGAACAGTTTTAAGTTTTCCTACAGGAGCTGTGAAACGAATTAAACTACAGATCAGCTGTTTGGGTCAGTTTATGAAGGAGACAACACATACAAGAAAATAAAAATGAGTGATTTATGACCGTATTAAAGAAATGTGGTTCAATGTGGAGATTAAGGGAGAACTTTATGAAGAATACACAAAGAAGTGTTGCAGATGGAGATTGAACATCGTTATGTGGTGGAAATATTCAAAATATATCGTACACTTACACAACTACAGATTATTTTGGTGACTAAAATACGTTTTGCTGCAGGTCCTGTGCTGGTTCAGACTGTCATTGTTCATTGGTAATACACTGACTGTAAAGATGAGCGAATTTCCCTGCTAAGATTAATGAAGTCTGTTATTAATATATAAGAATAAATCATCATTTATTTGTTGATTGGTATTTTATTTGAATCTGTGCATTTAAAGTACTAAAATCTGCACATTTGCACAGAATTTGAATAAATGTACTTAGTTCATTTCCAGCACTGAGATTGAAAGAGTTGCTGAGTGAGATGATTTCACACAAAAGCTGCTGTGAGATTAATGTAATGTTATTTTCATTTCATCCAGAGTAACGAGCATAATGATCAGTTCAGATGTTCGCAGTGAGCAGATGATCAGCAGCTTCACAGAAACAGAAGTGAGCTTGTTCTCTTCGCCGTCCAGTAAAAGTGAGACATATCTCACATCAATCGATTGATTACAGCTTCCTGAACCACTGATGAGGTTCACCTGGTTGGTCCATACAGGACGCCGCTCATGAAGCAAACATGAGACGCTCCAGCAGGTGTTGTAAAGTCTTCGCTTGGCTTTTTTATTTTTTATTTTTTTGGTGATCTGAGACGCCACATCAGAAAGTGCGATCCTGCCACTCGCCTCCTCTTCCTGTAGAAACAGACTCGCGCCTCGGGCAACGACGTGTTTGACAACGAAGAGATGAAGCAGCTGCAACCGAGAGAGCTTCGACTGTTCTTTTGGAAAAGAGACGAAACAGCAGCAAGTCTGAAAAAAAAGGATTCAAATAATTTCCTGCAGTGACGAAGATAAAACATTCAGTCTGTCAGGAGTTTAAAAGTAAATTCATTGTATGTCTGTCGTTTGTAAAGATCACAGACTGTTCAAATCTCCTTTATTTTTCCTTTAAACTGTGATGGTGTTAATCTGAAATAACTCGACTTTCTATGCAACAAGTTTGAGTTTTGTCGAGTGCTGTAAAGTGTGTGTGAATTATTTTAACTCTGCTCTTCAGTGACTGTTTGGTGAGTTTACTTCATGACTGACAGTCGTAGTGGAGAGAAAATTACATCTCAAACAATGTGTGCATATTATTGTCAGTTAAACAGTGTCTGTAATCTCAACAACATAAACATTTTTCCTGTAGATGTGCATATTTGGAAATGAACATCCTGTCACTCTTTATTCCTTCTGATTTTTCAGGTCACAACAAAAGCTGCAGCGGAAAAAAATAGTGCATTCAAAATTTCACCACATGTCAAAATATAAAAAACTGTTAGATAGAAAAACACTGATTCTGACATTTTAAAATCTTTACAATGTAAAGATTATCCTGATGTCATTAAAACCTAAAAGGTTTATTCTCTGTGGAGCACTGATCATTTCTGAAGGTAAAGCTGATATTTACTCACCAAATTCAAAGCCAATATCTGGGAACATGGAGACTGTGGTTGGTTATATTAGTTAATAATTACTTGTTAATAATAATCTAATGTTGAAGCTTTGTTAATGAGAGTGATGAGTTAATAAACATTAATAATAAAAGTAGCAGCTGCTCCTTTAAAGAACAGTTTGAAGGTAAATTTGGGTCGAGCAGGTTAAAAGCTTCCTGTTTCCGTCAGCATCAGTTTGAGGATCGAGGATTAAGGATGACACCGGGCGGTCAAACGGCGTCAGATCCATTTCGGTCAGTCGTGATTCGCCCAGCGCCGCAGCACGATGGGCCCACACACGGCGGCGCTGAAATGAATCATGGGTCCAGGGCGGGCAGGCGGGTACAGTGCGGCCGCTCCATGCATATTTCATTCCACACCACGACTCACTCGATCAATCCTTCATGAATAAAAAAACAGCCCCATTTAAACCGGGAGCTCATTTGCATCCATCCAAGCTTCCCCTCTATTCAGGAGCCATAACCCGCCGCCGCCGCATCACACGACCCCACCGACCGCCTCGAATCATCCTCCATCCGCTCTGAGCGAGGTCACATCCTCCCTCTCACTGCTTGGTTCAGACTCGGAAGTCATGATGTCCACCAGAAAGCTTAATAATAAAACTAAGACTGGAATCACTGCCCTGCAGATGAACAGACACACGAACACCTCCACCAACCGGGCAGGTTTACCTCCACGTCTGTCAGGGTAACAGGTAGGGAAGACTTGGAGGGAATTTAATTATAGGTATTAAATGTATTTTTGGTGAATCATTTCCAGTAAGGAACATGCCATCTTCACTTTTAATTTTTACAGAGGACTGATAAAGTGCTTCATCACACTACGACAATCATCTGAGGATCAATATCAGCACAAACCAATGAGTCTGTGTGGGACGAGCAGAGGAAGACGAGGCCTCGTGATGATCCACCTGAAGGACGGTCGGACCCAAACAAACACCTCTGAGTCCAAATCAGGAAACAATTAAGGGACTAGGTTAAAAAATGTCATCCTGTTATCATTTTATCCTCAAATTTGTAATTTTGAATTTTTGAGTTATGGCTAAAAAAGAGATTTGTGACCTTTGACCATCAAATTGTCATCGAGTTCAAGTGAACGTTTGTACACGTGAACACTTTAAAGGAGTCTTTCTGCAGACACACCTGAGATATCACGTCTACAAGAAGGATGGACAACCTGCAAACATAGGAAACCTTCAATAATAACCTTTAATAGTTTATAGTTGTTTTAACTGAGGATGTCTCATGGTGATTGTTGAAAACTCCTGAAACCAGGTGTGTCAGACTGAATGTGAAGCAAATGTGAAGTATCCTGACAGGATTTTGTGTCCTGAATCTTTCTGACTTTATGACGTACAGAGAGAAAAAAGGACGACTTCAAATGTCTCCTCTCTTTTTCCATCCTGTGTATTTTAGGCCTTCTGTCTGTCTTCCTCCTTTACTTCACTCTTCCTTTTTTACTTCCCTTTACTTCATTCTGGTTTCCATCCTTCATTTTTGATCTTTCTTTTAATATCTCTCTTTCCATTTTTCCTAACTCTGTCATTCTTTCTTCCTTTACTCTTAACTTACTTTTTTTTTTTCTGACACTCTTTCCCCTTTTTTTGTCCCTTATTCCTCTTTCCTCCTTCCTTTCTTCAATCTCCATCACATCTTTAAATTTCTTGCTTAATTTCCTCTCTCTTCCTCCTTCTATGCTTTCTCTCTTTCTCTCCTCCTTCCTCCCATCCTCCCTCTATCCTTTTCTCCCTCCCTCCTCCGTGTCTCTCCGACACTCTGCTCTTTAGTTTGTGCGGCCGCTGTCGGAGTCACTTTGGTGAATTTGGTTTTGATCACTTTAATATCGTCTCTGACCTGCTTCCTGTTTGAAACCTGCAGGTAGACGACGAGGTTTCCTCTCATAAATTACCCGTCCTGCTGCTGGGAAATAATAAACATCAGACCGACGGCGGCGGATGATTACTAATGGGCTGCAGCTAAAGATTTTGCGGCTTGGGCGATCTGTCAAAAAAAAAAAAAAAAAAAGAAGAAAATAATAATAATAACAGTGCCACAGTCAGACGGGGAAATGTAGCCGTGTGTGTGTGTGTGTGTTCGCGACATGACTGACACCCAATAAATAACCCATTTCAATTTTTGAAGCAGTCATGATGATAAACTCCACAACAGGCTTCCACGCTCACCTGTGTTGATGCATTATGTCCCTCTCGCATGACAAAGTGGCCGTTTAATCACAAATCTGTCGCCGTCTTACAGCAGCAAGGCGCCGGATGGCAGCAGGCGGAGGCAGAGATGCATTTTAAAAAAAGGCCTCGGCGGTCGAGCTGTGAGTGTTTAAATCACACATGAGGGAAAAATCAGAGTTAGAGAGGAAGAATCTGCAGTTTGTTTGTCGTTCCACAAATCGTGGTTGATAATGTTGATTAAAGATGTTCTGACTTTGGCATTAAAAGCATCAAAAATCACATTTAGCTGCTGCTGAGTTCATAAATTTAAGACACAATTCACATGCATTTCTTGTTTTTTTCCCTAAAAAGTGATTGAACTTTGATGAAACTCAAACACTACATTTCCCACAATTCACCTGGACAACCAGATGCCTCGACCGTGACGAGTAAACTAACCTTCATGTGTAAAACTGTGGAGTGACTCTTTATCACCACTTAAAAAGGTTTTAATTATCGGAGCAGAGGTCCAGAGAGGTGTTCGGTGCACTGACTTAAAACCGGACACCAAACGCACAAAACAAAAATCTTGCTGTGCTTTTATTTGAATTCTGAATCTCACATCATTAATGCCACTAAAAGTGCCTTTTATCACCTTAGAAATATTGCTAAAGTGCAGCCGTTTCTCTCCGAGGCAGAGACTTCGGTGTGTTTTATCACTTGTTTATTGCAGCGTTCTCCTTTCTAGTCTGAGAAACATAAATAAACTACAGGTCGCTCAAAATGCAGCTGCACATAAAACGACCAAGACGACGAGGAGAGATCACGCCTCACCTCATCACTGCTTTTAGACGAATTTTAACATCCTTTTATTGGAGTTCAGATCAGTCGATGGACTACTTGAATACTTGTCAGATATTTTAGAGGTCCTCTGGAGCAACCTGACTGAAGAGGAAGTCATAATCTGTAAACACCTTTAAAAGAAATATTAATGTACAGTATACCTTTTCATCTTTATTTTACTCCTGCAGGGCTACACTAGTCTACTTATTCCTTTTCTTATCCTTTCGTAATATTCCTGTGTATTTCAGTGTTTTAATTGCACTGTTGTATTTTGATTGTCCGTTGTGTTGTTGAGCACCTTGTTGTGTTTCACAAAAGGTGCTGTATAAATAAAGTTTGTTCGATTGATTCTTATCTGATTGCTGCTCTTCACTTCGTGTAGCTCCATGAAACATATTTTTAGACTTCTGGTCAAAGTTTTAGCCTAGAGGACAGAAACATATGAAGAAGTGCTGTGACAGTGAAAACTATGGAGCAGAATAAAGCTGATCACACACTCGAGGACTTTGAGGAGACTAAAGTCTGACACCCTCACATCTGCAGATGACGTGTCTGAGGTTTTAGTCTCAGATTTTAGCAAAGACTGGGATCTTACAGGGTCACAATTTGCAAGACTACAACTCCTTTGTTTTGAGCTGATTTCCCATCCTGCTCCTGGTGGAAATTTACAAGAAGAATTGTTGAACGAAGGAGCAGAAAGAAACTGAAGCAGTAAGGCCGACGTAAAGAGATGGTTTTTATAATTTACTCACAGAGCGGAAACAAACAGGCATCCATCAGCTCGTCAAACAGACAGTGTCCAGTCTTTATGCTAAGCTAGGCTAACCACTTCTTTATTTAAGCTCTGTACTGAACATTAGGGTCATATCTGAACATGTCAAAGCACATCAGCGTGTTTAAACTCCTCTTTTGATTGAATCCCTGTGACAGCTGTCTCACCTCTGTGGAGAGTTAAGGAGTAAAGAAAAGAAAAATGTATAAAAATGAAGAACAGATCTTCGGGCCGATAACAGCTTCATCACTTCAGGAGGAGTCTGATTCCCACGGCGAGGACAGCAGGGTCTCCAGAAAGTCGGATTCACAGAGTCGGAAATCAATCATCTCCAGCTGCAGCAGACGGACTCAGATTCAGAGATTTTCCTCCTAAACAGACGTTCATCATCAGCATCTGCACCGAGCTGGAGCTCATTACCGGAGCCTTCAGACGGGCCCACGTTAACGAGTCCCCCTGAACAAACACGTATTTACAGCTCCATGCTCTCTGATCGCTTCATAAGTTATAACGTGCAAACCTGATCTCCATAATCAAAGCAGGTCTGTGGAAACTGATCTCATAACTGAAGTCAAAGGAAACAATCCTTTATGTTCCTGAACACACAACAGACGTGAAAGTACACATGATTTATTCTAATGTTTGTAAAATGGGAGAAAGCACAGCAGGAATATTTGCTAATGATTTTTTAGGCTCATTATCTTGAGATCAGGAATGAACGATCTTATCTTCACATTACAAATTGTTTACGATGCTTTTCCATCATAAAAGGACTTTATCGAATCTTAACTCCATTTCTAAACATCTATGTTAAAGAAAAAACAGAGATCATCCTGTTGGAGTTTGAAAGAGCAAGTTCAGGTTCAAAGTATGTTGATCCAAACTGTGAACA
Organism: Scortum barcoo; assembly: GCA_023238725.1. Lineage (NCBI taxonomy): Eukaryota > Metazoa > Chordata > Actinopteri > Centrarchiformes > Terapontidae > Scortum > Scortum barcoo. Next base: position 1,123,596 of record CM041554.1, read on the forward strand.
GACGAGGAGCAAACATCAGAGCTCGACTTGGACGTGAGAGGTTTGTTTGTTTGTGCAGGAACGTCTATGTAAAGGTCAGAAAGGTGATACTGATTTCTGACCTGTGAACAAAGAGTTGATTATTCAGACAATTCATCCGTCATCAAGATGTTCTTGATCAAAGATCAGGAGGAAATCTGCTGCGATTCTAAAATGTGTGTTTCTGCCTGATTATCTGGGCTATAGTCAGGATTTTACAAATACTGAGGCTGTGAGTTAAAATTGATCTGAAAACATCCGTCTGAGAACCGAAACAGTAAAGTTGAGTTTGGATAATCAACAAGCAGAAATTCACTCTAAAAGCTTGTTAACACACAAAGAGGGTTCACGGTGTTTTCACATTATAAATTCATAGTTGGTATAACCGTCAGCTTCCTGTAGAAAACCCTTGTTAAATATGAACATGTCACATAATTAGATGAAGTTTCTATACTTTATATTTCGTCTTGTTTGAGCCTCAGCGACGGAGGAAGTTTAACTTTGTTTACGCTCCTGTGTGAGCTCGCAGATGAATCCTCGCGTGGTGAAGTCGAACTGACTGACTTTCATTCTGACGGCGTTCAGAGGCAGTGACTGAGGCAGGCGGAGGGATAGAGGGAGGAAACAGAGGTTTAGACGAAGCGTAGACATTAAAACGGCGTCTGCGGTGCGACTCTGTTCCCTGTGCTGTCTGATGCTGTTTTGATGTCGGGGGGAGCGGCGTCCTCCGGCGGCCCGCTGACCCATCTGATGCCGCTCTAATTGGACTTCTTTAATTAGCCGGCCGAGGTGTTTCCGCCCCTCTCGTCCTCGGCAAACAGAGAAGAAGGAGCAGGTCTGTCGGGTCGAGCGTTTCCCGCGGCTCAGCGCTGGGACCTCCTGATTGGGCCCTCAGCTTTCCTCGCCGACCTTGCGGAGAGCTGGAGAGCGAGTTAGCCGTTTAGTTTCACCTGAAAAGGCGAGCAGGGATTTGGGGAGGAGCGAGTGTTTGTGGGTAACGGAGCAGCTGTGAGCCGGGCGGCTGTCAGACGCTTAGACAGCTTGTTGTTTGTTTTCTTCGACGCTGCTTCTCCTCCTCCGGGGGGGTTTCTGCAGGAGGAATAAAACCAGCGCGCTCTAATTTAAGACTTATTTGATTTAGCTGTAAATTAAATGTGCTTATTCCACTGTTGTTCTTAAGATTGCTCTGCATTAGCAGCAGTGTTTAGTTTGACTTCTTCCTGAAAAGCAATCATTTCTCCCTAACTGGATCTCTGTAACCACATTTGCTCTGCTTAGTGTCATAAAACGCCGGCTCGTTGCGGCAGATTGCCCTTTCCATGAAACCTGAACTGCTGATGGAAACGCAGCAGAGGAAATAAAAGAAAGAAACACTCAGAGCTGGGAGTCAAACTGGTGGGTGTTTCGCTGCTGTGGATTAGAGTTTCTGCTGCTGAACCCGGAGAGGAGATATCAAACCGCTGACCTCGACTTTTTCATTTCTGCAGGGAAGCAGCGAGAAACGTGGAGGCCGGAGCAGTTTCACTGTTTTTATTCAGAGACGGAGCAGAGAGCTGCTGCACGAATCAGCTCCAACCACTTTAATGTAAAGGAGGCGTCCTCGGCTTCACCGGGAGCCCACAGCGTGTTGGTGGACAGTCAAAGCTCTCACCTCCACAGTCCACCTTTACCTGTCTCGATGAGGCTCACCTGTGCAGGTGTGAGTGACCTGATCTGAACAGACATGCATGAAATAACCTCTTAACTCTTTATTATGTGGTGCTGTTTGGTATTTTGGTATTTTGGTATGCCACCACCATGTAATGTTAAGAGGTCTTGATCACTTTCTTTCAGAGAGCCTGACCTCGCTGTGACCTCAGGGGGCGGAGCTGCAGACAGGAAGTATTTACATAATTTACCTTTTAAGATATAATCTCTAAGATTTTCATTTAGTTGTCTGTCGCTGCACATTTGGTGATGATCTGTAACTGATGTTTTGTCTTTAAAATTGTTTATCATGTTTTATATTTTAGGTTTTAGAGTTGACTGTAAACTATTGTACCTTTAATTAACTTTAACAATAAATAAAGTTATTCTGAAAGTATTGTTAGTAAAATGTGATGTTGTATTATTGGACAGCTCTTGTTGAGTATTTTAATGTTTGAGGCTCATTTTACCGCTTTATTTACTTTTACTAGTTTTCATATATGACAACATTATATGTGATAAACTGGTCTCATCTGTATGTAAACTTTTACTTTGAAAAGAATGAAAGTGGTGCAGTAAAAAGTACAATAATTAAAAGTGAAATAAAAGTATGAAGAGACATGTGAGTAATTTTAAATCAATGTGATTCGATGTGTTAAATGAATCCACCTGCCAAACAAGTGAAAACACAATCAGTCAAATAACAGGTTGTTGTTGTTTCTCTCTCACCTGCTGTCATCAGTGAAAACTGCTGTTTTAATGTTCTGATTTTAAAGAAATACAATTGATTATTATTAGTAATATTATTGATCTCCAGCTGTAAGAAGAAAATCCACCTTTCTGATTCATGTTGTTGGCAGCACGTCCTGCAGTCACTTTGACTTACTGGACGAGATTTTCTCTCCCAAACTTTGAGGGAGTTGTAAAATAAATCAGTGTGAAGGACCTCGGCGGCGGTCTGAAGTGAAAATAAGATTGAGAGGGAGTGATAGATTTTCATGAAATGCCTCCGACTACAACACAATAGCGAGCGTCGGCCACTGTGACTCAACGCTTTGGCTTGGTTTTTGAACACATTGTGATTTTTTTTTCACAATCTGCTCATCTGTGATGAATAACATCTCCAGAGGCCGAACAGGGTCAAACCGCTCCGTGTCTGTCTCCTCCGTCTACGAAGGTTCAGCAACAGACTGTGAGTTCACGTCCGGCCTCCGTCTTCAGACGAACAGTAAAATCTCTCTTTACTCTGCCGACTACAACAAAACACACCAACGGCTCCGTAACTTTCAAATTAAAAGAGGAGTCAGAGGGTGGAAACGATCACCGCTCGTCCTCTGAGGATCAGGAACCAAACGTCGTCTTTCCTGTTGATGTTTTCATTGAATCAGATCTTTGACCTGCAGGTGTTTCTGGAGGAAAAGTCTTTAATTTGTCCTCTGGGTCCTCAAATATCAAAGACAAGAAGCTCTCTTCAGTATGTTTTAATGAAGGTTAAAGGTTCATCTTTGGTCCTCCGACATGTGTGAACTCATTAGTTGAACAATTGTTGAGATAATTGAAGGACAGACGGAGACTTTTTCCTTTTCAGTTGGAGACATTAGACAAGACAATGGAAGCAGATGTGGCCTCCTTCAACATTTAAAGGCTTTTTTACTTCTTTTATTAAAGATATATATAGTTTTTTATTTCAGGGTGACACTCTGAGGCGGGATCTCGGTTCTGATTGGTTGCTCATACATTCATTAAATCAATGTCTTATTAATGTCTTTCATCACTAATTGTATATTTATATTTTTCTCTTTCTCTCTGTCTCAGTGTTCAGAGGTTTCTCCGGTTAAATGAAGGATGAATAAAGTTGTTTTCCGGAGGAGGAGAGCCGGCTGAAGCAGCATCCTCTCCTCCCGTATCTCCACGGAGATGAGCAGCCTCCATAAGAGCCTCCTCTCTGTTACTGAGGCATGCTGGGGGATGATGGCGGGTGAAGTGGGGGGGTCCTGTGGGTGTGAATCGGCCCTGGCAGGCCTTAATGCAGCTGTCAGGCGTCCTGGTCCAGCGATGCGATTTCCCCCGCTCATTCGTCACCGTCACCGCCAAGATTATACGGCTTTTAAATGAGCTGCAGCCGCAGGGAACGGCACCCGGGGAACGCCTGTCGCCGCAGCAACATGAGCCATGATTTGCCGTGCCATTAATCTCGCCGGGGAGATCTCGGCCGATTTGTCCTCGCCAACAAATGAAGCTGTAAAACTTCTCCTCCGCCTGCACCCGTCTCTCCGGATGAATCCGGCTGACAGAGAGCAGGACGCCGCCGACACCTGAAGCCTGAGCGCCAAATGCGGCCAATCAGGAGCAGGTATCCGTTCAGGTGTCCAAACTCTGTGGAGGGAGAGAGAAGAGACGCAGGCTGAAGTTTCTGTGAGATGGATGAGCAGAGTTAAACCAAACAAGCAGGACTCGGCTTGTTCATCACGGCCTGTCAGCGCTGATGAAGTTTACTCATTTCAGAAAATAAACTTCTGGAAATCCAAAATATTCACTTTGGACACAGCTCATGTTAAAGTGTGGCGCCTTAAACTGCAGCCGACAGGTGTTTTTATCCTTTGGGAAGGCTCGTCTGTAATAAAATGATTTCACTTTTTTAAACACCTGAACTAAGAGCTGCACACGTCATCAGGGTCGGTGATGAAAAAAGATTCATGTCAGCATCTTTCACGTCTCCTTTCTGTGTTTTCTGTCATCCTGTGACGCTTTAAAACATCCCAAAACTTTTTTACATTTACGTCACATCCTGTCTCTTTTTTCTCTTTTGGTTACATGATTTTAATGTTTTTTTCCAGAATATTTCCACAAAATCCAGCTGAAGTCCTCAGTTTCGGCTCAGCTTCGTATTTGAAGAGGAGTGGACTGAACCATCTGCACCTTTCAGAAGGGGGGTTGGACTCTGAGAGGCTCTAATATTGTTTTAAATAATCGTCTGTCAAACCTTCTATTCAGCCAGCAGTGTTTCTTTTTCTTATTTCTAGTGAAGAAATGTTCTTTATTCTGTTTTGTTATAGACGCTGACACTCGTTTTCATTTAGAAATCAAATAGATGTTGGATTGTAATCATTTTGAAAGAATCAGCTGTTTAAAGATTAAAGTTTTTACAGTGCAGATGTCTCTTTTTGTTGTTTCAGGGTTCAGCATCGTCTCATCGCAGGTTTGCAAACAGTCTCCTCTTTCTCAGGCCCCGTGTTCGGCCCTCAGGGGCCCCCGGAGACCCGCAGGACCTTCTCAAGCGTTCCTGCTTTTTGTTTTGTTTCCTCTTCTGTCCTCTTTCTCGGCGGCCATTAGGCAGCCGGCCGAACGGCATCAACAGCAGCTGCGACGCGACTCCATCGAGAAGCCTGAGAAAGGAAAAGTTTTAATGGATGTGTGTGTGTGTGTGTGTTGGGGAGGGGTCGCGCTTAGCTGCCCTAACTGGTCTCTCAGGCCCCCCCAAACCTCCTCTTCTCCTCTGACTTTCCATCCAGCATCATGAGGAGGACGACCTGTAAATTCCTGCGGCCCCGCTGGGTTTTGGTGGTTTGCTGCTTTGGGGAGGAACATCGCAGCGGTGATGGGGGGGTCGACTTTGGGGAGTGTTGTCCTACATCAGCTGTGTTTTGCTGAGTTTTTTGTTGTTTGCTGCTTTTCTTCTGTCTTCCTCTTCGAGAATCGAATCCCTCGGCTGCTCGTTACACGCGAGCTTTCTAAATTTAAATCCTCGCTGTGGAAAAAAAAAAGAGTCAAATAAAATTAGACGCAGGGGAAAAAACCTCCCAACACCGAGCAACACATGTTTCCACATAAACAAGAAAAACAAGAACCTCCATCATAAACTCATTTTGGTCTCTGTGTTCATATTACTCTCTCATTTAGCTGCTCCAAAAAAACCTCCTCAGAGCTGCATCACCACGTCTCCGCTGATCTCACAGTCCACTTTCTGTGACTTCCTGACATTCAATCTTTTTATTTTTCTGTTGTGGTGGATGATAAAAATATAAATCTGGAGGAGGGAAGCTGTGCTGTCTGGAGGATTCACAGACATGTGATATTAGGTAGAAAACACGTCGTCTCTTTGGATTAATTAGAAATGAAAAACAGCAGCTTTGACATCAATTATGAGAAAGTGAAGAGAAGTTCAAGTGTCCAAAGATCAAATTATTTCAGTGTTTTCAATAAAATGGAAACTGAACATAAATATATAGAATCAGATGAAAATGAATCATACTGATACTTCAAACACGCGACTTCATCAGAGTGTGTTTTTTACTTCAGACGGGCTCAAACACATCTCGCCATTTTGTGTGTGCGTCTTTCTTCTTTGGTCCAGCGATTTGTCTCCGTTTGCTTCAGGGCATGAAGATCTGTTTGCAGTAATTTGTTTTCTCTGAACGAAATGGTCGCAGAGATGCTGCCCATCCAAAAAGTGAAATGTTCAGTACAATATTTAAGTTTTAAACATTATTTGTGCTTAAGAAGATGAGATTTGGTGACGTGAATCCACTTTTTTATCACTTTCTTACTCCTTAAAAATGAATCTAGTTTGGATCTGGTGTCTGTTTTCAGTTTTCAAGTGTAAGTAAACAATAAAGAACATTAATCGATCCTCGGTGAGTTTCTCCTGGAGAAGAAACGAAGCGTCTGAACCTTCAAACAGGTGAAAACCTCTGAACTTCTCCTGGACGAGGAGGCGAGTTGAGCGGAAACAAATAGGCAGAGCGTTTGATCCGGAGAGCGTGAAGAGGTCTGTAATGTTCAGAGAGTTTACAGCAGCCGTGTGGAGAGCCGGGAACAGAGGACGAGGCCTCGGGGACGATCGGCTGCTGCTGGAAATACAGATTTTTTTAGGTTTCTTTCACTTATCCTGAGGCTGAATGAGAAAACGAGAGATTTCTACAAGAACACACTTGCAGGTTTTCTGCTGAATCTGAATCTGTGTGTGTAAGAAATGTTGTAAAAAAGAAATGTAGGCTGGTTTTCACCCGGACGCCCGGGGATGTGCTCACCTGGACATCCTTGTCTCGGGCCGACGAGCTGCAGGTTCTTACTAAAAACTGAAACAGCAGATTTTCCTGTTTAACAGCAGACGGACGAGTCAGCAGCTCAGGAAAAAGCTCCATTTTCTCCACAGTCGGATCCTGCTGCAGCTCCGACAGACTCCCCGACACGTCTTATCCACGGTGTGCATGTTTCACTCCAGAGACGAGAAAATACATGAAAGGATCAGACTGCCGTTAATTGACAGGTGTTTATAAGTTGGGCCCCACTTTAAAATAAAACAGCACTTATCCGCTGGAAAAAAGTTTAATAACTGATTGAGGTTTTAAATGGGTTTTGAATGTATGAACTTGGACTGCAGGGAATAATCATCAGCTTCTTAACTCCTTGCACTAATTTCTACAACGAAATCAGCTGTCACATTGCAATGCATTGTGGGTGTTTCCCCTGAACACAGACTGGAGCGTCTGCCTGACAGACTCAAACAGTCAACTGGAGAGATTTTATGGACAAACAGGAAGAAGCTTCAGAGCGGTTTACGGGGAATATTTGGATTTTAAAGGCTCTAAAGGAAAGAAAGAAGCGTTCAGGCTCAGAGAAGAGATCGACAGATTGATAGATAGATGACTTTACTAAGTTAAGTATAATAAGACATCAAATAAATGTTTCAGCATAAATGAAGTGCGACTCAAACAGGGTCTTCACTGTTTATAAGAAATAATATTAATAATATCTGTTTAGAGATGTTTCATATTGGATTCATGTGGGTGTGAAACAGTCTGTTTGGTGGTAAAATCCTCAGCCTCGCTCACTCAGACCTCCAAACAGTCGCCTCCCGTGGCGGCGTCTTTAAGGCCTCGTCTGTGAGACGGAGTTAATTAAGGTGAAAGTCGTGGAGAAAGAAAGACGCTAAAGCCGCTGCTCTCGTCTGCTTATCTGAGAGGTGTGAACAGGTATTTACTCCAGCTGCGAGAGACGCCTGCCCAACAGCTACCTCGCTAACTCCGGATTAGCGGCGGGGCTCCGTCAGCCCGGTTTCATCGGGGGCCCGATAGGAGCCGATCTGTGGTGGCTAAAATGACAGATACTGCATGTGAAGACGTCCTGGTCTGAGATCAAACGGGGACCTGCGATGTTTAACCATCCTCCTGTTTCTGGATCAGTTTAAACTTCTTAATAAGATGAAATATTTCAGAATAAAATGACACATTTTTTTCTCTATTTAACACACTGAACAATACTTTTACCTTTATATTACTGCGCTGTATAATGTTATATTAAATCACTTCATTTCAGCCCACACTATAGCTCATATCTCACATTAGTGTATTACATTACACTATATCATATTTACATTACATTCGTCCTCTTTATTATTCTTCCACTACGTCTCCATGTTAATGCCGACGAACTCGTTTCCATTATCACTTCATCACATCGTATAAGAGTCTGCTGTTTTAATCACACCGCGCTCACTTTCATCTCTAAATGCTCACGTATAGTATCTACTGTGTATTTTGTATTTTATACTTTTTTTTACTCATCTTGCTGCTGTGGTTGTGCTGCTGCAGTAAAGTTCATCTCATCTTATTTTATTATATTTACTGTGACCTTACCGTCCATGTTTGCTGCTGTCTGCTAACAATCCTACAGTTTAATGTGGAAATGATGCAAAGTGAAGATGATTCATGGATGTTTGAAATCATAATTTACTGCTCACAAAGAGAAAACAGAGTTTCTGTAAGTGTGTTTCCTCCACCTGCTGTTGTTGTGTGATGTTGTTTATGATGCTTCATCTTTGGTGGATTTATACCAAACAGGATAAAGGAGCCATTAATCGCCTTGATATCTTCTCTAGCTCTCTACAATGTGGCCATAAGGTTCAGTAGTATACATACAAATGTAAGTTTTATTTATACACAACAGTTTGATGAATCATTGCTCTCTTTCTCTCAGACAGTGAAACCTTCAGATCTAAATGACCCTGCGACCGTTTCCCAGCAGACTTCAACACAAACGTGACATTTTTGTTGTGTCATTTAACTCACAGAGCAAAGTTTCTGTTCGGATTTGAACCTCAGACTCTGTGAGGAATAAAAACATTTGTAATCTGCAGGAGAAGCAGAGCTGCGACTCTTGTGGGTTTTATTTCCTGCAGACTGAAACTCTCTGCTGAGAGCTAATCAGCTCTGATTTACATGATGGACAGATTTCAAATAATGTCTGTCTTTGTCAATCAAGTGTCACCTTTAAAAAGAGTCTTCAATCACATTTCACTGACAGGAAGAATTAACTGAAGAGGAAGGATGAGAGCGGCTCAAAATGAAATTTTCCTCAGTGATATTATCATCCTCCTGTGAACACCGCCGCTCCTGATAAGAGCGACTCCTGCCTTTTAAAGAGGCAAAATGAAGTGCAGAAACACTGACACGGCTGCTCTTAATTCTCATTTTATCTTGTGGTGGTCGTGGTTTGAATATTGGTGCAGCGGGGTTGCCTCCCTGTGTGTTTCTCTTTGCATATTCGGTGGCTGTAAGTCGTCGCCGAGGTCTTTGTGGAGGATTTTGTTAAATTATACAGCGGCTGATAAAGCCACTCTGAGTATCTGCAGCTTTAAGAAGTTAAAGAAGAAAAAGAGGATGGACCGGAGAGAGGATGGAGGATGGAGGAGGAGGAGGGGGGTGTTGGAGCAGAGTTGACTTTGAAGAGCAGCTGGAAGATTCGGTTAATCCACTCGGCAGATTTGGCGGCACAAAGAGAGGAGAGGAGGACGAATCCAGGCCGACTTAAAGCCGCGCTCCTCTTCTTCCTGCTCCCCTCTGTTCTGTCTTTCTTTCTGTCTTTCTTTCTTTCTTCTCTGCGCAGAAAGACGCTCTGTCACCTGCTTGAAGAGAGGTATTACTGAGGATTTCTACGCACTAAAAAGAGAAAAGAAAAAATCAGCAGTCGATCACTGAACCCTGAATTCTTACAGCTGTCTGAATACAAGTGACAAGAATCAGAGAGCAAGTTAAAGGCCCTGAAAATATATTATATTACTCTTCATATTAAAATGAAGCAATGAACGTTGAACACAGTTTCAACACAGCATTTTGTTTGTTGTAGTTGAGTAAAAGTATAAAGCACTCAGACAGTTCCTAATGCTCGATGATCCTTTCGTTTGCTCACATGAGACTTCTGATTATATGCTGAACGTTTGAAGACTTCTATCAGAATCGATGTTTTGTTTTTGCTCGGTAGGTTTCTGATACGTGAACTTAGTTTGTTCTCAGAGGAATAAAAATCAGGTTCCTCGTCCGTCTCTCAGTTTTGGCTCCGACGTTCGAGTCCCATCTGCAGCTTCTTCTCCTTTTTTTTTTCAGGCTAAATTATTCAGCGTGGTGCTGGTGGCAGCACACTTTGGAGTCGGGAGGTTTTTGGAAGCAGTTTGGCACGATGTCGGTTTTCCCCCGCCGAGCCGAGCGTGATGAATAATGTGGGGAGGGGGCTGGTGAAGGAGGAGGAGGTGGTGATGGTGACAGGTTGGAGGGGGTGATGCTGGTTGGCAGCGTCGCCTCCACATCAGTGTTGATGAAAGCTTAACGTGCAGCATACGGACTCAGGCTCATTAGAGAGCTGTGATTGGTCACTGATCTGCCATCAGCTCAGAGAGTGTGTGTGTGTGTGTTTGTTTATGGTAAACTACTGAACCAAATATAAAAAAAATTAAAAAGTGTGAATAAAGTGTGAAATTTGAAGACACTGATCACTTTACTGACATGTATTGGTGCCTTCCTGTTCACACACTTATGAATATATATAGATGTATAACATTTAGTTTTATTTACAGATTTCTTCTCACACATGTGGGCTTATAAAACTCTGCAGGAGGTTTGGTGATTTTCATATTAAACGCACCCATCAGTGTTTATAACGTGTGATTTTTCACGCTCACGCTGGTTTCTGACACTTACTTTGGCCGCCCCAAATTTTAAGACACAAACAGCATTTATTCTGAAAGGATTTCTGAGCGTTAAAAACCCACCGGAGACACGAGTCACGTGATTTTCATGTTGAGGCTCACTTTCATCAAACACAAAGGAGGAAATAGGGACTATTTTTAGCGGCGGGTGAATCCACATTTGGTGTTTTAGTGAGTGTGTATGATTGAGTCAAAATAAACATGATTTGAATAGTTTTTGGACAACAGTGGAGCTCTGTGGTGAAGATATATCAGCCTGTGATCCACACAGTCCTTTCTTTCTGCTGTTTGAATCTGAAGAAGAGAAACGTAGAGAAATGCAGGATATCGATATACCTTTTATCACGATGTACAGAGCCGCAGGGGTGTAGTGAGTCGGTCGTGTCTTTGTGAAACACAGCTGAAGTCTGTAACAATCAACCAGACAACAGAAACTTTGTCAGATGAGTAAGAATAAAACATTAATATAGAAGACAGCAGCTTCGACACGCGGAGACACTGAAACACAGAAAACAAGAAAACAGATTTGAAGAGAAAAATCAGTCTTAAAGGTTGAAGGTGACTTTTGACTTAGTAAACATAATTTCCTAGATGTGTTTTTAGGAAGTGAAAATATTTTGTTGATATTTCCTCCTGAACTCTTTGTCCTCGTAGTTTTATCCTCTCTCTCTGGTGATGATCAGATCAGTTTAGTATCATATAATATATATATTATATATATATATATATATATATATATATATATATATATATATATATATATATATATATATATATGATCTGATCCAAATCAGACTGGACTCTGCTGGTCCTCGTCTCTGTGCCGCTGCCGCTCGGCCCTCTCACAGATATAAATTACATCCATTGAATTATAAAAATATCCATGTTTCTTAGCAGACAGACTTTCTCCCTCTTTTCTTTTTTTTCTCCAACACAATTAATATGACGACTTTGAAATAGTAACCAGAGTCTGACTTTCTTCCTTTTTAATTTTTTTTTTCTGCGAGTCCGTGTCTGATGTCACGGGTTTTACATTTTCGGCGAAGTTTCGCCCATGTTGCTTCCGTCCGTTCGCGGCAGAAGAATTGGCTGCGAGAGTCTGAAATATGAGTCCTGTAATCACTGCGAGGGAGGAATGAGGCTGCAGAGTTCACAGCTTCTTAATTAGTTTGCAGTATATGTGTAATTATTCCTGCATTTTTAAATTCACTTAAGGCGCCGTTCCCCCTTTTTCCTCTCTCTTCATTTTTAAGGATCTGGTTCAAGGATGTCCTGCAGTTACGAATCAATCCCACATTAGGCCCAGAAAGCTCCACATAATTACACTCTTTTGTTTTTTTTTTTTTTACTCCCACTGAGGAATGAACGGACGTATGGATTTAAAACCATTTTTAGATTTTCGCCCTCATCAGTTATAAGACATCTGCGAGTCGCCGGACACGCCGCAGACCCGAGCCTCTTTACGGTGCTTTGGGATGTGTTTAAGTGCACAGTTACATACAGTTTAATACATATGGAGCCATGGATTCATATGTTTGTGATGGCAAACGGTAAAAAAGGAGCAAAAAATGTTTCATAGTCCGACACTGAGGCTGAAAAATCTTGTTTTCTTAAAAGAAATGGAAACATTTCAACATTTTTATGTTTCATTTTCTAAAAAGAAGAAGACGAGGAAGATCATAGAACCAGAATTGGAGGTTAAATCTGAAGTTAAAGTGAAGTTATAGTGTAAATCATCTCATGTGTGGAGGTAAAACATAAAACATCATTTCAACCTGCTTCACATAAAAATCCACTTTGACCAGAAATGAGAGTCGATCCCATGAAAGACGGTGACACATGAAGGTAAATCACAGCAATGAAATCATAAAACTATCGTCTTTTGTTTCTCCTCCTCCATCTTCCTCGTCGTCTCTCCTCTTTTCCTTATTTTTCTCCTTATTTTCCTCCTTGTCTCCTCCCTCCTCCTGGATGTGATGTAACTTCCTCCTGTCTCTCCTCCTCGGTGTTGTTCTGGATCTCAGAGTTCATTAATAACCCGCTCAGAGGGACCGACGGCTGTTTGGACCCCGAAGCTTCGACAACACGAAAAAACACAAACAGCAGCAGCTTATTATCAAGTTACATGAAGCCACTGTGTGTGTGTGTGTGTGTGTGTGTGTGTGCTGTAAATGTAATCCTACAGGATGTTTTCTGCAGCGGAGCCTGATATTTTCTGTTCAAACTTCATTTCAGGTTTAGAAAGAGGCATTCTGGTGTCAGGTGCGGCGTTGTAAATCAGAGCGCTGTTGGTCACAGCTGAAGTGTTTATGTTTATGTGAATAACAAATGCAACTGTAGATGATTTATTTTACATAAAATATCTGATAATGGGTGTAAAAGCTTAAGGTAAGATGAGATAAAACTTTATTAATTAATCTCACATTGGTTAAATTCACTTGTTACAGCAGCTCAATAGAAGGTAAATATGAAAAGAAAAAATAGAAATGAAAATATAAAAGGTAAAAATGGCATAAATACACTATAAACATAAGTACACTATATACATCCTCCATATATACAGATTGATATTGCACATGATGTAAGTAAAGTTATTAGTGATTAAAGTGAGTGTTAAAGTGTTGTTTGGATCAAGATAATAACAGTAGTTTATATTATATTATGTTGAATTAAAAGGTTTTGTCTTGTTTTGTCCAACCAATGGTTTAAAACCCAAAAGATAAAAAAAAAAAAGAAGCACAAAGTCTTCGTCTACAGGACACTGAAGAAAATGACTGACATGAGAGATTATGAAATAGTCGCTTATTAATCTGGTCTGATCTTTTCAATCTTACGATGCTCTTCAGCTCTTTGAATCCTGGAGAACGATCAGTCTGTTGACGTGACGCCGCCACCGTTCCTGTTTTCATTTTGACTGAAAACACAGAGACACAAACTGTGAGGCAGCTCAGGCAGCGTTTGTGCTGCGTTCACAGAAATCTGTGTTTCGTCATCTTGTCTCTGCTGTAAAGAAACTGAAATGTGTTCCCGTCTTCGGGACAAATCAATTTGTTTTCCAGCACCAAGTTTTTTTTTTTTCTTTTCTAAAAGTCAACCTGACGTCCGGTTTGACAGACTGTCACATTTCTTCTGTTTCAGAGTGCCAAAAACCTGCAAACTCATCAACATTATTAAAACAAAGATCCAGTTGTTTTGCACATCTGAGCCCATTTTAGTTGAAGTCATTTTTCAAAATAAAGCTTTAAAGAATTCTTATGTTCATCCTGCTTCAACAGGAAAGAAGAAAAAGTCGTTTTTGTACCACGTCTCAACAGCTGAGGAGCTTTTATCTTGGTGACAAACGGCTGAAGGTGAAACTCTGCGTCCATTTGGATGATTCAGCACAAAGACTTGAGACATTTCATGGGTAAATATTTCATGTTTTAAAGGTTTTTAAAGGTGGTGTCTAAATGTGCCATCAGTCTAACGACATCACTAGAAATGTCTCGAGGGGGGCCGAGGACAATGACAACAAGCAGATGGTGGAGAAGAGACAAAGGAGTGATTAGACGGCTGTTTATTTACAGACTGGATGTAAACCGTCATGTTTTCCAATGAGGACAAACAGTTTTTCATTTCAGCTGAATAAATCATTTCATTTTGGATAAAGTACATTATTTATTAGTGGAGGTGATCAGGTAGAGCAGAAGGACGCCATCTTTAAATCAGTAATGAACATTATCACCTGTTTGTCTCCTGGTCCTCGGCCTTGCATCCCTCTCAGGCGTCACCATTTGCATTCGTTCCCGTATTTGTACCCAAAATGTAAATCTCCGCCCGGCTGTGTGCACATCGAGCGGCAGACTGACAGAAGGTGAGTCTGATATTCTGCAGCAGATGAGAAAGTCGACGCCTCGCTGCGAGATGTGTGTTTTATCCAATCCTGCCATCACCTCCAACAACAAATAATACCTGAGCCTCGGCCACATCAGCAGCAGCAGCAGCAGCCACCAAATCTCATTAAGTCAGAGATGGGAGAGGCAGCAATTGTTTTTTTATGTTGTCCCTCCCTCTCTCTCACACACACACATACACATTTTGTCTCATTTTTCCCTTCTCTGCAATGTCTGAGCATGAAAATAAAAGCCGGCCGAGCCTCCTCCTCCTCTCCTGTGCCGCCTCTGGCTCTGCGACGGGACGTTCTCATCAAATCATTACTTTTATTAACGGTCAGATGGCTTTTTAATAGAATCGCTTTATTATGTCGTTTCTCATTTTCACCCTCACGGTAAAATTTCATCCCCCTGTTTTGTTGATGTTGTTCTTTTCTCTTTTCATATTTTCTGGCGTTTATGGCTGCAGGGTGTCGACGCCGCCGAGAGAAATTTTTACATTTTGGAGGACGCAGGGGTGGGGGGGCAACAGGTTATTGGTTTCAGTTTGTTTCTGATAATTTGTTTTTAGGGAACATCCAGTCCTCCCTCCTCTCTCTGTGTGTGTTCACACTGAAACTGAGAAGTTTCAGGTTTTTATCACGACTGTGTTTCTAAATTCAGCATTAAACATGCAGAATATTTTCAGAGCTTCTGTCTGCAGATGATGCAAAAACATCATGAAACTCAGGTGAAGTGAGTTTATTGGAGGTGACGGAGGCTGCGTGAAGACGAGTGTTTAAAGCCGTCATATGTGAGCAGAAAAAGTCCCAGTTAGGCGGTGATGTACTGTAATGTAAGGAAACATCATCTGAAGACAACTCGTCCTCCAGGTGACGGGAACATGTTGGCGTCGGCACATTTAATACAAATGTTTTTCTCCCACAAGAGAAACTAAACACACAGAATAATGCTGATGCACATGAGAGGACTTTAAAGTCTTCACTTATTCTAGAAATGTGGGTGACCACGGGCGTAACAACACATTTAAATGATTTTAATATTTCATTGTAAAAACTCCAGATGATTCATTCACCACATGCTCGGAGTTTTTATTTAATCATTTCACAGAGGTGATTCGAAGGACTTTGGATCTCACAGAAAGTTGCGTGATCAAACGTCACTTCATGAAAAAACCCAAACATGAAGACACTTCATCAGCTGGTTGTGTGTGTTTGTTCTGTTTTACACTGAAAAACAAAAGAAGGGAATAAAACCGTCGATCGAACGTTGTACATTTTGCAGGGTGAGCTGTTGGTGATGATTCCTGGTCAGCTCGCTCTCATTGACTATTGCAGGTTTCTGCTCAAAATTCAGTCGCTCTTCCCCTCACACTGTAGTAAGGAGGAGACTCATACAGTCAGTAACAATTCAATTATCTGTAAATCTCTCACACTACAGGATCAATAATCAGTTTTATAAATTGGACCCTGGTTGTTTCTTCCACACAGGTGTGACCTGTTGGACCTTCAGACTTCACCTTTCCTAATAATTAGAGAGTCGGTTCCCATCAGTTTTCCTCCACAGAAGTTAAATTAGCCAGAAAATGAAAACACCTGTTTGAGTGTGTTTGACCTTTCAATCATGTGACTAACAAAGTTCTCATGCAGAGAGAAAAATGTGAATTTACATGTCAAGGCTGAAATCTGTTTTACGGATAAATCCACCTGTTGTGAAATGTTGAATGTCTCCACAGCGAAGCCTCTGGACCTCTGAAGGAAAAAGTTCTCATATCAGCTGTATCACATAATCACAAAGTTTCTCTAATCCTGCTCTGATGGGGAATAAACTGCTGCTCAGAGGCGATGCAGCGTCTTCAGTCACAGTTCAGAGGACTCTCTTACCCAGATCATTTATTTCCTCTCATCTCTCTCTTCTCACCAAAAAAAGAAGAAATCAACAGCACAAAGATATGTTGTGAATAAACTGTGTTAATTTACTGTTTGGCTTGTGGTCGAGCTAACTGGTAGTTCACTAACTCGCCTATTAGGTCGTCCCTCTTTACTTTACATTAACCGATCTGCAGCTCGATTTCATGCATTACTGCTGTTTATGTTTTCTGTTGTGTCTTTTATTTCAGTGACAGTCGACACAAAATATAAAAATGAATGTGATAAAGATCACAGAGCTAAATAAAGATTGAAACTTCTACCTTCATTATATGACCGTACATTAAAAACATCTTTATTTAAACAGCTCGTAGAGACGGACCAGAGGTGGGCTGAAAATGTAGTTTTTATTGAATGAAAATCATTTACTTCATTCGTTCATTTATCATGTGGTGTACTTACTAGGAAATGTCAGTGTAAAGAGTTAAATTTGCATTGTTTTCCTGGTAATGTATAAAAGAAATGATCAGATATTTATTGCCTCCATGTTGGGAATTTGCAGAATATGATTATTAAACAATGCTGGGTAATTTCTTGGTAAATACCACCTACGTGCTATGAAAGGATGAAGCATTACTGAATGATCTTGTGTTCATTAAAATCTTCAGAGTTCATCACCTGAATGTGATCAGGATTTTATGTCAAACTATGAAAAAGATTTAGAATTTTTTTAGATTTTGTGAATTTTGGCTCGATGGCTGAAAAGTAGTTTAAAGACGTCATAACTGAAACTGACAACTTTATAATTAGACAGCCGCCTTTCGGTCTAATAATAAAGTTGTTCTATATACTATATTATAAGTGTGGTTGGACTTTTTTCCTGCCTCCTGCACTTTGGAAGTACGTGAAGTTGATCCAGAGGGTTAGGGTTAGTTTAAATCAAATTTTGTCACAACCACAGCAGATTTCAGACTAAAAGCTGAAAACAGAAATATTTCAGTCCTGTTTCCAGAGAAAAAAGTAAATAAGAGCGTTTTGCTTTAATCTGAGTGGGGATGCTTTTTCCCCCACATTTCTTTTTTTTCCCTCCAACATGGCCGATGACGATCTGAGAAGGAAGCAGCGTGACTTTCAGCTGACTAATAGGCCTCGATGGCACAACAACATAAAAAAAAAAGATTTGAAATATCATTTTCGCCACTCTTCATTTCAGTTTCCAGTTAATAAACAATCGATGGCTTTGTCGGCGTCAGAGGGAGCGACGGCTCTAATTGGAGCTGTGCTGATTATCTGTGGCTGGAGACGGAGTGACTGTTAGCTGAACTGGCAGGTGGTAAAACAGCAATTATAAAACTAAACTTTGTTGCTCCTCAGAAAGCGTGTCTTATTTGTAACGAGTGAAGTGATAAAAGAGGAAAATAATTGGATTTTTTCCCACTGCCGTTCTTGCCCTCCAAGTCTTAAATGTTTGGGGAAAAGGATCTTTGAACAAAGTTTATTTCATTCTAACCTTTGATTAACGTTTTCCGCACTCGAGGCCGCGCTGCAAAAGAAGCAAATTATTCTCAAGATCAAGCTTTTAGCCATCTCATTATCTATTTGCCATCTCTCCTCAGTTTTTTTCTTCAGTCTTCCACACCCAAACTGATGGTCTGTCCTCTCAAAGTGTCTCTTTAATGCTCATTTACAGTCTGCGGCGTGTGTTTGTGTTTCCCCGTCTGAACAACAACAAGGCTTTTGGGTTTTCTGGGCCAATTAGAGGAAGTGACCGACCTCGCTGACATTTCAGACGGGGACCGACCCGCCCTCAGCGCCTCTGTGTGTGTTTGTCAGCCGGCGGTAAGACGGACCTGAAACCAGAAAACCGGCCGACATTTAAAGTTTAAAACAGAAGACGCTCAGCCAGACACGACGTCGTTACAGCATGAGCAACTCAAGTGTTTCATGTGACTAAAAAAGTTTGGCTCGACCGTCACTGGGTGTCATTTAAAAGAAGTTTTATCAACAAGCAGCGGGAGGAAGGATGTTTGAGATCTGATGTGAAAGGTCGAGTCTGTGTCTGTAAAACTGCAGAAATTTTACTTCTTTGACTTGAAGGATAGTTCAACATTTTGGTAATCACATTTTTCGGGGTGTTTGTGAAGTTTTACAGCCTCGTCTTTTGTAATGTGTCGGTAAAAAAGCACCGGCTGGGGCCACTGTGTCAAACGTATCTTGCAACCAAGTTTAAAAACACTTTTAACCAAACTGAAATGTAAAAAACACAATTTTTGATTTTAGAGAAAGTTATGTTTAGTCTTTCCTTCTTTAAATACCATTAATTAAGTTTATTTAACATGATGATGTAGGAAATGATTGTTCAACTACAATTTAAGTTATAAGACTGCTTCAAATGTTCTGCATAGTTTGAAATACACGATCAGCTTTGGATATTACTTATGCAGCTACAGCAGCAGTTAACAAAAATATCCAATATTTACGAATGTACTCATTTAGATAGACATATAGATTCATCCCTTGAAATTAATGTGATTTATTTAATTTCATTTATTGAAATAAGATTATTCTGCTGCATTGACACCAGTGAGGTCATAAAAATAAAAAATCTTTTCAGATTAACAGCAGACGGGCTGCAGGTGGGTGACATAATACATCGTTTTATTTGGTTCAGTTTATTAAAGACAAACGTTGAACTCACTGCTGCAGAAACTAAACGTGTGTCTCTCCATTAAGGGAGCCGCTCTACGCATTTACCTGCAAGGCAGCGACTTCGTGGATTTAAATATTATTTAAATCTCCAGACATGCCAACAGGATCAATCAAGATCTAATGTAATGAATGAATGTTCTCTGTTCTTCTACACATCCAACAGGTCTCACACAGAGATCCTCCTGATCAGTCCTGAGCTCCATCAGAGAGTTTCCTCTCATCTGTCCACTTTATGTCCACAGTTTTTACTTTTTATCTCGATATTTGCTGGAGGATGAACGATTAGCCTACAAGCATTTCGAATGGAGGTTTTGATAGTTGACTAAGCATGCTAACATATGCTAGTTAACACGTAGGAGTTTATTCAAGGGTGCTAAAAACTGTTTATTCAAAATATGAAATACACAGCATTTCCTTGTTTTCCTTGTTTTCCCTTCCAGTCCAGACAAATGTTACCGACGCAGCGTAAAGTGAAGTACAGTTACATCAAGTTTGTGTTATTATAAGTGTCAGTGTGATTTTTTAAAGTTTTCTTTCTTCTGGGACAGAAACTTTCTCTTCCTCTCTCTGCAGGAGTCCACTGGAGCTGCTGACTGCAGTTCACTTCTCATTTCATCACCCCGCCACGGCGATGAATCAGGATCTTCACAGTTTTCTCATCAGAAGTTCGCTGCCGTCGTCTCTCTCTGTCTGAGCTTCGGCTCTCCAAACACTTGTCCATCTTCGTTTCCTGCGGCAGCTTCAGTCTGCTGCTGCTGATACAAACCGGGGCGTTCATCTCAGACTGCTCTTTAATATTTCATCAACAGTGATATGATGTGCGAGGCCCGGCCGCCTCACCTGCAGCTGCATGAAGAAACTCAGAATACAGACATGAAGAGTTTTATTATTCTTATTTGAGTCTTCTCACTCTGCCAGTTTCATCTCTGAATTATTAACGTGGCTTCTACCTGCAGCAAGGACCGAGACGATAAATATTCACCTCACATTCAGCCGCTCATTAATTAATCACAATGCCAGACTCAGAATTATGGATTTTAATATTGTGAATAATTTATGACGAAGCTTTATTTTAACTATCTACAAACAACTAATCAATCTGATGAAATATGGATCTGTCAAAAAGAAGCTTCACTGTAAGACAACAGACAAACTTTTTATTTATCAAACATTCAGTGCCTGTTTTCATGTTTACGAGGACGGTGCCACGACCTTCAGCCTCACCAAACATTTGCTTTAAAGCGGTCGTCAAATCTGCGGCGTTGAGCTGCCGTGTGACCCGACCGCTGTAATTATTTTCCTCTTTCTACACAGAGCCCAGAGAGCAGAGGCCTCAGAAGGAGAAAGAAAACAACATCCACGTTTCACAGATATGGAGACGAACGCTGACACTGTTTCCTGAGTAAAGGTCAAAGTCTCTTCGTCTCCTCAGCAGCTCCGAGTTCACAGATGGTGAATTTATCTCTTCAGGATCAGCTAACAAAGCAAAAGCTATCAATCTAGGAGGCAGATGATCAAGATTTTAAATGCATTTGAACTGTAAACAAAGTTTTATGAACTTGTTAAACTTGATAAAACAACAAAAGTTTATATACTGTACAATACAGATCATTTAGTCTGTAACAAGCTAGTATCTTTTCTTTATTTCAAAGAAATATAAAGTATCTATCTATCTATCTATCTATCTATCTATCTATCTATCTATCTATCTATCTATCTATCTATCTATCTATTTAAGGTGGTAAAAGAAATTTATTGTTTAAAAAATATTATAAATATAAATAATGTTTTTAATTGATGACTCAAAGATGCATTTTATGAAGTCAAAAATAGTAACTCATGGGTCTAAAAGTGTGTTTTCCTTTGAAATGTGGTAAATTTGGAAAAGTCTGACTGAAATGAATAATGTAATGCAGAGAGTAATTACATGAACACTGCCACCTACAGGTGAGCTTGGAAAGACTCGTGTTCAGAAACAGTTACAGACATGCAGAAACATTTCCCCACTTCCAAGACTTCCAATAATCATTTTTTAGGTAGAGCAGAAGTGAAAGCTACGTCTTTAACTCCAAATATTAGAGCATATTTTATTAAAGAATATGAATCTGTTCAAGAAGCAGTAACCAACATCACGTCTGCTTTCAACCAACCAGGAAAAGCTCACCGATGGTTTTCTGTGTTTGTCCTCACTGCCGGTCACTTTATTTTTTCATTTTATTCCTTCCTCTGAAATCTGAGATTTTTCAGAATCAGAATATTTTCTCAGTTGCTTCTTAGGTTTTTCCATTTTTTCCACACAGAGAGATTGAAGTGGTGGTGAGCACTGTGACAACTTGTTTGACTTGAATGTAACGGACGATCATTTATAAAATAAAGTCTCAAACTCCAGCTTAAGTTTGGTTTCTGTGTTTGTGTTCAGACTGTCATCCTGCTCTGTGACCTTTAAGTCATTATAAGTCACACTGTTATGATGGAGATACGAGGTTTCCCCTGGACAGCCTGAGTTTATAGCGCCCCCTGGTGGCTCCATGCAGCAACTCTGTTTACTCACTGGACAACATGATGTGTGTGATTTATCTCACCATGGTAACGAGCTGCCGCCACATGGCATCAAACCTGTGACAGTGTGAGCGAGCGCGTCGCTTTGTTTGGACGCTGAGAGCTTCAAAGCAGAGGTGCGACGGACAGCCGTCCTTCCTGTTACGCGGCCGCTTTGAACTGTGGGTAATTGCTCCGTGTCCTCTGTGAAAAGCCTGAACAATTGAAGGCCGGCGGCTCCGAGGCTGCGGCCCACACATAATGACGCACGCGAGCGCTCGTCTTCTGGCCGACACGAGTCGTGACCCGGCTCGGCGTCTGTGACAGCGACAACCAAACGCAGAGTTTCCCACCTGGCTCTGTAATGAGAATTCTTATTATCCCGCCATTATCCCTCACTTCTGTCTGCTCAACCTTTTGAAGGGAATCTGAAAACAATCTGAACCCCGGTGGCCCCTGCTCCTCGTCCCCGGGCCCCGCCACTTCATACATCGCCGGCATGATTAAAACGCCTGGCAGTGTGGCGGCTGACTACAGCGAGCGTGACGCGCCTCAGAGCGAGATTAAAAGGCCGTTTGACTCGGAGGAGCCCCGGCTGCCACCTCGGTGTGTTTTTAAGGTGAGAGGCTGTCTGCGAGGTTTTCAGCTCGCTGTTTATCCTCCTCCGGCTCGGCGAGAAGCCTGTCGAAGCGCCACATCGCTCGCAGTGGAGCGGGACAGCTCTGAACCGGAGGGTTTCTCTCAAACTGAAAGCCAAAGAGCCCCACGTCATCTTCCACAGTCGGCAACAGCTGCACAGCCTCAGAGCTAAATCTTTTTTTTGTGTGTGAGTGTGTTTCACCATGACAAGGTGTGCACGCCTGAACGTGGCTGATTTTACCTCAAAGTTCTTCTTCAGCCTTTAAAACAGCTGAAGTGTCTGTTTGTGGACTGAAGCGACGGCTTTGAGTCTGTGCAGCTCTGACGCTGCAAAAACCACGAAATCCAGTTGACTTTAAAAACAGCAGCAAGCGGACTAAAATAACTGCATTTTAAAGGTGCTGGTGGCTGCTGGTGTCTAAAATGCAACACTCAGAAAAATAAATACGGAAAAAGAAAATGCATAAAGCTGAAAAAAGGAAGCATAAAAATAACTGATCAGTCCAAATACAAATACGTTTAAGTCGTTATTAAGCTGCAGAGAGTGCTAAAAGAGAGATAAAATGATTGGTTTATAATTACAGATGCATTAATGTGTTCACCCCTTTAATCACAGCTGATGAAGGTGAAGATCACTTTAATGACTTTATATGTTGCTGGGTAACTTGTGGTGGTCTTATCCCGACATCTAATAACACACCATCACTCATGTGAGATGTAGTGGAGTACAAGTATAAAGTAGAAGTAGCACTAACAATGTAAATACTCAAGTACATAGATGATGTGTAAATGTGTGGATCGTATCAAAGCTGTACATCGACATTCAGCTACAGTCGGATATGTAGCTGGTAGCACATCGAACATGCTAACTCATTTGAAACAAAAAAATACTGAACTGAGATTTTTGTGTACCGATGCATTGCAGATTTCAGTGTAAAAGCATCTGACTTAAAACCTGATTGGAAAGTTGTTATTATCTTGATGTTGTTCTGTGCGGTGAAGCTTTAAAACAATCATCCATATAACTACTGAGATGTGTATTTTTTCATATTTTATATTTGTGTCTTTGTTGAGCAGAAACCTGAGTGAAGTGAACGTGTCTGTGATGTTTCTGTTGTTTCACTGCGGCTCATACGATGCTCCCGAGCTGATTCACGGCCCTGTGGGCTGGTTCGCTGGTGACCCCCCCTCCCATCCTCCTCCTCCTCCACCCACCTCCTCCTCCTCGGCTGATTATTGAAACTGTCCTCTGGGTGAAAACGTAAAGCAATAACACACAAAAGCTAATTCGGTTAACCAACAAGCACATTGGCCCCCATACAAGAGAAAGGGCAAAATCTAATAGTCAGGTGGCAATATCGGAGCAGAATTACAGCATTAGTTTTCATCAGTGTCCCCCCAGCAGCTAGGTGGGGCTGCAAAACACGTCTGCTGAAATCTAATTGTGAAAAACTGCATTAACTCCGGGATTGTTTGCAGTTTTTTTCTTCTTCGCTACAAAACTTCTGGATGGTGTTTTGAGAAAATGAGCAAAGAGAGCGAAGTCCCGGCATGAACGATGATAATATGAGAAACTGGATGATGATGTGACAGAGTCGTGTCTGTAACGGCATATATCAAACCGCCGTTTGATTTATGTTATTACAGACGTGACGATGGAGTGGGAAACAAACAGGAACAAAACGCCTCACAGAAATCCATTTAAAAAACAGCGATTTTAAGAGATTTTTTCATTAACTTTGCTGCTGTGTTTTGATCACTTTCCATTCATATCTGGTGAAAAGCACAGATATCGACAGCGTTGTTAGATCTTCCAGTGAGGGCTGATTTGCTTCTGGGAAAAAAAAGAGACATTCAGCCGTCAGAAAAGGGGAACGACACCAATTTCTCCTGCCCACAATAATTGGCAGTAATGCCGGACTTGGCAACAGGGCCCCAGTTGCTAGACAACCATCTCTAAAGCTTTCAATTTACAAGCCGTCCAGCAAATAGATTTTTATACGGGATGTTTGGTGCTCACAGAGCGAAAGGCAGCAAAATGTTTGTTGACTCCTGTTTCATCTGTCATTTTAGTTTTTCTTTTTTTTCATATATTATTTTGTGCTGGGAGCAGAAATGGACGGCAGCAGGAGGACGTCTGTGTTTCTGCTGTCTGAGACGGGCGTCAACAAACTCCGTCAACAAACAAACAAACAAACAAACAACCAGACAAACAAACAGACAGACACAAACAAGCAAACAAGCAAACAAACAAACAAACGTCTGTTGTGTCGTGAAGCTTTTTGAAACTGAAGACGCTCAAAGCTCACAACACACAACTCTGTATAGAAAGGGGGTCAAAGGTCACTGCAGCCATTTCATAAGTCATGATCGATTAACACACGTGTACACTTTGTATGGTGACACATGGGAGGAACCTTTTATAAAGTGTATAATAGACTCTTTAACAATATATAACTCACCTACATGATGCTCAGCCTTCAACAAGTACAAACCTGGATCTGAATTAAATCATAAAACCAAGTCATGACTTTTAAACAGTCTTTAAACACACCAGACTTTAGGACCAGACTAAATAAGATTGCTTTGGTAAAGGAACAAATCTTCAGTCAGATATTGATCAGCTGGGTTGGAGGGGAAGGTGATAGCCTTTATACATACATTTATATATGTTTTAGACATAAAGGAAATAATATGTGAATAAATGAATGCATCTGATATTTACATGCATCTTTTATTTCTCTGAAATTATGAAAATGAGAACACTAACCACTGATTCCTACTTTCCTTTTAATGACATATTAATTTAGTTTCAATATGTTGTAATATTTCTTTAAGGCAGAGTTTACTCATTTTTGACCACTTAAGTGAAGCACAGAAGTTTTAAACACCAACATGATCACATTTTAGATTCACGTCGCAGCAAACATCATCCACAGCAACATGATCAAACCCATGAAGTACCAATACTGTCTCTCTTTTATCTCTGTGTTTGGTCTCCACCACCCGCTGAGGGAAATATCTGTCTCTTTAGCTGCTAAACGATCCTCAATGTTCACCAGCTGCTCTCTGACTGAGTCTGTCTGCTGTTTGCTGAGCAGGTAGTGAACTGTGAGTTTATCCGAGCTGCTGCTGGAAAAAAACGAGACTTAACAGGAAATGTGTTGTAAAAGTTCACAGAGGTAAGTTATCTCTCACATTTATAATCCAAGCACAAATATAATAATATGATGATTGATTTTTGCAGTTTTAAGCACACAGTTTACTTCTTTACACTTTACTTCTACACATCATTTTAGGACCAACCTGTGATAAGAACGAGGTGTTTTTACACCGGGAGGTTTCTTCCTCTCCATCGCAGGATTTTTTGTTGTGCTATCATCACAGCAGATTATTGATTATGTTTAACTATGCTAATGATGAAGTCGGTCTCTGTGTTAATTCTCAGCAGACTGTTCAATAGTTACAGCATCAGTAGAATAAATCTGAGAACAGAGAGAGAGGAATTGAATCTGTGAAATATTCATCAGGCAAGGTCAGGACGAACACATCCCGAAAAATCATTCAACTCTTAAGCTGACAAAAACTTTGGGCTTGTTTTTTAAACTGATGAAAACAAATATGAATAAATTAAAGAATTAAGAAGAATCATTTACTGAAGCAGAGGCAGCAAAAAACAAGTTTTAAATCCTCCTCGGCAGCCCCTTCTGGGCTTTTTCAACCCCCAATATTACAGTGGCCTTTTGTCAATAAAGCGCACACACACACACACACACACACACACACTACACACACCCTGTTCAAAGTCATGGTTTGGGCCCAGAGGCAGGTCACCGGAAACTGCTCTGTTCAATAAGTTATTAATACTTGATGCTGGTGGCCGCTGTGCATTATTTAGCAATAATGATAACTTGCGTCTGTTCCATTATAGATTAAAGGACCCCCCCCCCCACACACACACACACTCTTTTTTTTTTTTTTTTTAATCAGGCCTTTCAAAAGACAAAAAATAGCCGTCTGACTGTGACACACAGCGAGATGAGGACACGGTCGACGCCCAAAGGCTGCAGATACAGAGAGCAGAGGATGAACTGGACTGACTGCAGCAGAGCAAACTGATGTGTTTTATTGTGTGTGTATTAATACTCTGCAACATACATGACCAAAACAGACATGTGAATATAGAGTGGTACAGGAGGAAGATTTATATATGAGAATATAAGATATATATGAGATATAGTACGACAGTTCAGTACGTAAAAGTCTTTCAAGAGATCCAAATAAAGTTTAATTAATTTGAATGAATTGCGTATTATTTGCAGTTTGTTTAAACTTGGAAAAAGTGACAGATCTAACAGGAAACATACATCGTGATATGGAGTAAGAAAGAAAGAAACAATGCAGCACTCCTCAGTATCTACTGAACAAAAACATACCAGGAAACGCAGGAAACCAACAACTTGTCACTGATGGCCCAAAAACTGCCCCAACATCTGCCCTGAGCACTCCGCCTCCCACCCAACAACCGTGTAGTAACGCCATAGAAACCGCTACTGAACATCCCTTCCAGCTTCCTCCTTAGCAACCACTCATCAACACCCTAGCAACGACCCCAAACACGCCAGTAAAAATCAATTTCATCATCTCAATTTGCAATTCGCAAATGAAAATTCAAAATTTGGGCTGTGTGTAAAAGGATCTTATTACCTGGAAACACCTTAGCAACCGCCCCAAACTGCTGAGTAAGCACTAATCAAACATGTAGTAAAGGCCTCGCAAACACCTAAAATCACCTGAACAAACAGGCGGAAATCTGCAGTAACCAACTACGACAACCTTTGCAGTGACCTTTAAAGACAACACCAACCGACTGCTGAGTTTTGTCTTAAAAGTTTAGCACAAGTACAAAAATTCAATGGGAGGAATAAAACGTATTTCATGATAATGAAATGTGTCGAAAAATCTATTTTTTTTCAGTGAATAAATGTGATTATTTTAATTTTATTCTGCCCTTTGTACGTCCCAGCAGGTACAAATACACGTGCTCACCTGAACACCTTCAAACTGACCTCGTCCTGAGCGTGAAGCGTCGAGCCGCGATGGAGCTCAGCGGCCCCGCAGCTCCGCTCAGAAGGATGATGAGCAGGAAATATGAAATGATTCTGATATCTTCTTCAAAGAGAAAATGGCTCTTCTCCTCCTCGGCGCTGAAGTGTCACAGATAGCAGAGAGAGCCGGCGGACTGCTAATGCTCTCTCTTAAGGCCAGATAGGCTCATTACACAGCAGCTGGGCGAGGAGAATAAAGGGGAGAGGGAGAAAAAAAAACATGTCAGGTCTGGCAGACATGTCTGCTCGGTCCCTTTGTAAAGGTAAAAACCGAGTCGTTTCCTCTCACCTCTTTTAACCTCACATGAAAAAAAACAACTGGAAGTGGTGGAAACCCTCTTCAGCCTGTGTGGAAGTACAGTAATTGGCCTTCATGAGAAGTGGGCGTCCTGCGAGTGTGAGGCTAATGTCAGCTTGGCCCTGATTTGTTCACTGTTTTATTCCACCGCAGGCTGAGAGCTGGAATTTGTGTCCCTTCCTACCAGTAAAAGCTTTCCTCTGAGGATTAACTGCTGCCGGCTTCATTATTAAAGAGCGGGTCCTCACTCTGAAGCTGGGAACCATTAAACTTATTAAAGTTATTAAAACTTGGGACATTTCTTTATAACACCAGTGAAATGTAAACAAACAGGCTCACGGTGCTGCAGGGCCGCCAGACTCTGAGAAAGACTCGGCTTCAAACGCCACACCTGCAGCACTTATCTGCAGATATCTGAGAGCTGAACAGACACATCGGCAGGTCTGATTCAGGCCATGTGTGCACTTCTATCTTCCTAAAGTGACTACGCTGACTACACTTTTATTTTTCTGTTTAACAGTTTGCATCCCTGCAGCTCAGAGAAGCTTCGTTAATAATGTGGACGCCTTCGCTCAGGTAGGTTTAATGTCAATCTCACATCTCAGCAGAGAACATAAAGAGGAAATGTGGTTAAAAAGAAGAAAAGACTTTGGAGGATACTTGAAGGGGTTACATTGGTGGGAGAAGTTGAAATATGTACTATGAAGGCTACCTGGAGAAAAAAAACATGAGTTTAAAAGTTTATCAGACCTTAAAACACTGCAGATGTTTTGTAGTATTATGAGACCAAATCTTTATATCTCAGAGCGATGACCATCATTTTGTCCTCTGTCTTCATGATCGTGATCGTCTTCATGAACTTTTGCCTCAAATAAAGTCACAAAAACATAAATATTGACTGCAACAGTGGAGTTTAACTAACGTCAAGACAAATAATGTAAAGTCAGGGGGCCGGATTACTGTTTAGCTTCATGCTTACATAAAGCACTTATCAAAAATGTAGTAAAGGCCTCGCAACCACCTAACACCATCTGAACAAACAGGTGGAAATCTGCACTAATCAACTACGACAAATGAATGAATTTTAAAGAGCACACATATTTTCTGCACTTTCGCTGGAGCTAGGCTAGCAGTTTCCATTTCATTCCAGTCTTTATGCTAAGCTAGGCTAAACATGTCCTGGATCTGTAATAAACTGGACGCACAGGCCGAGCTTCTATATATATCTCAATTTCTAATAATGTTGGTCATTTCCTTTAAAACTTGAGATCAAATTTACACTTTGAACACTTCTTGCTGCTGTTTGTGAACATCTGAAATACTGCAAACTGTGGACAAAGGGGATCTCTAACTCCCTTTAACATCCATCTGTGTCCTTCATCCTCGATTTTTATCTTCGCAAAAAAACTTCAATAACCGTATAAACAGGAGGAAAAGTCTTCACTGGAGTTTTTTCAGCCCAGTTGTGAATACGAGCGAGTCGCTCCTGCTGCATTATTAATGCAGTGGTCATTTACGAAGCACAGCAGCACTGAGCTCGCTGTATGTTTTCTTTTTTTTTTAAAGCCACTTTAACATAGTGAACATTAGCGGTGACCGCTCCTAGCTGCTGTAGTAATTACAGAGCAAACAGCACGCAGCCCTTTAATGGAGGAACTGGCTGCACTCAAGTTGAACAGAGAATTACTGTCCGCCGCCCAACGTGCTCCTGCAGAGTCGAGGGATTCATACTGTTTTATTCAGAAATGAACTCCTGGATTATTCCACTATTAGTCCAATTTCAGCTGCAGGAGGGTCTGTAGAGCTCTGAATGTATGTGGTCCTCTCTCCAAACACTGGAGGTCTCCGGTCAGAGATTTATCATGTTTGATGCTCTGCAGCGATTCTGCTGCTCTGTACAAAACCTATCTATACTGTAGTTTCACCGCCAGTAATGCAAGCCATGATGTCCAAATACACGTTAAATACACGGACAGCATGTATTTCAGTTAGATAGTCATTTTATTTGGCTTTCATGCCAGCAATTGTATGCTACTGTGCCAAAGTCATAAAGTCATAAAAGTGTAATCCAAATATTGCATTTTAAAAAATATATATATTTCAAAAGGACAAAGAAATAAAAGGATCCTAAGCAGGAGTGGTTAGACACCCCTCAGTTTATATAAATGGTTTAACCCGAGTGCTCAGCAGCCAATGAGAGCTGACGACACTCACCTGTTCAAAGTGGACAGGTTGATGTGTTGTCAATGTGTTGTTTACGTGTACTCAACGTGTTGAAAATCACATGTATTCTGACTTCATGGCTTACCATATGCCAGTGACACGGCTGGAAAACTTTACAAACCCGTTTTTCTGTCTGTATGTCGAGATCACCAGTTTTCGAGGTCTTCACGTGAACAGCGAGTTCTGGACAAATACAGTCAGGTTTTTCCATGTTATGCTAATTAGTTCTACTCTAACACATTTCAGAGTCAAACATACTTTTTGACTCCAAAATTCAAATTATAAAATATGATTCACCGCAGCATACAGTGGCTAAAATTAGCTTGACCTGCTACAAGGTTAAATTAGATTGGCCTTTGTAGTTTTAACTGGAAGTAAATGACTACAAATTAGAAAAAGATGAGACACCACAAATGAGAGTTGTGTGCCTGTAAAGATGATTTAGTGCCGTAAAAAGAAGCTTTGTGAACTAAAACTAGCTGTCAGAGCAGTCACGTCGTCCTTCATCCCAAGAAGAATGACATTATTGATGACATGAAGTCAATGAGGTAATAAATCTAATAAATTTATAATCCATAAGAGTAAAAGTTCAAAACATCAGCACGTTGCTGTGATGTTGTATTAGCACCAGCTGCATTCTCTAGTTTTGTTAGCAATAAAGTGATCACAGAAAGAATAAATTAACATAAATAATTAGTGATCAGCAGATTTATTGATCCAAAAAAGATGATTAGAGAGAAAAAGATTCCTCTCTGTCAACAAAACATTCAACTCAAGCTACCTGTGACAGAATAATGAAACTCTGAGGACATAATTTATTACTTTAAATGATTTTTAAACGAGTAAGGGGTCTGAATATTTCTTTTGCCTTTTAGTTACTTAAAACAAAATTACCAAATAACTCACTAACTAAAAACAGCATTGAGTTACTGATTACACAGCAATATATGTTTTGTTTAACTACTCAAATTCAAATATATCTAATACCTCCATCTCAATCTTTAGTTTTTAACATGTATGTTAATGTTTGATGTGATTAAGCACCCATGATGCTTCACAGTCGTCATGTCAAACATGCGCATGTTAACGTTTCTCTAATTATTAACTGAAAGAAGACGACACATCTCAGCATCTCCTCTGAACAAGCTGAATTTATTTGTGTTTTTGCTGAATTTGAAATAGGTGTTGCATAAAGACGTGATGCCTTTATGCTTACAGGCGTCATTCGCTTTAATCTGTCCGAGTTTGATCTGAAGTGAAGGTCGGCTTCAGGTTCGAGGGTTCAGGGTTAACACGAATGAGAGCTTCCTTTAACTAAACCCTTCCCCTGTTTAAATGCCCTCTCCTTCCTCCTACGCTCCTCTTTTAACGAAGGTTGTCTATAATTTTCTGCTGCACGTCCGTCCGTCACCTCTCTGTTGTCGTCAGCAATTAATGAAGTGAAGCAATTAATGAAGTGAACTGAATGAATCAAAAATAAAAAACCTCACAATAAAAACCCGCCGGGCAGAAGAGTCGCTATTTAATCTGTGACAAAAGATTATTTCATCTTTGTTTGTTTGTCTGACCGCGGCGTTTTCTCTCTCCGTCAAAGGTCCGTCCCCTGCAGCCGTTCACACCGCGGAGGAAAAAATATAATCACAGAACAAAAGAGAAAAAGGCCGAGTGGAGTTTGATTAAATCAGCGCTGAATGGGACTCAGTGAGCGGCCATTGTTGGAGGCTGTTTAGAGAGAGTGTGTGTGTTTGTGTGTGTGCGTTTAGGTGTGTAATGAGCCTGCTGTTTAATTCATTAGTGCAGCCACATCTGACACACACACACACACACAGGTGAAATGTGCCACACAGCTCAGAATATGCATGTGAGACGGTGGATGCATGTTTTTCAAAATGTTCAAATAATAAGTGTGATCTCACAGGAAACTGCGACTATTTAGACAAAAAAAGCATTTTTATGCAGCGGGTGTAAACTGTACGAGGCTCTTTGTTCTCCTGCACGAGGGTTAATCCAAAGATCCAAAGATAATCTGCATTTGGGAAAAGGTGCTTGATTTGATTCATGAATATTCTGAATATTCATTGTGAGGCCTTCAGGACCTCGGTAAATGAAAGCCCTTTACTTAATTTATGCCTCTCAGAAGCAACACGATGTTTAGTCTGTTGATGGACTTCTCACCTCGCTTTAGAAAACAAAAGCTGATCTCCAAAAACCGAGTTAGGCATTGGAAATGTCGACACAGTAAAGTAAAGCAGCAGGGATGATTAGAGAGAGAATAACTTAGTACTTATAAGTACATCGACACTGAAGTAATCACATTACATTTAAAAACAGTAGTTATTGTGTATTTTGAGACATCATATGTATATTATTTTCTGAGCTGTGTAGTTTTTCTGGAAAATATCAGTCAATATATGTGTGTTTTTCTCATAAATGTGAGAAAAGTTGTCACTGAAAGCCTCTAAAAGCATTAATCTGCAATAATTTGTACAAACATAACATGAAAAAACACCTTTATTACAAACCTGCACATCCACATTATAATAACTCATGAAGTAAAATGGCCCCGCCCCTCCTGACCTCACCTGATCCTGATTAGAAGACACCATGTGGCCTCCAGATAAACCCCGCTGCATGCTGGGAAAAGAGGAGAGCAGCTCCAGACCTAGAGACTCGCCTTGCTCTCCGCGGTTTTTAATCAGGGGCCACACCGGGACCCGGGGCCCCCCGACGGGCCACCGTATGGTCTGAAGGGAGGATCATTTATACGCTCAGCTGCTGCTGCCTGACGTTTATGGGCGAATATCATTCACTTACGTATTCATGGAAGCTTCAACATATGTGTGATTCGATGGCATCATGTCTTACTTACATAAAGTTTGGTAACGCTTCATTTTATTGGTCTACAAATTTCATGGTAAGTAGGTGACAATTATCAAGTAACGTGTTTGTAATTGCTTTGAAATTACCCCCAAATTACCCCATTATTTACATAAAATTGATCAGAAATGACCCCAACATTATTTATTAATTATATTCCGCAATTTCACAACAAAGAGGCAATAAATATCTGCTCATTTCTTTTATACATTAGAAGGAAAGTAATATGAATTTAATGCTTTACTCTGAGGTTAACTACACGATAACTGAACAAGTGAATGAATGAATTAACTTTATATATACGGCACCTTTCACACAAAAAATGCAGCTAAAATCATCAGCAACTTTTTGAGATTTTTTTTTAAATTTATTTGAAAGGTTAATTAATTCACTTTGAGCTGTGTTTTGTGTATGAAAGGTACCATATTAATAAAGTCAATTCATAATTAGAAAATTTGGGGGTCATTAAAAAAAAAAAAACTGGTAATTATCACCAACTTAAAATGAAATGAACTAAAATGAAGCATTATCAAAGGTTTATTTTGTGTTGAGAATCTTTTTGCTGAAGCTTCAAACTCTGCGTTCGTTAGTCGAGACATTTCAGTCTGAAGCGTAAATATCAAACGTGTGGTGAAGCTCGAAGAGATCAACAAATCATTCTGATTCATCGTCTGGGAAACACGAACGTGTGAGCCAAGAGATGGAGGAGAATTTAATTTCACTGGATAATTCAAAACTTTGTCACGTTACTCAAATTCCAGGCTAGCTGTTTCCACCGACTTCCACTTTTTATGCTAAGCTAAGCTAACTGCTTCATCATCACATCTGTGTTTTTTCTTTTGTTAAATGTAATTCAAAAGTTTGTCCCACTGATGTCGTTGTTTCAGACGTCAGCAGGATTCATTGTGTGGAAGATGAATGTCATTGAAATCCATCCAATATTTGTTGAGATATTTCAGTCTGAATCACTCTAGAAACCTTTCGAAAGAAGCCAGCTGTGACTCCAGAGGTGCTTTTTGAAAACTGTCCTTCAAAGAAATTTATATTCTGTTGCATCGCTGCTGCTGATGGTGAACTAAAGCCAAAGATTACACTTTGTAGAAAGCCTGATTCAACCTTCATCACTTTAAATAAATTCACTTTTGCCTCTGACCACCATCTTCCTCAGAAACAAAGATTTAGTTTGATGGTTGCAGCAGAGATCTAAATTGTGGTTAAACTGTACAGATTCTGTGTTTGTGTGTTGGGGAACAATAATAGATCATTAAAAGAGATCTTCTAAATGAATTTGTTTAAATATTTAAACTTTTAGTGACAGGATGGACTCCCTGAAGAGCACAAAAACTATAACGAACTCTGCCAACTTTCTAAGTACTTTCATTAGAGACACACACCCTCCCTCAGCAGTAATCCACGTCCCATAATTGCATTTGGCTTTTTAAAAAAAACCCACTCTGGTCTTTATTTCTCCTCATCTGCTGCTTTCCGCCTTCAGCATCGCCCTTCATTAACTCGCCTCCAAAGTCATCAACAAGGCACAAAAGGCAAAACGCCCGTTTCCATCGACTCTGAATAGGCCTTAACTGAAGAAAGAAGCACTTTAAACTGCGAAGACAAACAGGAAGTAAGCACGAGCGCAGACCAAACAGCTGCTCGTTTGTGTCTTCCTGCCGCTCAATCAGAGCTGTTCGTGGAAATCGTTGTGTTTATGGTGAGTTGTTGTGTTTTTCATTGAATTTATTCTTTAACCCCACAGCTCTGATTGGGCTTTCACTGTCTGACTTCTCTGCCGCTGAAAAAAGGGAAACTGAAGAGGTCTTTCTGCTTCCGCTGAAAACCCTCTCCAGGGCCTCTTTTCATTCAGAGCCTCGTCTTCTTCTCGCCTCTTTCTCTTCCATTGTAGACGAGAGACTTTGCTGCTTTCAGACTGACGCCATCTTCTCTCTTCAGAGCCTCAAAGACACTTTAAGTTTTGGTATTTTTAACTCCTGTTGTCAAACTAAACGGCACACCTGCAGACAATTCACTGTTTCTGTTACCCAGAGAGGCAGCGAGGCTCTGTGCATGTCAGTTTGTCCATCGGTTCGTCTGTGTGAAGACAAATATCTCCAAGACTGAACGGATTCCCATAAAATCAGATTCAGACATGGTGTCCAGGAGATGGAAGCCAGTAGGTTATAATTCATATATGTCAAAGTTTTACTTGTTGAGCATTTATATGAATGAGGACACGTCTAAAACTATGGACCTCAAATGTGCTAAAAGACTAAAAAATTCATGTTAACAAAGATGCTAAAACGTTAATAAAAGTTTATCTGTTGATATATGAACTTTGTGGTTTGCTGTGATGATAAGAAGATTCAGACAGCAGCAGATATCGACAATGAAACACTTCAGAAAAAACTAAAATATGCCGATCTTTAAAATATTCAACTAAATGATAAATGAAAGTTATGTTGATGTACATTGGTGTGATGTTCTTTACACTTCTAAAGAGGGTAAAAATTAAAAATGAACATGCTGCACCACAGACTGTTTATAAAGATGGACGACGCGTCTCCACTTCCTCCCTCTGTAAAAAAAATTAAACCAAAATATCAGATATGGGCGCCGCCATCTTGTTCTGGTGATAAACAAAAACACCTGTACAAACTAAGATAAGAATTACATCTTTGGGAAACATTTTTGATGTTTGATTTCTTTAGTTAGAGGGGGCGGGGCTTATGAGCTGCAGCCACCAGGGGGCGATCAAGATGTTTTGGCTTCACTGTGGGGGGGCTGTCATGTCGTCCAGTCTGTGTGCTGCACTTACAGCAAAATGTAAACCTTTTATCATGATAATTATACACATATTAACAAAGATTAGTATAATATTAACATATTAACAAGGTCAAGATTAGCATGTTAGCATGTTGACATCAGGTAAACATGCTAACTCAAGTCCTTAACAAAGTCAGATTAGCTGTTTCCATCTACTTCCGGTCTTCATGCTAAGCTAAGCTAACTGCATGTACATGTGTTTTTTTTTTTTTTTTTTAAAAAAGACCCTTTAAAGGGAACCAAATAAAAACAGAAATGATGTACAGAGTACACTGACAGCTATTTGTATGTCTCATTTTATGAATATATGTCAGCTGGTAGGTTGTACAACACCAACATATGGCGTTCCCATTAATCACACGTATGTGTCATTGTTGGCGCTTCCTTTGTGTGTTTCCTCGCAGCTGCCTGTGAAGTGGACTCGTGTGTTTCATTGTCACCGTGTATCCTCAGCAGCTCTTTTCTCATCTGGCTGAATTTTAATTAGCGTTACATTCTTGAAGATCCACATTTTAATGAACAAAACCTTGTGCGTGTCACCGCCGCTGCCGCTATCGCTCCCACCGATCGCACATTTGAAAAGGAAACTTAATTAAAAAGATATCACAAAAGGCTGTCGGGCTAAACTCGCCTTTTCAATTACACTTTCTTTGTAGGTTTAAAGCTCTCAATCAGCAAATATCCCAACGGCCGCCTCTTCCTGAACGCTCGCTATCTGTGATTTCCTGCTGATGGTTCAATGACCAGAGATCTGCAGGTCTCGGCCACAGACTGTGTGGAAAACAGAGAAATAACAGATCATGACAGAGAAAGGTTGTACAGTGTTTTCTGCACTGAACAATAAACACGTCTCTTCAAGGCCGAACATATATCTTTATTTGGAGAGAGAGTGGCGAAAACAGCAGTACCACCATGTAAAAATACTCTGTTAGAAGTCAAAACAGTATCATCAACAAAATGTATTTAAAATATCAAAAGTCAAAGAGTGTTTTGGGAATAACAGCCTCCTTGAGAGTATTATATTATAATATATTTCATTATTTTTAGTTTATTACTGTTGCTTCAGCGCATAAGATGCATTTCTATGTTACAGCTGATGGAGGTGCAGCTAATTTAAAGAGTCATCACCTGTTTGTAAAATCTATAAAGGCAGTCAGACAAAAATAGATGAGTAAAAAGTGCAATATTTCCTTTTGAGATGTAGAGATGTGGAGGTATTTATGTAAAAAACAAGTAATAATGAGACAAAAAATATTTAAAATATATAAAACATAAAAATAAGACTCCACAGGCTCTATCTCCAAATCAAACTGACCAATCAGAACAGAGTATCTGACAGAGCTCCACCGCACATGAGCGATGTAACGGAGGACGAACAACGACCAAACACAGAGAAAACAACAGTTTACACAGCAAAGAGAAGCAAACTGAAGAGCGATGAAGAGAAATGAGTTAAAAAGAAGAATCAGAGAGAGCGCCGCTGAGGGGAGGAGCTTTAACTAACCAGGTGTGTGTTGACACCTGATGGAGGTGACATGGACAGTTTACAGTATGAGATAATGTTTTTAATGACTTCATTTCTTCAGCTGCTGGTTTTCTTCTTTAGATGATGTGTGGTGATGTTTGTGTGGAAATAATCATGGTGAGTTTGCTCATCAGGTGTAAACTGTGGTTGTTTGTCATACTGCCATCATACTTAATGAACAGAAGGACAGATTAAATTCATCACTGTGCACAACTTCTGCTTTGGTCTCTTTTTTTGAGGGATCATTAGAAAGTTTAACTTTATTTCATCTTCATTTACTTTGGGGTTGTGATCATCTCTCTTAGATTCACATTTTCAAGGTTCTTACCTGAAATTCACAACAGAAACAAGGCTAAAGCTACCGGAGGTGATGTGCATAAAAAGTGCCAAAAATGAAATAAAAGCTCGATACATCACAGAAACAATTTTATTCTTGTCTGAGGTGGAAATGTTAGTCTGTTCATAAAAGTAAAATGGAGACAGACTCGGCGTATTAATCATGATGTACCTGAAGACTGTGAGTGAAACTGAAGCTTCTTCTGAAGAAACATCAGATCCTCTGTCATCCATCAGAAGTTCAACAGATGAAGATCGTCTTTGAGATACTTCACAAAGACTCGACAGGAAGAAAACAGCTTTGTGTTGATTTATTGTTTCCATCCTAAAGTGGAGCAGCTCATAATGAAACTGGAGGCAACAACATTCATGAACCAGACGAGGGAGGAACACTGGAAATGCTCCCAAGTGGATGATCCTTCAAGAAGCCAGTAAGGTTATAAATATACATGTAGGCCTTGTGATTGTGGAGATGTTCCAGAGAGGCCTTTGGATGTGGCTGAAGTGGTTAAGGAGAGTTTAAAAAACAGAAAATGAGGATTGGAGAGGTTAAAGTCCCTCCTTGGAGCTGCAGACATGTTTCGAACGAATCAAGATGGGACACTTCCTTCAGACGACGACAACAGCCACATCTCTTTTTATTTCATTTTATTTTTTTGAAGTAATAAAACACCTGCAGTGTGACATTAAAGTGGTATTCTAATAAGAAGCAGAAGCAGCGGAGGGAAGAGGAAGATAGGAAGCTGCAGACTGAAAGCTGATTTGTTGGAGGATGCCTTGCAGCGGTGATCCTTCCTCCTCCTCCTCCTCCTCTGCAGCTCGTCGGGGTTTGATGTGGCAGAGCGAGTCAGAGAGAGAGAGAGAGAGAGAGAGAGAGAGCGGCGGCGTTCAGAGAGAGAGAGAGAGAGAGAGAGGAGAGCTCATTTCAGGGCCGACTAATTTCTCCATTATAGGTGCACAATTATCCCAGTGTGACTGCGAACACAGATAGGGGGATATCACAGAGGTAAGAAGAAGGGATGAGCGAGGCCTCGTTACTGAGAGAGAGAAGGAGAAAGATGGAGGGAGAGAAAATGCGAGTGCAGGAAGAGAGCTTTAGAAGTTTCTCATCTCTTAATTGCGATCAGCGAGGAGAGTTTAGCAGATTAATCTGCTCAAGGACGCAAACTGAGGCTGCTGTTTGTGAGACTGAACCCCCCCGACTGTCTGCAGCACCGAGGAGGAAATAAAGTCACTTTAAAAGGTGGAAATCTTTCACCTTTACCCCAAAACTGTCCTCAACAGAGAAAAGGAATCACTGATCATTTGTTTAAACACTTACAGTTAAAATGAACTTTATTATTATTACAAATAAAAAATAATATTTGGGATAAAACAGCGTACACAGTGAGAGAAATCAGATTTAGATTTATTGTGAAAGGAAGAATAAGAATCAGAAACTCAACTTTAAGCCTTTGACTGACAGCTGGAGACACAATCCAGCTGTAACGTACAAAATAAAGTCAGACAGTTTTGTTATCTGTGATGTTAAAGATTAAAAACCAACATTTAGCATCTAAACTGACTGAAACCTGAAAGGAATCACATAAAGATGATTTTCAGCGACTCACGCAGACGTTTGAGCCTCTCTCTGATGACGGGGGCTCACTCACGCTGTTATACCTCTGAAGTAGAAGAATTATTATTCATATCAGTTTTATGTGTTTTAACATGCCTGGAGGGGATCTTTTGAAGTGGACTCAGTCTGGTCACACACTGGTCAGATGCAGTTTGCACCAAAAAGGCTGAAAAAGGAGGAAAAAAGTTTAGCTGATGTTCTGGATGGAGTTTCTACAGACTTACTTTTATATTCATATACATATATATATTTGTTTTATTATATTTATATATATATATATATATTTATATATATATGTATGTATATATATATATATATATATATATATATATATATATATATATATATATATATCTGTCTTTGACAGTCAGGAAGGAGCAGAAACGTGAGACAGCACGTTAACCTCTGCTCGCTAACACTGGATCGACGCTGTAATTTTGCTGTACCGCCACGTGTTTGTGTACCAAAACAAACATGGACGCCAGTCCAGCAGCTTCCTGTTTATATGCTGTGATATTTGTGCTGAAGAGCCAAAAAAAAGCTCAGCTTGGTGATGTCTGGATGGAGAGGCGTGAAGGACCGTCGAGTCCACAGAGAGACTCGGAGCCAGTCGCAAATATCAAAACTGTTTACAAAGATCTGAACGAGAACGACCGACAGCGGCTGAATTTGAACTTTTACGCGTCACAATGTGAGGTTTAATCTGCCGACTGTCAACACCGGAGGCTGTTTGTATTGTAAAGTTACACAAACCCAACCATCTAGTTTAGTAGTAGATTTTAACTTTAACAAACATATTTTATTTGATCGTTTCATGCACGCAAGTAAAGTTTCATTTATGTGGATAATGAGGTCTGAGTTGCTGTAAAGCTTCTTCTGCTTTGCTCCACTAATCCAAAAGTAGTTTAAGAAATTATTCAAGTGCATCCACTTAAACTGATTTTATTTAAACAAAATGTACATAATATACTATAATATACTTGCAACAAAGAAAACAATGAGCACAGTTTGGGTTATGTGTATGCACAATCACAGGTTTCCAAATTAATTCTGCCTAATCACAATTTTGGGTCTTATTTCCGCAGTTTTTCGACTATTATCTGTTATTAAAACGCTTTACACACAAAGTTAATATATGAGTGTGACAGGTGAAGAACCACGAGTGTATTTTCTGTGAAGTCAGCCGCTGAAGAGCAGAATAATAATTGGATATAATAAGTGAACAGTGCAGTAGTTTTCCTCCTTCCTCCAGTTTAAAGTGTGTTGTTATTTAATGCTTCACTTATTTAATGGAGTCGGTCGGCTTCCTGCAGTTGGAGCTGGTTGTTCCCTTCAGTGAAACGTCGTCGGTGTGGATGTGGTCCGTTTATGAGCCTCTGTTCTGCCGTGGTTTGATGAAGCTGCTGCCTGACACTTCGCTGCAGGGCTTCTTTCTAACTGAATGCAGATTTGTAAAACTTTACAGAGGTGAGGACAGTTTGATGTGTTATTGTGCTGAGTTCAACGTTTTTTAGAGTCTGAATGGGAGAATTTGGGGCTCTTTAACAAGAGTTTTTTGGGGACCTAAGGAAAATGATTTCCACTCTTTTCCTGCAGTTTGTCTCAACAGTTAAATCTGCTTCTATCACGTCCTTTCACTGAGCTGAATCCATCATCAGCCACCAAAACGAGCACAGAGCTGTGCATATATAAGAAATAAAGAAAAGAGAGTGAAGAGCTGGTACTTTACCCCGTGCAGCTCCGGTGGGCAGATACTGAACAGTCACTCCTGAACAGAGCTGTGGTTTTCTGACTCTGTGTCTGTGAGTTCATTTAATTTTGTTTATTTCAGAGAAAAGAGTTGTGTTTAACCAAAGGAAGAATCTCCAGTCAGACTTTTAATAAGATTCTAGTTTGTTGAGCTCAGGAATCGCGGTTAAATATCTTCCTATAGTTTTTATGGAGCTGAACGTCTTCTGATCCTGCTGGTTGTTGTTTAGTGTCACACTAACAACAAGTGGACTGTATTAAGACATCATTTGGCAAAGATTTGTCTGAACTGAGCATAAAGATGGAGAAATTTTACATCAGTGACTTCCAACTTCAGGACTGAGACCCCCAATGTGGTCGGAAGAGTGACACAAAAAGTTTCTCATGTTGTGAACCCTAAAATGTTTCATATAATACAATTTGACAGGACGCACAGAAGGATCATTTCTGTGTTTCTTCTCAGACTTCCTCTTTTTGAATTTATCACCGGTGACATTTGTGATCCGTCACGATGGGTTTCAAGTTCATTTTAAAATATTTGATCAGCATAATCATCACTTGACTAAAGTTCAGTCATGTAATGATAATGGAGAGGAAGACATGCTTTATTAATCCCTGAGCGGGGATTACATGTTCATTTTACACACACAGGTCTGAAATACACACATGCACAAACAGGACCTGTAGACATGGATTAACAGAGAGACAGATAGTGGAGGTTCAGAGGGGTTTGGTGCTTTGCTCAAGGCCAGTGGGATTCAAACCCACACCTGCAGAGAGACTGGAGCCTAAATCCATCTTTTGATTTGATTTTGTGTAAAGTCGGTCAAAGTTTGCATTATGTTTGTCTGGTTATCTGTCCTGAAGACTTCAGAAAAAGCTGTAAGACTGAACTTTCATGCTCAGCCGGTTTAAAGTTTTATTATCATGAAGTTAATCTAGCTGTCACAGAAATCAGAAAACAGCCTTTTTTCTCAAACATGGTGGAAATCAGTGACGTCACTGCAGGTATTGTAATAATGAAAAGACCTGCTGTGATACCAACAAACTTTAAAGTTTGATCTTTCAGAAAGCAGCGAGTCCGAGGAGCTTTGAAGCAAAGTACACAAGTAAACATACTTAGTTACTCTGCTAACTTGTAGATTTTCTTTCTCTCTTTCTTTCTTTCTCTCTCTCCTCCTATTAGAGAACTCTCCCAGGATGCAATGCAACATTTGTCTCCATTAGTAATGTAGGTTATGAGAAGAGAGCCGTGCATTGTGGGTAAAGCCCTGATGAAAACTTCTTGGAAGCCTCATACAGGGATCCAATTAAAACTCAGAGCAGCAGAGAGCGAGAGAGGGAAGCCGGAGAGAGAATCCCCTCGCCGCTCCGACATGGCCCGAACTGCTGATTTCAGCAAACACTATAAATCACATGGTCTGAGCATCGATTAGCCCATTTACTCCTGTACTGTACTTCATTTTAGGTACTTTGAGTATTTTCTCTTCATGCCACTTTCTACTATACTCCTATTTTACTACATTTCAGAGGGAAGAAATCAGCTCAGACTCATTTTTCCTGTAAAAACATTTCAGCTCCTCAGATGTGAAGATTTGCTGATTTTCCTTTGTGATGTAATTGTAATGTATTTTAATAATGTGAGGTTTTGGACTGTTAATAATAATGTGTCGTCCTTGTTTATTCATCAACAGCCAATGAAGCGACAGAATCTCTCTTCTTTTTGACATTCGCTCACGTTCTCCTCATTTTTTCTCTAATCTCAGCACTTTCATCAATCTGGGACATCTTCAGGATTAAGAGGGATGTTTTTATCAACATTTAAAACCCTTTATATATAAATTTTGTGTTTTTTATTGTTAGTTTGACATTAATCTGCTTTGTTCCTTCCTGTGCAGCTGATGAGGACACTTTTCCAACAGA
The DNA here is from genome assembly GCA_023238725.1 of Scortum barcoo. NCBI lineage: Eukaryota > Metazoa > Chordata > Actinopteri > Centrarchiformes > Terapontidae > Scortum > Scortum barcoo. The sequence goes on from CM041554.1 coordinate 1,166,386, forward strand.
GTTTGTTTGGTGTGTACGTGCTGCTTGCTGATTATGTTATATTTTACCATAAAGGTGTGTGTGTGTGTGTGTGGGTGTGTGCGGACCCCCTCCCCGCCCTGACAGACCGTTGTGTCGCTCCACCAGCTGACAGGTTCAGCGAAGACGAGCCCCGAACAAGGACGAAGAGTCGTCCTGTTTTAATCCTCCTGCGTGTTATCTTTGCTCGCAGATGAACAGATCTGCAGCGACGGCGTCACGGCGAGCTGCAGCCATGCGGACAATCCTCTCAGAAACATACTGTACGTTAGCGTGCCAGTCTTTGGGATTATTGGGTCACTGTCATTGTTTGTCAAATATTTGCTCATGCTGTGTTGGACTCACAGCTCCCGTCCATCAAAAGACAAAGTGGGAGGCGACGATCGAAGTGGAAAAATAAGTACCGCTGCTTTTATTCACGTTAGCTTGCTTATCAGTGAATCATTAAATATTACACTGTGAATGTTGACAGGGAATAAAAGATACGAGGAGATATTAGCTGATGTAACCAACCAAAGGGACGAGCATTTCAGTGATTAAAGTGAATAACTGATGACTTACACCAGCCTTAATGTTCAGTCGTCATCAGTCATCAGGCCGAGATTTAATCCCGCTGAAATCCCTCCATACTTCCTTTTCTCTTTTCTCTTCTCTTTTCTTTCAGCGTGTCGCACAAACAAACAGCTTCACCGTGCTCGAGACGTCTGCACGTGATTTGTTCTGTTCATGTCCCTTTTAGAGGCAGGCCAACATTATTCTAAGGTTACTGTAAAGATTAGACAACAGAGCAAAGCAGGTGAAAGTGACATAGTGCCTCCTGGGTAATGCAGTTTATTCAGGGTCTTATGGATCACCTAGAGAGGCTGATATGAAGGAGAGGAAAGAGTGGCAGCAGTTTGTGAGAAGTGCCAAAATGTAGGAAAAAGTCACAATATGCCAAAGAGTGAAACGTAAAAGTGTTATTTCCTGTGAGTATTGACCCAGTAAAGTAAAGACATTAAGACTCATAAACAGAACATAAATGCTGAAGTTAACAAAAAACTTGATATTGTATATAAATGCCACTTTAAATAAAAGAATAAATAGTAGGATGTTCTGAAACCCTTTGTTAAAACTGCAAAACCTTTTTAAAATGACATGCATAAACAAAACTAAATCAGAGTAAAGAAATTAAAGCTGAATTTGTAATTTCCATACAAACTGTCTCTGGTGTCACCTCTACAGTAAAAAACACCAAAATGCAGATTTTTAATCTGTGACTCAAACTCTCATGGAGACAAACGCTGCAGCTGACCTGCAGACTGATAAACAAAACATGGAGATGATACCTGGATTTCTGACTTAAACAACTGACTGATGGTGCAAAGGACTGTGGGAATCTGTGACTCAAATGATCTTTTCGATGTGAGGACAGCGTCTTACACCTTAAAATATATGTCTTTAACTGTCTTTAACAGTAGAGTAATACTACTACTACTACTACTACTACTACTACTACTACTACTACTACTAATAATAATAATAATAATAATAATAATAATAATAAGAAGAAGAAGAAGAAGAAGTGAAAATTACCTATGTTTCTTCATATACTAAGTGGCCAAAGGTATGTGGACATGCACCATCATATTCATGTGTTGAATATGTGTGAACATATGTTGCTCTGCTGCAGAGATTTCAGTGAGGTCCAACACTGAGGTTGTTTATCGGGTCCGGGTCATAGTCAGAGTTTGAGTCCAGCGTCTTCCACACTGAACCAGGACCGTCCACATACTTCTGGCCGTATAGTGCACCTTTGTGTTACGACTCAAAGCTGCCAGAATCTGTAGCGGTGAACTCTGTACAGCTTCAGACTCTGATCTTTTTCTTGTTTGAGGAACAAATGTGGCGGTTCAGCAGCCCCTGGCGCCTCCTCAGGACGTGTTTGTGTTTGTGTGTGTGTGTGTGTGTGTGCTGTTCGGCGGCTGTACCGTTATTAGACCTCTGAGGGGGAAACAGGATGTATCAATCTGCAGAAACAGAGCTGAGTCGAGGCCGCCCGTCGCCCCCTCCTCTGCTGCTACCGCCACCGCCGAATGATGGGACTGGTGGCGTGAACCCGTTGACAGGTCAATTATTCCCCCGGCTGAATTACAGCATGTAATATCTAACCCGGCAGAGGGAGCAGAGATGGAAACACCCCGTGGGTAAAATATGCCACTTCCTATATATTGAATCGCCCCACCCTCCTGCTACTGTGCGCACACCCCCACCTCCACACTTTCCCCAAAACGGCAAAATCAAAGTTCACTCCCGGATATACCATCGGACACGTGCTCCTCTGTGAAGAATGGCCGTCAAACTCTCATAAGTCACCCTGTTGTTGTTTTTCTGCTTTTATTTGTGTTGGGCTGAGTCGAGTGGAGAGCTGAAGGCTGTACTGCTGCACATGATGAGGGCTGCAGGCGGAGGGGTCAAAGGTCAGGAGGAAGTCTGTCAGAGGAAAAAAAATAGAGAGGTAAACTGATTTTCTTGAAAACATGGATGTTGGAAATCTGGCCGGCTCTGACAAAATGAAGAAAATACGAAATACTAAAACACAAGAGTACAAAAAAACAATAAATTACACTTAAAATTAAAAGAAGTGTTGAAATAAAGGCTGAAAAAATATCAAATATGTTAAAAAAAAAAAAAAAAAAAAATTAAATGTTTTTTAAAGAAAACATTTGAAGCCAAAAAAATTATTTTAGAACAGGAAACGTGAAAAGTGTTTGAACTATTATTTAAAGGAAAAAAGACCTGTGAACTGGTTTCGGTTCTTCCTCCTTCCTTCTTCCTTCTTCCTCCTCGACCAATGAAAGTATCTGTTACTCTGATGATGTCACAGTGATGTCACTGGGGGAACCTCAGCTTGGCGCTGGAGACGAACGTCAAACATACAAACTGACGGTGTGGAGGTTTGTTGTTTATTATTCAGGAAGGCTCTGATGGAAGAAGCTGTCCAGTTGCATGATGGGAAATGTAGGATTCTTGGACTAAAAGTCAGATTGTCTCCCTCTTTGCTGCTCAGATTTGGACTGTTCTCTTTCTAATCAGAATATCTCATTAAAAATCACCATATTTGCTTTCTTTAATCCTGTTGTAGTATGTTATATTAATATGTTATATTAGTTACTGGACGTGTTCTGTGTCTGAAGCTCAGGTAAAAGTGTCAAAGTTAAAAAACAAAGAGCTGCTGAACATGCTGACATCAGCTCAAAAACTCTGCATGAACTCTAAAACTCTCCCAAAGTCGCGGTCCGGCCTGCAGGCGGCGGCTCGTCCTCCTGACCGCTGACAGTTTGAGGGGTTCAGCATGGTTTCCCAGGTAGGACGAGGTGAAGCCGGAGCGGAGGCGGCCATGTTGGGGTCAATCTGGCCAGCTGGGAGGAGGAGCTGCTGGCCGAGCAGCCGGGAAATGTTTCAGATGGTGGAAATATTATTTATTTATGTCTTTAAAACAACTGAGAGAAAATTTCCCTTTTTTTTGTGCATCTTCTAAACTTTTACATGCATCAGTGTTTCATGTGACCATAACACAGATTTATTATTTAGTGCAAGAGCTAAATAATAAATAAAAACTAAAAAAAAAGAAAAGATTAGAAAAAATCTGATTAACAAATAGTAAATAAAAACAAATATTTGATGCAAATTTTTGATGGGTTCTATGGGAGCGTTTCTATTGACAGAAAACCGTGTATAACATCAATTTTTTTGTTCTTTATGCTCATTATTTTCTATATTTTAAAGTTTATTTGTGTGTTGAAATCACAAAAGCTGTGAAGTAGCACAGCTGAAGTACATTTGCGTTGTTATATGATAAGATATTTATTAAATTTTCCTAACATGCAGAGAAATACAGTCCATAAAACATCAGCATTTATTATCTAACAGGTAAATACAATACTGAAATATCCATATGCAGTATCACCGAACCAATGCTAAAAATGGGAATTAATAGGGATTAAATTATATGTTAACTTATATGTTGAGTTGGTCAGTTTGTGTTTTATATATTTTTTGTCCCGACATCATGATGGAAGAATTAAATATTTAAAAACTCAATATTTGGGGATGTTTAGATGTCTGATACGCAGCACATTAACTTAAATAATGTGAATATGTTCAGGCTGGTGTCCTGAGGAACTGGCAGACTGATGGAGAGAAGAAAGTGAAATAATAAAAGAGAAGAAGATCCTCCTCTCCTCTGATGTTTTCCTTCATTACAGCCCAGCGGCGGTGGAGACAAAGCGGCGGTGATTTCCCTTCAGAAAGCTCACACTTCCTGTAGCTGCGTCTCGGCGTTAATGGCGGTATTTATCAGGAGTCCTGCGCACTCTCAGCTGCTCCTCAGCGTCTCTCCTGCTCAACTTCTGCAACTTGTAATGACGAAAATGTGTGTCGTTTTATCATGGCGGGGTCGTTGCCCCCCGACGGGCTAACAGAGTGATTTCTCCTTTAACAGGAAACACACACACACACACACACACACACACAGGCCTCCAGGCCACCGTACATGTCAGGAGAAAACAGAGCCAGCTGATTGGCTCTTCTGTCTGTTAAAGCGAAGAGGAGGAGGCCTGTTTGTTTTCACGTGTTGAAGTTGGATTGAGAACAGAATTTACTGGATCTGTCCGAACACACGTTCCCGAGCTTCACGACGTCTGGACACTTAAACACGGAGGAGGATCACCTGAATCTGAGCATCAGTCTCTTTGGCACAGAGCTGCTAATAAAGTTTTTACATCAAGTATTTTCTTCAGAAATAGAAGAATGTGTTGAGTTTAGAGTCTGTTGATTTTTTGGTAAATCTTTATGAAAAGATATTTGGAGCAGCTCCCATCTAAAAGGTGAAGGCGGCTCAACGCGATGACACGAGATAAAGAATAAAACAAAGAAGGTCAACCGTGTTGGGAAAAGAAAAACACTTCAGGTCTCATTACAATAATTCAAGAATAAAATGCAAATAAAAGTAAAAAGCAATAACATTAAACAGATACGACTTAAACAACACTTTTCATGTCATTTCACTGTCAGCTTTGATTCAGGAGTTTGAGTCATGCTCAGGGCGACGACGACTCAAAGTGGATCATGTTTCAACATTTAAGATATTTTATTGTCACGTGCAGCCGTCGGCGATGAAATACTTTAATCTCAGGCTCCCTCCAATAATGCTAAAAAGAAAATGTCACACAAGTAAAGAACAACTCAGGACATAAGATATGAAATACTTCAAAATATTAGAATAAAACATGGAATATAAAATACAATATAGCACTCTAAAAAGAAAATTAAATAAAATGCAATATAAACACACAATATACAATTATATACACATATATATGCATAAATATGTATAAATATATTCAAATATCAATATAATACTGTGGAGGCAGATGTGCAAAAGTGATTAAATGCAGTACTAACAGACCTATAAAAAATATAAACAATATAAACAGTGTAAACAGGTGAGTAAAGCAGTAAAGTAAACTACAGTATTAATAAAAGGTGCAAAGTGCAAAGTTCTTGTTGGACATTTGATGAAATCTCTGCGCTCGTCTCTCCTAAAAGAGGACGTTTATTTCGACTCTTCTTCTTCTTTGGTGGTTTTTGGAGTCTCTCTCAGCTCTAATCTCATCAGATCTGTTGAAGCTTTCAGTGTAAGTGTAAGACATCCATCTGCTTCACATCCACACACCCGTCAGCGCTCTCGCCTCCACCCTCGTTTTTTTTTTCCCCTCTCTGCACTGATTTTTAGTTTTTACTTCTTACCTGAGCTCCATCACCAAGGCCGGTCGAGGCAGCCGGCGAGTTCATTTAACTCTGGTCATGTTTTTAATCCTCCTTTAGAAAAGCTGTGTGAAAGCGGCGTGAACAGGCGGCGGTGAAAGGCTCCGATACTCTGCCAGTCGTTTCAATGCACCCACATATTAAGGAGACTGTGTGAATAACGAGCGGTGGCAGATGAAGTGGCTCCTCTTGTGCTCCTCTTTTCACTGCAAACACAAACCGAGTGAATTCACTTCAATGACTCATTTTCAAAGTTCAGTTTGAGGTCGTCCAGGCCTTAAACTTCCGTGAAGTACCTGCCGCTGGTGTTCAGACTGACTGAGATTAGCGTTCGCAGACGCTGAGCTTCGTCAAGTTTGGATGCAAATCAGTGACACGAGAAGTGAGGACCTGTTGTTTGAACATCCCTCTGTAGGTGGATCTCATGCATGTGTGAACACAGGATGGACGTACATGCAGCTTAAAACACAGACAACTAGCTCCAAAAGGTAAACCTTAAACTACCACGCACACATAGAAACGTATATAACATATGTTTTTAGTTTTTCTTTTTCTAAATTCTTTTGAAAACAAACTTAATTAATTTGACTGCTTCATATAATTGTCGTGCACATGAAAATCCTAAATGTTGAATCTTGTGATTGGACGCTTGCTCCTCGTGTTTTGTCTGTATAAAAGATGCTGGACGGAGCAGCTGATCAGAGGTCAGAGAGCCGACACCTGTTCTCCTCGCAGGTCTGAACAGAACAGGTGGATGTTTGATGTTGGAGCAGGTGAGGGGTGTAAATGTGGGATTATCAAACCTGCAGTAAAACACATTCAGGTGTGTGTGTTTGGGGGTGGTCTCCTGTAGTTCGTGATGTCCTTCAGGCTTCTCCACACTGACGCCGGATTGTTAGTTGAAAAGCTCAAGTTTTTCAAGTTTTCAGTGTGTAGCTCCTCTTTGCTGCTCTGATCTCCTCTGTCAGCGAGCAGGCCTCCCCCTCGGCCCGACAGAGCCGAAGCTGTAAATCAACGGTTTGTTTGTTGGGTGTGCAGGAGGTTTGAGAGTCCACACACACACACACACACACACACACACACACACACACACACACACACACAAACCCTTACAAAAAAACTGATGTAACAGCATCAGTCTATTGATGCAGGTCTGCAGCCTCAAAACAAACTCAGGAAGAGAGTCCAGGTGCTTTTTGTTAGTTATCGGGTCAGCAAGGTCTCACAAGCAGAAACCTGAGGAGGGACCAAAGAGAACAAGGTGAATCTGTGAGGACACGCCGACCTTCATTTATGTAAAAGTGGTTGCACGACCTACTTGAAAGAGTTGGAAGCTCAGTTTCAGTGAAGCAGATCTTTAAAAGTCCATATTTGTTCAGGTGAGGAGCAGCAGTTCGTCCATCAAAGAGCGGTCAAAGAGCGGTACAGTTTGTAATCCTGCTTATTCTAACATATGCATCTCCAGAAAACGCTGTGTTTCAGACATCCTGTCAGTATTTTCTCTGCACAGGCTGAAAACACTGAAATTACATGTCATGAGTCAATTCTGCAGAAATTTTAACAAACTTCGTGTGCAGATTCAAACCAGTAATGCGTTAGTCGGTCTATTGATACTTTCTGAACTTTCTATTCTGTCAATATACAAAAATGGTGCATAAGTGCCCTCTTGGAGGCCCCTATAGTGCATAACACATTATAAAGTGCCGTCTATTGTGGCCCAGTGTGCAGGAAACATGAGGTGGTGCTCTCAGGTGCCCTTTCAGAGTGTTTGTAAAATAAATGGACACATAGTTATTAGGTCCCTGTGTGTTTTTATTACAGGAGTGAATTCTTTAAATCTGAGTCACATTTTTCAGGCTTAATGATTTTTATATTGCACTTTTAAATCCTTCATTACATTTTGGAAAGTTATTACCGCGCTGAAACTGTATTTCTTGTCTTTTTTGGGGGCCTCATTAGTTCATTTATTTGTGTTCTGTTAATCTTATAAATCATTTGTGTGTGAAAGCTGATGAATCTTACATCATTTGTTCTGAGGCTCCAGTAAAAAGAACATTAATAAGTCCAGGTGAATGTAAAGCACCAGGTTCGGCTCTGTTGTGTGTGTTTAATGTCAGCCCTGCACTATCAAAGACTCCTCGCTGGGACACCAGTGTGCATGTAAGCATGCTTATTAACTTCAGCTCCATCGACTGCAAATATACAGCACATCATGCATGTAAAGGGACCACACAGTGACAGTGTGATGAGTAAAATAATCATATTTCATGCATCTCCATCCTGACACGCCGCATCACGAGTCTATTTAAACGCACTGAGGAGGAAAAAAACGGACCCATTTATGTATTAATGTATTTATTTCCCCGCCATCGCAGCCACAAATGAAGATTAATGACACAAAAACGGAGAAAAAAAATCATGTTACAGAGCTAACCTCCGTCATTACAGAGCAGTGTGTGTGTGTGTAAAACACAGCCGGGGAGAATAAGGATGGAGATAATGGTTGGAGGCTGCCTCTTTATCTGCACACAGGAAACCAACAGCAGAACATTTCCACTCGAACACACAGAGACAGTAATAATCCAGAGACTTTACACCCTGTTCTTTATCTTCACACGCAGATCTGCACTGTAAAACACCGGCAGCTGTTTCAATTCAGAAAATGAGAGTAAGCTTTAAAATTTCAGGTGATCTAATGAAGCACCCTCAGATGGTCAATAATGAAAGAAAAAATCCTCAGAGTTCCTCACACATGAAAAGCTATTGGTCAGGTTAGATTGATTGACTGGCCATCCGACCAATAAGAGCCATTTATCCCTCCCACCAGGAATCAGCAAAGGGGTTGCTGCGATGACAGATCATGCAATAAGAAGAAATCCCATGTATGTAACGGCTGTTTAATCAGTTAATAATGTGAGGTTTTATGTCGTAAATGTGTCTTATGTGACGTGTCAGCCAACATTAGTCACTGAACATATAGTCACAACTTATTTAGCAGAAAACAGACGCAAATATCTTGTATGTGTAAACCTGCTTCGCAAATAAAATATATCATAAAAGATATCCGTGGGGACTTGGCTTGGAAACCAGAGGGTCGCTGGTTCAAGTCCCCACAGACCAGTCTTCATGGAGGTGGAGGTGGTAGCTGAAGTACTGCCTGCTAAGGTGCCCTTGAACAAGGCACCAAACCCCAGACCTGCTTGGGGTGTGCCCACAGTACAACCTCCTCACTGGCATGGCATGTTTATATTTTATATATATATATATATATTTATATATATGAATGAATTTTTTATCTTATAATGTATGATGTGTATGGAAGCTCTGTGAGGCAAGTGAGAAAAAAAAACACATTCTGGTGATCCATTTCCTAAAGAACAGGTAAAAAAAAAAAAAAAGTTTTTCCAGTAGAATCTTTGTTTTTCTGGGATTATTTTTCCAATTTACTTCTCTATTTTTGCTGTGAAAGCCCTGAGAGTGGGTGAAAATACAAATGTTTGTTGTTGTAATAGTGATTTTGGCCACAGGAGGCAGAGGTGCAACACGACCTGATGTTTCTGCTGACCAGCTCCCATTAACAATATATTTTTAAAACATTGTCTTGTTATATCAAGGCTTATTGTAGTTTAAATTTTAAAACTCGCCTAAAGAAAACATAAATGCCATATCACCTTTTTGTCACATCTCAAAGAATAAAGTTGCTTTTTAATTCATTAACTTCTCGCCTCTAAACTTCCTGAAGTACATAAAGACCAAGACAGAGATGCTAATGTTAGCCTAAACTCAGCAGCTCGTATCAACCTGGATCAAAATTAAAAATGAAAACAAAAATCATGAATCTTATCTAGACTTTGTCAGCATCCCCAACTCTGACTGACCTCCATTTAGAGCTAATTATGTTATCATGCTAACATGTTAAACATCTGCATGTTGTCATTTCGCACGTTAGCATGCTAATTTTAGTTAAAAGCATCTCTGTGAGCTGCAAACATGACCGAATGGTTTTAAGAAATGTGTTGCAATATGTACTTTAAATGATGCTTTTATTAAATAATTACATTAAAATATTCTAAATCATGTTCATTTATCACGTGGAGGTCAATGCGTCTGTCTGTATGAGTGGGTTAAAGTGGCTGTAATGTTAAACAGCGAACATCTAATTGAAATAATTTGAGGACTTTTTACAGTGTAAAAATAATAAGTGTGTAAAAATAGAAGACATTTGGCCCTGTGCTGGTAAAACGGCTCCTTTCAGCGAACCCATCTGGGATCAGTTTTTCTGCAGAGGCGTGCATGAAGAAAGAAAAGAGATCCATGACGAGCAATCAGGGACCTCCAGGAGCCTCGGCCTGCTGGGATTGATCCCAGAATGCACTTGGGGAGGAGAGTTATGGGAAGAAAGGATCTTTTTTTTTTTTTCCCCCATCGCTGCAAAGGTTGATGTCCAGCAGCTGATGGCGAGAGCAGAGGGGGGTTTTCTCTGGGAAACACGAGGAGGAGGAGACTCATCTGCGTTTTTTTTCTGGGGGTCTGAGTGAAGAGGCCCAGTGTGAGTGTGTGTTTATGTGGGAGAATATAAATGAGCTTGTTCCCACGGGACGGGGAGCTGTGCCAATTATTTCTTCTTGGGAAAACACTCAGAGAAAATAGAGAGACAGAAGAAGAGGAGATGAAAGGAGACCAGATTTCGCCTTTTTGTTTCCACTGATTCATCACAGGGCAAAGCTTTGTGTCGCTGCGGCTTGTTAGGAAACAGCAGCAGAAGACTCTTTGGTTTTATTACTCTGATGGAGGGAGATGATGTACTCTCACACACACACACACACACACACACACACACACACCACCCACTGAAGTGTCCTTGAGCAACACGACTACTACCCATACAAAGCTCCTGACCTCTGACCTCTGAGCTCCCCGTGTATGAAGACAGAAAAAACACTAGAGTCCTTCCCTCCAGAGACGCAGCAGGAAAATCTGGACTGCGGCAGGAGGAGGAACAAGAAACGTAATGAGGAGTGACTGTGTTTGTCTCTAGTGGCCAACTGCAGTACTGCACTAAAATTATTTTCTCTGCAGAACCTCCAGATTAAAACAGAAAACAGAAAGTGAAAACTGTTTTACACTTCAGCTTTCTTGAGAATCTTTCATGGATCATGGAAAGCGTTTTTTATGTTCGTGATGTCGTCCTAATCTGAAGTCTTTGGGCAGAGAAACAGCATCAGGACTGTGCAGGAGGCCTCAAAACGAGGAAGAAGACCAAAATAAAACCACAGCTTATTACGGAGTCCAGAATTCAGTTAGAGACTCTTTAAACCTCTTGATAATCACGCTGAGTTGCTGTTTAATCTCTCTCCATTATTCAGTCTGACATCACGTTCCTGTATTTTGCTCTAACCGATCAGCAGTGACCGATGTATCGAATGTAGTTAAATCCTAATCAAAGAAAAACGTCTATTTAAAAGTTTTTATTTATGTAGATCTGCTTGCAATAACCAGTTTTCCGCAGGCTAGCTATGCAGGAAGACAATGTCGCTATTTGTGTTGGAGTATTTAAAGCTGCAGTAAATAATGTTTGGCCATCAGGGGGTGGAAGAGCTCCCCCGCCCCCTCGATGCTTCCTAAATAAACCCTGTCTGTCAGCTCAGTCACTGTCATGTGGAAATAATGTGACATGGTGCAGAAAACAGTGAATCAAACTGTAACGTTAATGTGATTTCCTTGAAGATAGTCTTTATTGAAGCCAATGTAAATGTGATTTATGTGATGCAGTGCGCCGAATGTGATCCCACATCATTTATCTTCAAGTGTGACTATTTTCCATCCATTAATTCTGGAGGAATGAGAAAACAGTCTGAGAGCGAGGAATTAGATCAGAGTGTCAGAGGCAGCCGCAGCAGTGGGGGGTTATGGGAAATAACACAGGAGCCAAAACGGTTCAATTAGCCTGTCGGTTTATGTCTTAAATTGGAATAAATTTTTCATCATGTGCAAAGATTATCGGGGTTTAATGCCTCTGCAGATGCGCTGTAACATGCAGGAGAAGTTGCAGCATGAAGCGGCTCGGCTGCAGGACCGCAGGCAGTCAGCGCTCAGGAGAGTCAGCTCCACAGAGGATTACTGAGCTAAATACTGCAGGAGTTCAGAATATCTACATTTTTATCAAGAATCCTCAAACTACTCAGCCATTAAAATCCAGGTAGGAGAAATTTTGAGTTTCCACTATGTGGTGGTACAAAGATGCTCGAAGGTATGAAGGTGAATCTGCATCATCGGGCATCACAGTCCGATCTCTCTTCTTCCTCTGAGACATAAAAACTATTAAAACTCATCACTGTTGTTCCTTCATCACCGTGAACACACACACTGCCACAAACACTCACTAGAGCACTATCCTATCATCCATAATCCTATCATCCGCCGCTGAAAATAGTCCCCAACACACACACTGTTTCCTCCTGTTTGTTTGATAAAAACTGCAGGGAGCAACTTGAGTGTTTTTAAAAACTTAAACTAAATATTTGTGAGGTGTTTTTAAAGATTCATGTCTATTTTACGCAATTCGTGTGGATACCTTTGTTCATTTTAGTAGAAAACTTCCTCTTTTTTTGTGTTTGTTCAGGTGTGTTCATGCAGGTGGAGGTTTGTAGTCACTTGTAGGTTGATGAGAGAACAAAACACCTCCAATAAACCTCCAAAGGACAAATATGTCTTTTTAATCTGTTTATCTCAGACTGCTGATTAATGAGATGAGTACAGAAGACAGTTTTAACGTTGTGTTGGTGTAAATATTAGATCAGGACGGTGGTTTCTCAGCCACTTTGCCATCAGTTTGTTGACAATTATGTACTTCTCTCTTGTGGGAGATGTATTTGTCAGCAGTTCCTAAATTAGAACGAGGTGTTTGACGAGCATGTTTCTCCCTCTCAGCTGCTCGTAATTACAGTCTGTACAGTTTAACATTAACGCACAACCCTCTGAAGTTCGACCCGTGTCCTTCCCAACGCTCTCACAGACAACAGCAGAAATTATTAGATCACATTGCTAATTTATTGTCTGGGCTTTTAAAAGTTTGAGAAGCTTTTTATACTTACAAGTGGTACGCAGTGATAGCAAACAGCCTGCACACACACACACAGTGAACATTACCACATATTATTACTAATTTATCAGCGTTCAAGCTGCTGCTTTTAAAAAGTTTGAAAAGCTTCTTTTTTTAAAAAAAATGTGTGTTTTGTGAGCGCAGCAGCAGCCTCGGGCTTCACTTTTGTAAAACAAGCCGCTCCCTCTGCGACCTTAACCTGCAATATTTACCCAGAATGCACCGAGTTTGCCACAATAATAAAAGTAATCTCAATCCAAATGTCAGGGGCGGCAGGCGGAGAGGAGAGGTTTTTAAATGGAGGAAATGGTTGTTGGAGCCCGAGGCGAGTGTTTGTGGCGCAGAGGATCAGCGCAAGGGGAGCAGGAAGTGGGACGCGTGTCACCTTTAATGAAATGATGCTTTCTCATTATCTTGCTGTCTGAAAGGTAACAGGAGCTACTTTCTGCAGGTAACACCACTTCAAACTAACTCTGAGGCTGTTTTCACCCCAAACAGCTGAAAAAAAAAAAAAAAACACAATACACACATCGACTGAGAGTGATTTTAAAGCTGCGGACACACCTGAACACACTGCAGGTACACAGACTGTTTGTTGGTTTAACTGCAGAAATATCAAATATTTCACAAATCCAACTGGTGTCAACATTTTTACAGATAACTGAACTGTGTTTGTGGAAAGGTTGTACAGATAGTAGACCTTTATCTTAAAAACTTGCAGAAAGTAAGAAACTGACCTTTAATATTTCACTGCCCCACATCCAGCTGTCTGAAAGCAGGCAGGTGCACGGTGGCTTCACCACTAATGAGCCTCCCTCATTAAAGAACAACTTAACGCCTCCTGAAAATCTTTGGACTTCTCACCTTGCTGCAGTGATGTCACAGTGCACTACCTGTACGCTGTGACATCAGTGAGGGACACTGAAACCTTTCACCACACAGCCTGAAGGTGGATTTATTTAAGGTTCAGCCACATTAGGAGGATCACTGTGAAGATCCTCGCGGAAGTACATCACGAACAAATTACTTTGGATTGAAACATTAAACTTTATGCGAATGAAGGTAGAGATGATGGTTGTTTTTAAATTTTACCTCCACGATTACATACACAAACTAAACCTGCTGCTGTTCTTCTCATCGTCTTTCGTTACTCTTCATCTTCTTTGGTTTTTACTCTGCTGTTCACTTTAGTTGTTTTTTTTTTTTTATGAAGTTTGTAAACTACAGTTTGTTTACATCGTGTCTCTGCGCCGCTGTTGGCTGAGCTGTCAGTCAAACACGAACATGACCTGCCCACTCAGTCCTTGATAATTAACTGGCAGCGTCGACTGTTGAGATACGACTGTTTGTGTTAAACTGCTCACATCGCAGTAATCACTTCCTGGTTTTCACAGGTCTTAATGATGGAAAAGCTTTATGTGACCGTTCTGACCGTCACCATTATCGGAGAATAACAGTGCTGTTATCTGATTATTACCGTTTTTCACCGAAGCTGTTCACACGATAATTACTGGCAGATAAACTACGGCGGAGCTCAATGAAAGCTCGGTGGAGCATCATGAAAAAAGACAAGTGTTTGAGTGTAACCATTTATGCCTTTGAAACGAACTGCCTAATTAAAAACAAACCACCCAGGGTTCAATATTTAGACAGAATAAATATTTCAAAGAGGGGGGAAAAGAAATTTATTACATCCTCAGCGATGTTTTGACTTGAACTCCAAGTCTCAGCAGTGAGTTCTCATTTCATGGCAGCTCTCCCTTTTTTTAAATTTTTTTCTAAAAAAGCCTCATGTCACCTTTTTTCTGTTCTTTTTTCTTTTTATTAGTTTTATTTAGCAGTTTTATCTCGTTAACAGACAAAACTCCCACAGAGACGGAGAGGACGAGTCTCTAAAAATTTAAAAGATTTTTTTAGATCTTGAAAAACTTTGGAGCAGGACAAAGTATTAGGATGGAGCCTTAATCTGCCTCTCACACACACACACACACACACACACACACACACTTCACATTGCCGATTGCCAAAACTGGACTTTTATTTTGCAGTTTGAGATGTTTCCCGTCAAAGCATGAACCTGCTGATCGACTGTTTCACCACGTTTTAGATGTGATGATGCTACACAGTTCAAAGAAACCTTGTTAAACTGCCCCCTGCTGTGACGTTAAAAGACAGAAAATTAAAGATATTCAGCGTTTATTATTTTTAATTTGACGTTCAGATATGACACGTCGAGGTAAAAGATTTGGTGAAACTGAAAAATGTCACCAGTTTTCTTCACAAATATACAGAAGTGATGCTAGTTTCAAAACCTCAAATGTCCACACACACACACACACACACACACACACACACACAGTCAGGTAATCCCTCGACTCGGCTCTGAGCTCTCAGTCTAATCGTGGACGAAGCCTCTGTGTGTGTCCACACCTCCACGGCTGGTTGAATCCTATTGGCTCAGGCAGCCAGAGCAAATAACCGTTTAACACACTCACACTGCCACTGTGTGTGTGTGTGTGTGTGTGTGAGCGCTATCGCAATGTGACCAAACAATTGTCTCTTTTTATTTACCAGGAGGATGTGTTGATGTTAAAAGGCCAGTCGCCAGCTGCCATGCTGCTTTTCGTTTGACTCGCTCTTTATACATCGACCCCCGCCGTCGCCCCGCCCTCCTGCCGCCGCTGCCTCCGACTCTCTGCCTCTTCAGAGTCGGCGGGTGGTTTGATTGAGTTTTACAGGCAATACTGAAAGCACGCAGCTCTGCTTCCCCTTCTCGATGTGACAGCAGAGCCAAGCGTCGCCGTACGCTCGCTGCTGATACAGCGACTCCCCTCACAGCGCTGAAAGAGACCTGACACCGCCGCACACTCGGCCGGCGCTGCCAGGATGACATTTGTGAGGGCAGAGAGCAGCGATGAGGGTCAGAGAGAGAGAGGAGGCCCCGAGGAAGGAAGGAAGGAAGGAACGAGGGGAAGGCAGAGAAAGGAAATGTCAGGCCGAGCACTGGGACTGCAGGGGAGGAGGAGGAGGAGGAGGAAGGTCCTCGGGGATACTGAAGAATGTGTTGGCAGAGGATGCTGGGAAATTTCCTTTATCTGACATTTTAACTATTTTTTTTGTCTCACCTAATCTTTTTTCTCATCTCAGCCAGAGTCAGATGAGCTGATCTTTGTGCATCCAGGACATACACAGGCCCGGGGCCTTTTAGCCTAGCTTAGCACAAAGACTGGAAGCAGGGGGAAACTGCTAGCCTCGATCCATCACAGAAAACATTTATCATCCAAAAACTAACCAGCTGTTGGATTTACTTGTTGTATTTCTTGTATCTAGAGAACAAGTCCTGTAATCAGCTGTTAAAAAGCAGATGTGGTCCGAGACAATCATGATACCATTTCATGACTTCGATGAAGCGGCTTGGTCTTTGTCCATCAGGCACACACATCAACTCTTCTTTTACAAATAGTGTAAAATAAAAGCTGTGCTGGCACAACCAAATAACATGTTCGTGCTCAAATACGAGGTAAAATAAAAATACAAACTGCAGCCGTGCTTTGAGTTAAACATTCACAGTGACATCACTAACATGCTGATGTTTCTTTAACCAGACTTTAACCACCAGTCGCTCCTTCATCAGGGGTCGGAGGTTGGTTTTGGTGCAGTCCAGCAGAATATTTCCTCAAACGATCAGAAGTTAGTCATGATGGTGGAAGTTGTGCAGTGTGTTTTCATTGTGATGGACCTGTGATGAAGCTTTAATGTTTATAATGTTGGTCATTAATCTAAGTGTTGGACAAACCAGGATGAAAACGATCACCATGATGATGGTGTTCATCCTCTGGGGACCATCAATGATTAATGTTTGTTGTCCAGTAGATGTTTCATCTGCACTACATCTCAACCGTCTGCTCCACATTGAGAAAATAAAGCATTTCCTGTAATCACAAAACAGATAAAACCCCTTTAAAAACTAACAGGAGAAATAAAAAGGAAAAAATAACCAGCTGAAGCACACAGGAAGGAAGATGATCAATTGTGAAGTTATTTCCCATAATGCACTTTGACAGGCCCTAATCGTTGGCCATTCAGTAAGTAATTGAAAAGAGTTTTCTCTTGGCGCCGTCTCTCGATCTGATCTGAGATTCAAACCTCCGCTGAGACGAGGAGGCGCTCCGTGTTAAATGACACGGTCCTCAAAACCCCCGGCGCCGTCTGTCAGGCAGGGGAACGCTCCGTACAGCAGTCAGCGCTTGCACTTGTTCGTGTCATGGCGGCGGCTCGCGGTAACACGTCGGGACGGCGTGGACGGGTTGGAGGCTGACTGCGCCGCAAATACCAGCTGCCAATCGCCCGACTCGTGACCTTTTCTGTGATTCTTCTGCCTCTGAGGAGAGAGACTCACAGAGCCGCTGGCAGGTGGTGAAACAATGCAGCGCCACTAAAATAAAAAAAAAAAAACACTCCTCACATCTACACAGAGTCAAGTTCAGTAAAGTACAGGAGGGAAAGTACACCGAGAGTATGAAACCACAGAGAGAAAATAATTCATCTGTCTGCATCTTCTGCAAAACAACACTGATGACTAAAGTTTACTGAAGAAACGTTTAAATAGACCTTTAAATAATCCTTCATCTTTTGATGTAAGAATATTAAAAAGGGTTTAATAGGAATGAAATAACATTCAGTGCAATCTGTGTGAATGAGTGGATATGTGAGGTGTACTATTAATATGCAAAACAACAAGAAAGAGTAAAATATCTGTAACCTGATAATCAAACATTTCACCTACATTTTTTTTAATCCTGCCTGCAAAACACTGATTGCATTTATATTATTCTTTTAATGTCCAGACACAACAGTCCAGATGATAAAAGATCTGAGTGGATGAAAATATTTCATCAGAGTCGTACTCTCAGAGCAATACGCTCAGCGAGAGGCAGCGATGCTCCCCTGAGTTTTGCCTCTCAGGCCTGAAAAAAATCCCTGCAGACAGTACTCGGGGCTCTTTATATAAGAAACTACTGACTTTGTTCTTCAGTTTTTATTTTTATTTACAGCATCCTCCTGAAAAAACGCTGGACTTCAGTCAGTTTTTTATCATAAAACTCATGTTGAAAAGCACGATGACTAATTTAATCTTTTGTTTGGTTGATTGTTTAAATTCATTTAAATGCAGGAAGTCATATAGCTTCATAAAAAATGTATAATATGTATAATTTCAGGGATCAGTCAATGATGTGATTAGATTTTTTTCTTCTCCTTAATTTTTAAATCCACCTCATCTCCTGTTGGATTAGTCAGCACAAACTCACGCCGTGCAAACAAACATTTTGATATTCTAGTGAGGATCATTTTAAAATCTACAGATCTGTCAGGCTAAATTAAACCATGCACATCATTAATCCATCTGATGGAAGAAGAGTGATTATCAAC
The DNA here is from genome assembly GCA_023238725.1 of Scortum barcoo. Taxonomy (NCBI): domain Eukaryota; kingdom Metazoa; phylum Chordata; class Actinopteri; order Centrarchiformes; family Terapontidae; genus Scortum; species Scortum barcoo. The sequence continues at coordinate 1,184,744 of CM041554.1, forward strand.
AACTGAAGAAGACATGAAGGTCTCTCTGTCTGTCGACTCTGGGACTCTGATTCAGTGTGAGAAAAGGCCGAACGCTTGATGAGGTTCACCTGTTTAATGAATTAAGAGATGTGACTGTCTGTGATTGGTGGATGGAATAACACACCTGAGAGGGATCACTAATCAGCCCGCCCACATTTGAAAAACAGCCGGAAAGTTTGGCCCTTTGGGTGCAGTTAGTCCTCTGTGATGAGTTTTAAAGGAAGTCTCTGAGTCCTGAGCTTGTTTTCTGTAAAAGGGAACAAAATGTAGTCAGTAGTATGAAAAGGAAGTATTCCTCTATTTTCATTAGTAACTCCTCAATCAGCAGCTAAACGTTGAATGTTCAGAGGGACCATGTGCCCGAGGAAACAGAAATCACAGGACAACCACGAAGTAATGACTGTCGGGGGGAAAATTATGAATCAAAGAAATGATAAATTATTTCGTAGTTCAGTTTACAAGCAACATGATTTTTTTTAATATATGTAAGTTCGAGGTCGCCAATGACCCAACGTATTTAGGAAACCACCCGAGCATCCAAAGGTTAGCGTGCACCGGTGATGTGTGTGTTACCTGTTTTACCTGTGAGCAGCACTGCACGGTGTGTGGATGAAACAAACAACAAAAAACTTAAATAAAAGTTAAGTTTGTGGTTCTGTGAACTTCTCATCAAATCTGATTAAACACACCTAACTTCTAAATTTATCTAAATTGCCCAATATTTACTTGTGGATTCTTTCATTTTCTCTTTACCTTTGTCAGTTTGTCCCTTATTTATTGTTTGCCCCGAGCAGAGAGGCTCTCCATTTATCTTTTTTCTTTCTTTTCTTCTTTCTGGGGAACAGAAACTCTGATTGTAAAAGCAGAACGATACAGCGGCCGGATACAGAGACAAACGATGCGCTGGCTTCTTTCTGTCAGAGCCCCTGAACGCCTCACAGCAGCGAACGCCTCGTCCGTGAACTGCGAGCAGGAAGCCCAGGTGGCCCAGCCTCTCACAGCGATATCGGTCTCTCCTCCTCCTCCATCACTCTCCCTCCTGTTGTGGAGAAATAAAACCAACTGTGACTAACGAAGTAAACTTCTCACCTGAGTCGACGGGCCTCCTGAGCGCCGAGCTTCATCCATCCAGAGCCGGACGTCACCGGGACAAACAAGACGGAGAGCGATGCTTCAGCTGCTGCGTGACAGGCATGACCGATGACGGACGAGTGGACGCTCCGAGGATCCAGATTCTCATTCGTACCTCTCACAACAAACACACCTCGTTTTTTTCTTTCTCCTGCGATGAATGGATGTAATTTGTAAGAAAACATTAGAAAAGTTGTGGAGAAGAGGAAAGTTGTTGGAGTGTGAAGCACCGCAGGGATTTCTCCTCTGCTTTTACTTCCTTTTCTCTTTAGCTGTCAATCAAAGTGGAGCTTGAGGTGAGGGGGTGGGAATCATCGTCTTTGGTTTGCATCCAATACAAACAACAACAGCACCTCTCTATACATCTCAGAGCGTCTCCTGGGAATAAAAAAAACATTAAAAAAACCCAAAGCGAGCTGGGTGCTGACGCCCTTTGGCCCCCGACGAGAAACAATCGCTGAATCAACTTTCAGAGGACACATGAAATCTGGTCTCAGACACCGTGAAGTCCCCATCTGACTCCCTCCAGGTGTTTACATCCTGGATCACAGACGGCAGGACGGACGGAGGGAAGCTGCGTCTTCTGTCTGTACGTAACTGTTCTTATCAACACTTAGTGTGGGAGGCGCTGATGGAAACGCGGCTCATTTTCTTTGCTTTCACTCTACAGCAAAAAAACACAAAACACTTCAGATGTAATAAACATTTTGTGATTTCTGAGCTCTTATTCGTCAACAGCAGCTTCGTTCATGTGCTCAGATTCGATCATTTGCCAAGTTTGCAAAGTTTGGACAGTTAAAAAGCAAAAAGTCACGCGATTAAATGATTGTCTTTTTTTTCTTGTCAGTCTTTGCTGGTTGAACTTTTTTTGGGGTCTCCAGATTTTTATGAGTTTTTCTGTTTGTAAAAAAAAAAAAAAAACTAATGACGCATCTTCATATTTGACTGAATCTAAAGTTTGAAAAGCAACACTTGAATAGTTTTGAAGCTGCAGATTTAGAACAGAACAGCTTTATTTTTTTGCACACGAGGCCACGAAAACTGAAATGAAACACACACACACACACACACACACACTGAGGTAAAGCAGCGAACTCCTGGCTGCCATTGTTCCACCTTCAGCTTGTCACAGTCTCATCACGGCTCATTGTGTGGAAGACAAAACCATCGAGCCCATTGATCTGTAAATCAGATTTCTGTACTGCACGCTGCAAACACAGATCCATTGTTTGTTGGAACAATATGGCAGTGAATGATGAGCTGTGTTACTGATAGCAGCAGCACTGATAAACAACAGTCTGCATAACAATGGCTTCGCAGTCACAGCAGATTGAATGGAAACAAATAAAAAAAAAACCTCCTCAGTCATACAACAAAAAAATGCTGAAAAGTTTCTGAGGAGAAATTAGCAGTCAGAGTGCAACATTATAATTAACTAAATACTCAGAGGCCATAAAATTTCCATTCTCAACCTCTGCAAAAATAATTGCAGTATTATTTTCAGCCCTAATTAAGTGGCTAAGGCTTCTTACAAGGGTAAAAAATTAATCCCTTTTCTAAATCCTATATAATTTAATGTGAGAGAAATCAAATAAATAAGAGGCTCTGGCTCTACTGTGAGAGGGTTTGATATGGGTGATTAGGTGAGCGCGGCGTGAAGAAGCCCATTAGGATTGTATGGTGTCATCACAGCAGCTCCGGGCGGCGGCCCTAATCCACTCCTCAACCCGCCGCCACCTCTCGCCATTTTCCCTCCGACTACAGTGGCAGCAGCAACGGAGCAAAGACGAGCAGCCATTGATTGATTTTCATCCCGTTAAGGAGATGGGAGGCAGATAAATGCAGAGGTAATGAGGGGCAATTACCAGCCGTGATAAGCTTTATTATGGAGTGAAAGTGTCCTCGTGTCAGTGACGTGACGGGCGGAGCAGAAAAGTGGAGAGTTTTCAGGATAATGAGTGATCACAGTGTTACTGTACAGGCTAGAGCTCACACAAACTCAGTAAATATATTTTTCTTCTTTAAGATGAAACTCTTACTGGATCCTTCAGAGCTCACAGGAGTGGAAGAGGCTCTGCTTCTTTATTCATCATCCACAGTTTGGTTGAGAGGATTCGCCCTGAAAGGTTATTTGATTTACAGACAGTCGTAAAATGAATGATACATCATAAAAAATACACACATGCCCCTCTGATGGGTGTGGTCAGGAGTGTTACCTGTAGCCACGCCCATCAGTGATGTCACACTGTGCAACACACCTGATTTGTTGCCCGTGGTGCTGATGTACTAACATGAAAGGTGATTTTAACATGTCATCATTTCAGTGTTTTCAGTAAGAGTAAAATGACTCAAACTCTTTAGGCCGTGCATCTCCCATCTACAGACCCCCACACCTTCAAAATAAAAGCCACATAGTTTAGTAAAAGCCACATTAAGACATCAACTTTAATCATGTACAAATAATCAGAAGACACATGACAATTTATTTGAGAGATCACAACAATGTGCTCATGACATTCAAATAAACTCAAACTACACTACAGCAAAGTTAATAAACTGCAGCAGAATGACGCAAAAGTCATTTTTAAATGGCAAAGAGGAAGAGGACAGGGAGGCCCATCGTGAGGGGCATCATGCTCCATATTCTGCTGTTAAAGAAATATTAGTTCAGTTTTAAATTTTAAATTAAAATGAACCATACACAACATAATTTAAGACAATAACAATAACTAGAACAAAGTTTATTAGATTAGAAATTGTAAGAACGTAATAATTATTAAAATTAATTCATTATTAATACAAATGTAAATTCATAGTTTTACAAAGGAAATTTAAGTTTCATGATTTCATTTCTTGCTAAATCCCACTTGCAAGAATGATGCCTTTACATTTTTCCTCTTGCGCTCCACAAAGAAGCACCACATTTTGGGAAACATTGACACATCGACCCGCGAGTTGGGACCCTCTGACCCATTCAGTCGTCCCGCCTACCCGCCGAGTTTCTCTGCAGCTCTTCATGCTGACGACCGCCTGCAGCTACTTGAACGTACAGACAAATCAGTGTAGCTGCCAGGATGTACGCACTGTTGTTACCGTTGTTACCGTTGTTATCAGATTCCCACAGGAAGCCGGCGAGTAATTTTTATAAAATGAAATCTTGAAAAGAATTCCTAACACTAGCTTATCAAAATGGAGCAAGAAACCTCAAAAGCACTTTTGATCAGGCGGTTAAAAGTTTGATCAGAAATCCATGTTGTCTGACGAGCTGGGGAAAGAGAATAACAGAACATTTTGATCCAGCAAATGAAATAAAGCTGGGTAATAAATAAAGACAGTGTTTCTTCATACAGTATGAAAGAGGAATCAAGTCACGTCCTTTTTATCTCTGAAGTTTAGGATGTTTTTTTTTTTGGTTCCAGGTGTTACGCTGAAATGTGAATAAATGAATAGAACACATCTTTGCAGACAGGAGGAGTGGAAATGGCAGCTTTAATTGGCACATCTGACTGTTTGTGTTCTGGTTTGGCATTCGGGCCTGATGAAGTAGAAACTGTCTGACATGACGATCGGTTGATGTGAAGCTCGGTCCATTACTGCTGCAGTTGGAGACAAACTGCTGCTGTCAGGTAAACAAAAAACCTCGACCGCATCAATCCTTTCCTCCACAAACCTTCACTGACTCTCCGGTTTTGACTCCTGGTTAAGCTCTTAATGATCGGGCCTCTCCGTGTACATCTGACGAGAACTTGGCACGTCAGTTTGGTCAGCAGCGACTCGCCTCCTTCACCTCCACACCGCGCTGGGTGAAACTGCATTTAGCATCCGCGAGACATTTGGCCAGACACACACTCGCAATTAAGCTTTTAAAATCCTACTTTTACGCTGGAAAGTGACATCACACAGTGTGTGTCTGCCTGTTCACGTTCACACAGATCGCATCATTTAATGTTTTTCTGAGAGCTGAACGGTGGTTGTCCAATCACAGCTTAGTAACTGCAAAGTCTGCACAAAGCAGCACTTCTCTAATAATCAATATTTTATAGTAAGAATGACTCAAATGACGAGGTTTATGTGAAAGGAAATGTTCCTGTTTCTTTGTGTTTCAGACCACAAACAGCAGACAGGCTCAGAGAGCAGCTGGTGAACATGGTGGAGCATTTAGCAGCTAAGGAGACAGATTTCCCTCAGGCAGGTGGAGGAGACCAAACGCAGAGCTAAAAGAGAGATGATAGTGGTCTTTATATCAGACTGATCAGCTGGACACAAACAGGGCTCCAACTCTTCTGTAATCAAGTGAGCAGAAAGTCAACTAATGCAGGTTTAAAGGGAGGTGTCAGTTTATCGTTCTTTCTGCTCTAGATGTTACACATGTTAGCATATCATTCATTTACAACATCATCACAGGTTCATCTGTGTCTGTTAGTTTATCAGCAACTCTGTCCTGGTCTCTGACAAATGCATCTCAGGTAAACTTTCCCAAATCTCTCAAACATGCTGCAGTTTCATACTGTACAATAATAGAAAGGTTAGCTGCCCTGTGATGCAACAACACCGCTTCTATATTTCCATGTTTTTGTGTACGAATCTTGTAAGGATGCTAACTATTTATCTCAGACCTGTCAGCTTTTCTGCATCATCACACAGCACAAAGTCAGCAGGATGTCTGAGAGCTGTTGGCTATATAATCAAACTGAAAATGGAAGTAGTTTCTGTACGTCTGTCCTTCGGTTGACTCCAGGCTCGCCATCGACTGAAGGACGAGCAGGGTCGAGTGAGACGTTGTTTGAATGAACGATTAGTGAGAAACCAGAGGTCTGTTTTCAACACAGACATTTTAAAGTCTTTAAAATCTGCCAGGAGTCACTTAACAAGCATAAATTACTCGCTAAAACTGCTTTTTTTCCCCCCAGTTTTCTTTTGCATCAGCTGACAGTGTTTGTGCTGTAATGTGTGGTATCTGTGTGGATGAACACTGGAAAAAGTTCAACAGATCAGAGAAGTCGGGTCATTTTACGATCAGAGTATGGTATGAATAGGAGTTTTGATCACATCACTGTTCAGTTTTTTACGTGGAAACAGCTTTGTGTTATTTCTGTTTAAACCTTTCACTCTGCTGTGAGTCTATTTAAAAAATGCATTTTTGCAAAATTGAGCTTTACAAATAAAGTTCAAATTGAAGCTGAACACCTGATATCTGCAGAAAAGGTGTTTTTGAGTTGTTTTGCTGGAAGGAGGAACACAGCAGCTATTTTTCTGATATGTATTTTGGAAGTGATACACGGAAAAATGATTGGGTGTCAGAAAACTGATTCAACAGTGAAACAACAACCACTGAGCTTTTCACTTCATGAAAAAAGAAGAAAAATTGAGAGACGCAGTGCGTGTGTGTGTGTGTGTGTGTGTGTGTGTGTTTTCATCCTGTTTTTGTTTTATTTTTCTCTTCTGATGCTTTATGTTTTTCACCGCTGCTGATCCTGACTCAAGGTGATAAACATGGAAATAAAAACCTGTCTTTGTATGTTTTCATTTCCTCTTTAGAAGCAGCACAGGTTCTTTTCACTCACACAGCTGAACACCAAGGGCACATCGCACAATAATCCTGCTGCTCAGAGAGTGTCTGACATCCCACTAATGGCTAGAAAGCATTTATTATCCACAACTCCAATTTTAATAAACTTCTAATGGGAGGAGTTTGAAATAAAAAGGTGATTCATACACGGGAGATCTTTTCAAGGTTTTTCTCGTTTCAAACTGCCGCCTCGATCGGCACTCTGTAATTAAAAGCAGCAGCAGATAAAGTCTCTTCTGATGTTGTGAAAGACAAACAAGGTGTGTGGATGGAAAACACACACACATACTTTCTGAAATAATGTCTATTCACCAGTGGAGGAGGATCTAATCGACTCTACGATGCATCTCGATGCTTCTGTTGAATAATTCCTCATTGATCAGTAAAGTCTATAATCGATTATCAGATCAGTTTTCTGGAGTTTGGTGCTGCTGCTACGTAGAACGTGTTGCCGTGTTTCCATTTTAAAACCGCGACAAGATGTCAGAGCAGCTGCAAGAGACAAAAGAAATCAAACCACCGCGGCTTTTTTAAAAGATGATGTTTGTACTGATGGACAAAATTAAAGCATGGAGAGAAATCTGAAACTGAGATGATTGTAGAATCGTTTAATAATCAAATCGTGACCCTCTGAATCCACAACACTGTCCACAGTTGGACTCCTGTTTGACTCCACAGATATTAACATGCATCCTTACCTGGTGATCTTTCCAGGTTAAGAGGACAAAGAACAGTGTGTTTCACAATATTATTAATTCATTATTAATCGATAATGTGTGTCTGCACAGGAGGCCATTTCAGTCTCATGTGTGATGGACATGTTTCTATTTTCAACAACTAAAGTGTCTGTGCAGGCAGCATGAAGGCTGAACGTACATAACCACTGCCTGAGGAGCATTTTCTCTCCTCAGGTCTGTTTTCTTTTTCTTTTACCTGCATAACTACAGTGATTGTGTGTTGCTTTCTGACCCAGCTGCACTCTGCCACCTCATTCCCACTTCTTCTTTTATTCTACATGAACACCACAATTCTGATATAATACAATAATAATCCATGTAAAAACCACAGCAACATTACACAACATTACAGCATTACTGTAAATTAATAAAGAACTACATTAATATAAAAAAACTCTGAACATGATTCAAGAGCAGCCGTGAAAAAAGCATTATCAGAAAGAGAGGATTATATTAGATTAAGAGAACAGAGCATAAATTACCCATCAAATGTTGAAGAAATATAAATACACAGGCCAATAAAGCTTCTTAGATGTTCTCAAATCATCCCACCTAAACTCAGAGCGCCCCCAGGGTGCTGCCACCAAAAAAAAAAAATGGGAGCACTTCATAAAATTCCCACCTACACCACAGTCACACTATACATTAAAAACACCCTGAGAGACAGACAGACATCCAGACAGACAGACAGTCGGTTCATTTCCAGCGTCCAGCTGAGCAGCAGCCGCTCTGTCTTCCAGCTCCTCTCACATTATTTTATGGCGCTCGGCTCGGTGGGGAGCAGAAAGCCTCAGAGCCAAACTGTACCTACTGCTGGATGAATTTCCAGCTCTGAAAATATTACATTTCCTGTGTGCAGAGATGGAAATCAGTATTCTAACCCAAAGCAAAAATATGATTAATTGCTCCCTGCCTGAGTCCAGGCGTGAGGGTAATAAGCCTGACTGGAGGAGTTTCTCTTTTTAAGCTATTCAGCGGTGCTCCTGTATGTGCAAATACATTTTTTAATGTATGCACTACATTAGAAATATCCACAGAAAATTTAATTTGGATAGTTACATGTGTAAGTACCAAACTCATTTCAGATGAGGCTAAATGAGACCAGAAAGAAAAAGAAAAGGGAGAAACTGTCTGCAGCTCTTTGATACGGGGAACAAATAGCAGTGGTGAAAGCTCCCATTTTTCTCCCTCCTCTTTGGCTTTTTATGCACAGTCTCAGATGCCAAAGTCAGGGAATCTTTTCATTAGTTTTGGGCTCAGACACACGCTGAAATAAATGCACCTTTTTTCATTGTAATGTGTGTTAAATATTTCAGAGATTTCCGGACCCATTCTCGGAGCAACGGAGGGAGATGGAGGGCAGGGAGAATGGGGAGCGCTGCTGTAACGTTGGCGTTAAAAAGAAAAGAAATGCTGAGGCGAGAGGTTGATCTGCTCTGCTGAATTTTGGATTTTTTTTTTTTTTTTGCATTGTGTTATCAGAAAGCAGATAATGTGTTGGTGTGTTTGGCTGTCAGTGAAGCCGCAGAGCTGCATGTTCGCTGCTGGTGATGAACTTCCAGGCCTCCTGAAGACAGATTACACTGAAGGAAACCGCTTTACCTCTGAGCATCTAAACCATCTGAACCAGCAGCTGCTTCTCCGACGAGCAGATGCAAAGACTGATAACGGCACATTGTGAGCTGAGAAACCTGCAAATGACTCTGCTGCTTGTTTTATGAACGATGCATTTAAAGGGAACTCCCATAATTGTGCAGGAGGAGTGCTGCATATGTGATCAAATGAGTATGATGGGAACAGTCAGTGACTAAAATGAGTACGATGTATGTGCACATGGTAAAGTGGAGAATAAAAACACACTGTTCTGTTCTGGTAGCACCATTAGAAGGATTATTTTTTGTATTTTACATTGGAATTATTTATTTCGTGCTGCTGAGAGTCTGCATATTTATAAAAGGGAGAGTGTGTGTGTGTGTGTGTGTGTGTGTGTGTGTGTGCTGGAAGCGTCTGGATATCAGCCATCGGGCCGGCTCTCGGTGCAGCGCTGGATTATTCACACATTCGACCTCCAACCCAGAACAACAACAAACAGCTCAGCGCTCGCCGCTTGCTCCGCCCGGCGCTCGGCAGATTGGACGATTACGGGTCGTGACACCGACGGTTTGGCGGTAACGTTCATCTCACATCTCCTCCGAGGTCAGAAATAGACTCCACCGTCTCAGTGATTCCTCCCGTATTGAGAATATTTGACATTTCCCTCTCACTTTCATTCCCTGTCTTCTTTAAGATGATTTTTTTATTACACAGTCCAGAGTACAGAGCGGCAGTGTGATGAGACTGCCTGAAAGAAGAAGAAGAAAAATAACAGAAGTATAAAAGTGAAAGTTTCTTCGTGTTTACTGTGAAGGAGGAGACGGTGGAAAGATGGAGCCTGAGCTGTAGTGAATGTGTGCTCCCCGACGGTTCACAGAGAAATGTCTGGAGTTTAGGTTTGTTTCTTCTGAAGTAGCGTTTCGACCACAGGAACTTTCTCCAGGGACGAGAAACTCAGAGCTTTTCCTCCACAGGGAACAGGGTCTAAATGAAGTTCAGGGACTTAATTTTACCCCCCAAAAAGTCCCTGCTCAGTGGGGTCGTACTTTTCAAAAGTACAGGATAACATTTCTGATTGGTCGAGTATTCCCAGCATTCTTATTTTGAAAAGCCTTGCATCCTCAAACAAACTGTATTTACGGTTTGTTTCTGTCAGACGTGGACACGGAGCAGAAGAAGGTCTACGACAGACGGAGTGACCAAGTCCAGGCCTTACTGAGTATTTATGCTGAGGAGGAAATCCAGCGCAGCAGAAATGACGTGTAAAAACAGCCGTCGCTTTCTCAAACGTCAGCGGACTAATCTGCCTGATCTTCACGGGTCTTTAGACCACGGTGGAAGACGCAGACAACAACGGGCTGCAGGAAGCTTTTTACTTCATGAAGAAGAATCACGGGACTAAAAATGAGGCTGTTCATTGTTAATAAAAAAATACATTCACTTTCATTTTGAACATTTCAGTAGTACAGAGCTGGCAGAGAGAGAAGCACCAAAGGTCGCTGCTGGATTCAAACTAACAGGCCTCTTTAACCCAACATGTTAACCACAGCTGATCCAAACTTTAAAATAATGCACAGTGTGATTTATGATTTCACCATTTGGCCCTATAAAGAGTGAAGAACATGCTCCTTCTGTCAAACACAAACCAATAACTGCCTGCCTTCCTCTTGAATATATAAGCTGCCTGTTGTGATAATTATATTTCTCCCAAGCATCCTTTGTATTGCAGTATTGTTACACTCGTACATAGCAGTTTTTTAATGTTTACCTTTTTTTTTTACCTGTGTTTAAGCTGCATTATAGAACAAAATTCAGACTCCTCGTATGTGTTCACACATCTGATCAATAAAACTGATTCTGATTCTTCTTTATGGGCCCCAGGTTCAGCAGCATCTGTTGGTCCAGACTGAAATATATCAGCAACTATTGAACAAATGACTTTTTTGCTAATGTTTAAGTGACCAAATCCTTTGTCCTTATGACTTTCAGTACTTTCAAAACTTAATTTCCCATCAGCTTCAGCAGACTAATATCATTAACACTCAGTAACGATCACACATTGAGGCTGTTGCTGCTCATAGACGTTTGATTTTTTTCATCGATCTTTCTGTTGAGGTTTGTCACTCAGGAAACTCACATTCAGTAAAATCAGCTCCTGTATCGTCTCCCCGCCTGTATCATCATCACCTGTACCATCAACTCCAGCAGCAGTCACACAACAGCCCTGTCGAACACGCCGAAGCTGAAAGCTCCCGTCGCCTTATTTTTAACTGATGACAAAGGTTCACTCATACAGTACAGTAAGAGTGTGTGTGTGTGTGTGTGTGTGTGTGAGAAACAAAGGTTAAGTAGGATTTTTTTTGCAGCGTCTGTAAACTGGGAGTCAAACCAGTCGTGCACAAACACAAACTTCAGCAGACGATGAAGGCGGAGATCAAAGCGACGAAGTGTTCTCTCCGCCGTCGACCTGGAAGTGCTCTGAAAACGTCGACATCAAATGAAGAGCAGGAAGACATCTGAGAGGAGAAGACCTCAAAGTGCATCCATCGCTTGACACCTCCTCCCCCACAACACACACACACACACTGAGAGGGTCAAGAAGATGTTTGCTTTAGTTTCAATTTAACAGTTTAACCCATCAGAAGTTCAGTTCAGTACTTTGAGATTCGCTGTGAGCTCAGAGAAAAAAATCTCCATCTTAACTACGTATCCAGTGTAGTATCCAATGGAGGCGATGGTATTTATCTTCATCACGCCGCAGCACTGCGAGAACATCGATAGAAATAATTCCTCCTCTTGCTTTTTTTCTTGTGCCACAGAAAATATTTCCTTCTCCTCCTAAAGACGCTTTAGTGGAATGAAACTTTGGAATTTGCTGCTGCAAACTGAAAAAACACATTTCTCCATAAAGTCAGCGTTTTATGACCTGAAGTAAAAGAGCTGTTTAAAGCTTCATGAGCATTTTTACATAATTTAAACTCTTCTGTAGCTTTCGATGTTGGAGATTTTCTCAACCCACAAAGGAACATGAAGTTCATCTGATTTAAAAAATGGCCAAATATGCAGATCCGTCGTTATCGTTGGACTGTGGTTAATTCTGAATATGAATCTGAGCTCCCATTACGAGAAATGAACTGGATTTGTGCCCGGCAGGTGAAGGATGATGGAAGATGGAAGAAGCGATGGAGAGGAGAGTCGACGTCCAGTACTTTAATCACGAGGACGATATCTGCATGACTATCAGACAAATGTTCACGAGAGATGATGTGGAAAACCAGCGATTCCCAGAGGATGTTTTTCTAATCATCTCCTGATGTTGACCGCCAACCTTTCCTCGAGCATCACCATCAGAAAAAAACTGTCAAATTTCTGTTGACAAATTTCCACTTGTAGACACTGTTAAGGTTCAGGAAAATCTCATGATGTGCTGCACTTTTTTTCATTAATGTTTTGTTTTTATATCGTTTTGTAGTTTGTTGGTGCAAACAATGGACATAAAATAGAAGAAAAAATAAAAACAAGTACAAAAGAGAGGCATTAAAAATAAACAATAAAACGTAAAAAATATTTTAATTAAGATTTACAGTATGTTTTAAATAAAATCAGAATCAGAGTTTTGTGCATAAATGTGCAAAAGTCTCTATGGATGTGCAAAAGATCGCAGTATTATAATACGTTTAAGGAATATTGTAATGTGCAGTCCAAAGCTGTGCATCACATGAACACTTTATTGAAGATGAATCCTTCGGTCGCGCCGCCGTGATCTGATGACGTCAATTGTTCCAGTTCAGTTTGTCAAAGAGAAAAAAATCACCGTCAGGTCATAAAGGTTGTGATGCTGTGCTCAAAAAAAGAGACCAAACATCAAAAGTATTCATAAAAGACTCCTGAAGGCTAAAAGACTGTCGACCTTTCTTCCTAACTTTTCTTTTTTGTTATGTTTTTTGGGACGTTTTAAGCTTTTATCTGAGAGATGACATTAAATGACAATAAGAAATGTGAAAAAGGTTTTGACCTGACTGAAACAGGGACAGTGTTGTTTTTCTGTCAATTCCTCAAATTAATGAATTAACAACTTCACTTATGAGTTATTGATCCAGGAAGCTGGAATCTGTTCAAATATTTCAAACTTTACTGAACTCGTACTCCCGGTGAAATCTCTGGACGAAGCCCCTCATGTTGTCTTTGCACCCTTTTGGAGTCGGGCCATCGTCACACTAAGGTTAATGAAACGTGTGGACTAGCTGCAGGAACAGGTGAGCGTCACACGGTGCACCCTGGGTAATGTAGTTTGTGGAGAAGGCAGACAAAGAGTCCCAGCAGCTGGAGTACCGGCCCACGTCGAGCACTGTTTCCAGGAGTTGTTGAATTCTGCTGAAGATGTTTTAAAATACGAAGCGTTCAGTGTCTTCGGCTGTTTAAACTCTGATAAACAACCTCAAATGATGTCACTTGAGTCGGCGTCGGTTGGAAAGAAACGAGTGTACCAGACGTCGTGTGACACTTCTCTTCTTCTCTGTGGGAGGAAGAGTTGCATTGTGGGTAACGTAGGCATGTGGATAAATAAAATGGACGATATCTCTGCTTCTCCTGCATCGATTTTTTTTTTTTTTTTTTTTTTCATTTTAAACAAAGTTTGGGAGTGTGATGAAATAATCTGCTGACACGCTGTGAGGGATTCATGTCGTCTCTCTGATGTTTGTGTGTGTCCTTTCCAAATATCTATAATTGTGTTTTTCCAGGTATTAAAACTGACAAAGGGGCTTAACATGAGGTCATGGTGCAGGATCCTCCTTAATATTTTATAATCCAACATTTAATTAAATTAGCTCAAACAAACACGTTGAACCCCCTCCTCCCCCCCGGAGGTCATGGGGCCCCCAGAGAGGAGATGTTTGATAATCTGACCTGATGTTCGCTGAGTACAGACATTTCTAAACAAAAAGACAAATACCTAAAACACAGCGAGTACTCACAGTAATAATACACACACACACACACACACACACACACACACACTTTGTGTTTCATTGTGTCTCCATCCTCTCGTCCCCTCTCCTCTCTCTCTGTTCCCGGCCTTATCTGCTCTACACCAGGTTATTAGTTCCTTTGCCATCACCATGGCAACAAAGCGCTGCGCCTGCCTTACTGCCGTCCATTATGTTTCTGAACGGGGGGGGTGTAAGAGACATAGGAAGAGAGAGAGAGAGAGAGAGAGAGAGAGGGGAGAGGGACACAGAGATGTAGTGGAAAGGAGGATCAAAGCAGCTCGGTCACTACGGCTGACGGACGAGGATGAAACCTACAGCGAGTCTCTTTCTACTCCAAACTGTAGTGGACCCCCTCTGTGTGTGTGTGTGTGTGTGTGTGAGTTTATTCTGAGTCTACATTTACATTTACATTATTTTAAGTGTTTGGATTCACTCTGTGGTCAAACGTATGTGGACACACATGCAAACACACTTCCTTACTTCTAATGAAGGGAAATCTTAATGTGTCAGCATACGATGATAATTTAGACAACACCCATCCATCCATCCATTTCCTGCTGCTTATCCAGGATCTTTCTTTCTTATTATTATAGAAAATAAACATTAACCAAAACCTTTCTACAGTTTTTTGTTTTGTTTAGGTCACATTTTTGAATCTGAGGACTGTTGAAGTGATCGTCTCTCACTTCATGTCTGCCATTAAAATGCTGAATCTACTTTCTCTCTGAGTAAAACTACAAATAACGAAGTCACAAATCCAATTCTGCAGCTTATCTCTGATACAGATTAGGCTGCTGATGGTCCGGCGCTGTATGACGGCCTGTAATGTGCTCTTACTGTGGTCGGTATAGATTTTCTGATTATGTGTGTGGGCTCCACACGTCCTGCGAGCTGCAGGATGTTTTTTAATGCATCAGCCAAAAAGTGCCTCCTCCTCATCAGGCTGTGTGAAGTCCCGTAGAGCTCTGTGACACTTCATTTTCTGGAGCACAGTTTCCACAGAACCATTGTTTAAAACCGAGCGAAACAAACAATGAAAGGCAGGGTGTCAGAAAATGAAGCATTTCTAAGAGCCATAAACAGAACAAACACTCAACGCTCATCAGCTCCGACCCGATGCTCTGCAGTAAACACAGAGTGACCACAGCTGTACAGGAAGGTAAACTGCTAATGCACCAAACCTGGTTCAGTTTTCTTTTCAAACTGGAAGGAGTGCTTGTTTCTTATCCGCTGAAACTCTGCATCAACACACCGCCTGCTGATGCTGCACGAAACAAACAAACCCGCTGCAGCTTCAGTGGGAATAAACGAACAAGTAAAGAGTTTCTGAAACTACAACATACAATCGAATCTATCAAAGTGATGTTAGCTAGCTGTATTTCAAAAGATGTTATCAATGCGTGAATCGTATTTTGGGAAATACACTTAGACTCCTTCTTATTGAGCAGTAAATGAAACACATCTGTCTGTTAAATATGAAGCAGAGGAATTTTAGTTTCACATTTTAGTTTTTGCAAAAATGAAAGATATGACGCATTATTTAGTTGTTGTTGGCAGATTTTTCTACCTTCTGGACTGATCCAGGCTAGCTTTTTCTCCTGTTTCTAGTCTTTATACAGTTGATATTAAGCTATAATCATTTAAAAAACATAATGCAAGGTGAAATAATGGTTCCAGAAGTGAGAAATACTCAAAGAGATGAGGAGAGAGGACGCAGGAGATGCAGCTGGTTCAAGAGTTGCATTAAAAAGATGGAGGAGGAAATGCAAGAAGCTGATTCAGAAGCAGGCAGAAGATCAGAGACATGAAGAAACCTACAGATCAAACTGTATTTAGATGATATAACTGTCCTGGTTAAAGGTTTTAGTGCAGATTCAAACATCTGTATTTAAATATTTTTGTCTGATGCTGCTCAGAGGTTTTTCCCAATTAGTAATATTTGCAGAGAGACCATTAGTAATATGAAATTAACGAGGAAATATGCATGTTGAAGTCAGCCTTGCTCACTTCACAGCTCTGAGTGTGACGGTGTCGTGAGCGAAGTGAATCCCCCCCCCCTCCCCAGGTGCCCTTGTGTTTTTCACGACACGCCGCCGCTGTGAACCCGGGAGGCTCTCTGAAACGCGAGAGAGGTTTAGCGAAAGTTTAGCGAGAGGAAAAACAGATTAGTAAGCAACGTTAAGAAAATATATCAAGCATATGAAACGTGTCAGTTAGAGAGGAAAGTGGAGGGAAAAATCTGGAAAGCTACTTAGAGCAGAGCTGCGGCACTTAGGCCCAATTAGAATGCATATTTTAAGTGGAGTTAAACCTGGTGAAATATTCATGATGTGCCCCACTGCTGCAGGAGGAGGAGGAGGAGGTGGTGATTAGGTGGAGGGATCGGCCTCTGGGGGGCGCCATACTCCCATCGAGCAGCGTGAAGAGGAGAGACGACTCCGCTGCTGCTGCCCACTCAGGCTGCTGCAGAGAGCAGGCGGGATGAAAGCGTGGACGGGGGGTAGAGGGCAGGTATGATGATGAGAGGATGGGGGGGGGGCTCTGCTGTACATTGTGATTTACTGCAGCTTCAGCTCCTCCATCAACATACAGAAACAATGCGGCCTCCAAAACCACCAGAGGACAAAACCCACAGCGACGCTCTCAGTCTGACTCGCTTCTGTTCGACGCGACGCTTCAGTTTCTGCACGTGAATCAACATCATCATCACAGCCGCCACACGGAGATGACTGACAACACAGTCTGTTTCAGAGAGCGGAGTTAGTGAAGTGTGACGCTCAGAGGCAGAAAGAGAGACGGACAGATGGATGAAACACAAACACAACAATATGAGGACACTCAAAGAGGAAGGTCACAAATCCAGAAAACACCAAAACATAAATCACCAACTTAAATCTGTGAGTAGAAACTAAAGAAAAACAGGACAGCTGTTAAACACTTCGTTGTGATCTTGTTCCCACCAACAGGACTGACCCACTCGTGGTCCGTCTTCCATTCAGATCTGGATTTGGCACAGGTGAGGCCACATTTAGCTTCTTTCTTTGAATAAACTGTGTGTCTTAGTCTCTGTAATCAGATGTTTTCTGTCTTGTGGGGGTCCATGGGGGCTCTGACGTATGCACTTACACTTACATTACAGTCTTCTACAGTCCTGTGTTAAAATGTCATACAAAGAAACAGTAAGAAAATTAAAATAAATGAGCCAAAATATTGAAATTGATCAAAATTTAGCAAAACTAATTTCTGACAGCATATGAGCTTTAGTAAAAATATATTTGTTGATTACGCCCATCCTGGACTATTTGAAAATTTAATTTTGCTCTTCTTGTGTCGGCTTTAATAAAGTTTTTAAATATTTCTAAACAGAAGTCTGGTTTAATGGTTAGTTTGAAGAAAGATCACTTATGGATGGACAGATAATCAGAGTTTAGGATAATGGGGTGTAATCAAATTTCAGGCACATTACTGGGCCACCTGCTGGACCCGCTCCTGTTCGTAATCAGGGTGACGACGATGTTTCGTGACTGTAAACTTGCCCGTCATTCTCTTCTTCAATTTCTGATATGATGCTTCTTCTGCATGCTTCTCCGTGTGATCGCCTGCATCACGTGTCTCCCCATAACGTCACGTTACGAAATTAAGGATGATTCATCGCTCTGAGTTTAGGAAAAATGACTGTGTGTGATCTCTCGTGTTTTGTCCACAGCGTCCTGTAAGGCCGTCGCATCAGCGCGGTAAATCACAAAGCAAATGAACGTAAACACGATTACTTTGTGGAACATAATTAGAGCACAAAATGGTTTAATCATGCATAAAACACGATGCACAAACAATGATCCAACGCCGAACCACGGTATAAATCCAGTTTTAGCATTTAGCATCGCTTGTTATTACCTTTTCAGACAAAGATGAACTGGATCCTTTCAGTGGTCCCTGTAACGTCTATACAGCAGTATAATGTACTGATATAACACATACAGTAAAATGTTCCTTTTCTAACTCGTATTGTAGTTGTTGAATTGTGTTTTGCTTTACAGTTCCTCCTTGACCCTGTGCTGAGCGTGTTCTCTGACCAAACCTTCAGCGAGCGCTCTCTGAAGCCTCTTTGTGTTTCTGCTTGAGGGTTTTGATGGCGTAGAGGCTGCTGGGGGCGTTGACCTCGCTGTGGCAGGTGCCTTCTGCGGTGTGGAGCTGACACTGAGCTCAGACAAGGGCAAAGTCATAAAAAAACCCTCAAAAAACCTGCACGCTTCCCGAGTACTTTTCAAGGTTCCCTGTTAAAAGTGTAGATCGCTCTCACATTAAGACCGCTAACCAGCTTGTCCTTGGTCGCCTTCTGTGCAGAAAATAGCAGTCTAAAGAAATTCTGGACTGTCGGAGCACGACGAGACGCGACTTTGTGCTCTGATCCTTCAGAAGACAAAAAAAACCCACTTAAGTTTGTCAAGTGTCTGTGCTCCATTTGGGTTTTTATTAAAACGTACTAAAGAAGATTTACCGCAGGGAAGTTCAGAGAGAATAAAACTAATCCAGTAAAACAGCAGCAGACTGATATTTACCTCCATTGTGTCTGTGCTGTTAAAAAAACATCACACAGGATTACAGACATAATTGAAATATTCAAAAAATGTTGACTTCAGCAGGTTAATGAAGCGAACAGCTGTATGTTTAAGGTGATAAATGCCTGTAGGGTTGTCCTCCTGCTGCCTGCTGACACACAGAATAAAGAGGCTTCACTTTTCTCACAGAAACATCCAAAATAATCCAGCTGTGTTCACTTGTGTTTGTTCTTTTGATGACTGTAATGCTGCATTCACATCAGACAATGCAGGAAAGTTTTACGTTTGTTGTGAGTAAAAAAACACAGTACCAACCTCATCCATTAAAACTGGATTTTATTAGCTTGAAGTTGTCTGACGTGAGGCGTCCATATTTATTTGACTCTCAGTCATCTCTCTCTCGCACACCAAGTCAGATATATCAGAGCTTTTACTGTCCCAGTTGTAATCCTGATGTTAATGTGAACATGATTTACAGGTCTTGTAAACTTGTAATTATAATAACTCCAGTCTGACACGAGCGTGGAGTAAATCTTGATGTTTTTCGCTGTCTGTCCTTGTTTTTCTGTCAAAGTTGACTTTATTTAGCAAATCTCCCAGTGTTCCTGCACAAGACATCACTAAAGAGACAAAATAAAAAAAACAGAGGATCAGTTGGGTTTTAAAGAAGCCCAGAACCTGCAGGTCACCTGTCGTATTTAATGAAATCTGACAAACTGTGTTATAAAAGTGTTCAAAGATCCACTTCCTGTTTAATTTTGACCCACTGACTTTACTGTAGCTGCTCACACAGTTTTCCTGCATAATGAAGATAATTACTGACATTTCAACCATCTGACTGCTCGTGTTTCTTCACCTTCTTTTCTTAGGTTTTTATTGCTAATTAATAATGGACATGACTACCAAAATAAGACTCAAATGCACTTTTAATAGATTTTATGATACGTAGTACTTTATACTATCATCACAATTTAATTTTGCTGATTAAATTCTGTAGATTGTACTCGAGAGTGCAGAATTATTTTTATAGTTTCTTTTCGCAGCAGTCTCATGAATGTTTTTGTTAATAGTATTCGCTCGACGTATCACACAATATAAGACACTTTTGGAAACACTCTGCTACTCAGTAATTAGAAGAGTCATTCGATAATGTCGGAGAGAAAAACACGTTTTAAAAGTTGTTGCGGTTTAAATTTAGCCTGCGACTGACAGCTGGAAAAGTGCTGAAGCTCCTCTGTCCACGACATGAGGCGAGTATACATCAGGACGGGCGTTTTCTCTGCTCGCTTCGTCAGGAAGCCGCGTCGCTGTCTTTGTAAACTCCTCGCAGGCTTAGTGCAGTTGGCTGCCAAGAACAGAGAGACTCTCCGCAGGTGAAACAGCAGACAGTTCAGAGCGAGCGCGGCAAGCTGCAGAGAGCAGAAACAGGCCGGCGAGAACAAATGGAAACATGTTGTGCTCCGAGGACGACCGAGACCTTTAGACTTCAACAACCGGGAGCTGCTGCAGGGCTGAGAGACAGACAGGTAGGGCGACAGGTAGGCAGCGACGGCATGGAGGGAGAAAGATGGGGCTTTTATTCTGAAACAGCAGGAGATGCTGCAGGCAAAGAGAGAGAGAGACGGGGAAATGGCAGTTAAACAGGAAGGTGTAAAGAGAGACAGGTAAAAACATGATACAGGTGATTAGTTCATGTGCATCTGTGAGGTTTCATCAGCTGTCCACAAACATCCACCATGAAAATGTTGGACTCACGCTGAGCTCGTCTTCACGTCATCACAGGTTTGATTTCTATCACACGAGTACAAAACGCCTGCTCAGAAACTCAATGAAGGTTTTGTATAATACAGGTGACAAAGTAGTACAATATACAGGCAGTACATATAGATAGACAGTAAAAAGTACTACAGAGAGACAGGAAGACAGACAGACATGATGTGGGACAAAATGGAAGTAAGAAAGACAAAAAGGACATCAAGTGCTTTTGACAGTCAGCAAGACAGTAAGGATGTCAGTGAGTGAGACAGGAAGACAAACATTAAAGAGAGACAGACAGATAGATAGACAGATAGATAGGCAGTAAGACAGCCAACAGGAGAAACAGTCGTCTCACAGGAAGATTGGCAGACAGACAGTAGTGAGTAGTAGTGAGACAGAGTGAAGGTGAGACAGGAAAACAAGACAATCTGGAGACAGTCAGACAAGTATCTGTGCAGTTAGACAGGCAGGCAGGCAGTCAGGCAGGCAGACAGGTAGGCAGCCATGGCAGCTCCACATGTTAGCTGGAAGAGGCCATTTAATCATGTTTCAGCAGCAGTTGGTGGCGAGCGAGCAGCAGATGCCTCGCCATCCGACGGCGATTAATCCTCCCACCGGTCGTTCAGCCGGCGGCCCCGAGCCTCCGCTGTCGCCACGGCGACGGGCGGCGGGAACACACGGACGAGGTGAAGGTGGGACGGAGGCGCAGGCATGGCCGCTCCGCCAGAGGGTGTCTCCCTCCGTTTCCCCCACCGCCCGCCGGCCGTCTGTTTTTCCTCCGCTCGTCTTCTCTGCAGACGGCAGGAAGACCAGCTGGGCTCCTCCGTCTCATGAAGTCTCCAACCACAGAGTGTGTGTGTGTGTGTGTGTTTCCTCAAGGCCGCCGTTACTGCTGATTCATTAAATACATCAAATCCCAACCGGAGTGTTTGGTGAAACTTCTTTCAGGAACATAAAAAAATCTTTGAAAATCTTTGAAACAGAAGAAAATAAGCTGAAACTTCCTCACGAGACTCCAACAGCATTTTTAAAAAAATCAATAGATAGAGTTTTAATAATCAGATGTTTCAGGTCCTTCGATGTGCTGCTCTGATGATCCTGCTGCACATTTCAAAATGCTTTGGAGATTATTTATGAATCTTAGTCCTGAAACAAAAGGACAACAGTCTTTCATGTGCTGGTTTTCCATATAAATGGGGGACTGAGGTGAAGCTGTAATCACTGTCTGTATTCACACCATAAGCGTTTTGTTTCCGGCTCTTCTAACACTGTTCCTTCCTGCAATACTTAAAACTGATCACTGATAAAATGGCACCAAATACGTTAAATCTGGTCGACTGCAGCCTGTCTCCTGCTGTGAGGGTGCTGAACACACGGCAAAACAGCCTCACAAAAACGTCCTTACCTTCTGAGAACCGGTGAAAACTTTCTTAAAGTTTTTGTAGATTACATCAGAGGAGGTGATAAACTAACCTCCATGATTTTTCTTCATGGAGCATCATAAAGATGTAAAGGATGTTTTTTAATGTCATGTTCAGACGTTTCCATCCAAATGATCAGTCTGATGGTGTTTGTGTTTGATAGATGACCTCTTCCTCCTCCTCCTCTTCCTCCTCAGTGATCCCGTTGTGATCCTGCATTTGTGTTGGAGCCAGCAGCCAGCATCCCGCGGCTCAGCTGGATGCTAATTGTGTCCTGGCGGCGCCGGGGGGGCTCCTGGCTGCAGAGGCCTCCTCACATACTGTCAGTCAGGTGATGCATGTTCTGCACGGCTGCCATGTAATGGGATGAAGAACAAGCCTGCATACAGAGGCCTGATCCGTGCTAAGTCAAACACACACAGCCGATCGTGTTGCATGACGTTACGGCAGCAGCAGCATCTGGAGGGCTGCAGAGGAGGTAATCTGTCGGCATACATATGTATGGACGTATATTTATGATGTTTCGGTGCCGGAGAGAAGCAGCTGCTGTCTGACTGGTGCTGTTAATTCACTTCATTGATGCTGGAGAACAAACACTCAGCTCAGGCCGTCGAGGAGGTCAGAGCAGAGCATGCTGGGACATTTTTCATTGAGTTTGAGGCCGTGTTTATGCCTCACCTGGGCTGTGGGATTAAACGAGCTCTGGTGTGTTCGTCCATTCGGTGCGATTCATTTAGACAAAGATGGGTTCGTTTGGGTCAGATGAAACAGAGCAACTGAACTCTGGTTCAAATTTATCCGACAAAAACAGACGATCGATTTCCTTTTTCAGAGACTGACTGCTGTTCCTTTTATTACCTCAATGCAAAGTGTTATCTGTAAACTGTTGTTTAGCTTCCAGATGTTCAGCAGATCATCTCGTGTCTGTTCCCCGCTCAGCAGGTTTACAGACGAACGGTAAGTTGATCATGAAACCAAAAACTAGAAGGTAAAAGAGGCTGAAAGTGACACATGAAGAAATCAGAGACGTGTCGTCTTTTAACTGTACTGAGCAGGTCAAACGTGATCACCAATACATGACAATCAATGAGACTTCATGATCACAAACACCCGTCGCATAAATAAACAGCTGCACACACTATCATTGTATGAATACACACTCACGCTGAAATGGTGTAATTCAGCAGCAGATCGACAGCCTGAAAGTAATTTCACCTCTGGGGTCTTCATGTGTGTTTTTTAAAGACTCAATTACCCAGCGATCCCATTGGCTGTTAATCCTTGAAGCTCCATTCATTCAGTTTAGGATGAGAGAGCTGAGGATCAATACTGAACTATTGAGGCTCTGCTCGCTCTCATTCAGCTCTGAGTGCCGAATGAGCACTTATCTCACGCTGTGTGTGTTCATGCCTAAATAATGCTCAGTCTTCAGCACACCTCACATACACTTTAAAAAAAAAGACTAAAGTATTCAGTGAAGGTTTTAAACTCCACAGTTCTGTTGTAGTAAAGACGACCAAAAAGACTTTTCAGAAGAACTAAAAGAGCTTTATCAGTTATCTGTTTCGACCAAAGCAACTTAAAAATGAATTTGTTGTGTGAAAAGTTTGCAGCCTCAACGACTGAATAGATTTTTGTTCTCCCAAAAACAAACGGCATTATCTGAGACAGCTCCCCTGTTTTCAGGGCTGCGTTCATTAAAAAACGAGCTATTTAAGGAAACTAAAACTACTGAAGAAGATTAGAAACATGGTCAAAATGCAGCTGACTGCTGGTTTGATACCAACAACAAAATCAGAGACCCGACAATCACACGACCCTCAGCTCAGAGAGGAGAGCCGTCATTCACACGGAAAGAAAGTAAACCGAGTCCACACTGTAAATGTAAAGATTGTGCCAAAACAGATGTTGAAAAATGCAGAGCAGAAGCTGGAGGGGATTTACGTGTTGGATGAATGAAGAGTTAATCCTGATGTATTTTCTGTAACGTTGGACCGAGTGTGAACAGTTGCGTGCTTAATGTTCATGTTCAGATGCAGACAGGTATGTAAATGTGGTGGTAAGCCTTTCTCAGCAGAGAGGAGCAGATTAAGAAACAAACGTTGTCCACGCTCCGAGCGTCTGTTTGTCTTTCTTGTTTGTTTTTTTCT
This sequence comes from Scortum barcoo, assembly GCA_023238725.1. Taxonomy (NCBI): domain Eukaryota; kingdom Metazoa; phylum Chordata; class Actinopteri; order Centrarchiformes; family Terapontidae; genus Scortum; species Scortum barcoo. The sequence continues at coordinate 1,208,674 of CM041554.1, forward strand.
GAGGAAATCAGGGGCGACGAAAGCCCGCCACCTTGGTCCTCGTCCTCGTCAGGATTGCCTAGAAATGAGTCTGTCGGGCGGACGTTTAGTGGGAGATGTTTTGATGATCAATATGGAAGAGAAACAGCCAAACAGAAGGATTTTTCAAACCTTAAAGTGACTCAAGAAGGTGGAAAAAAAGGAGTCTATGTTAAAGAGTCAAACCTCCATTCTTTAATATTACTCGTTTCCACAGACGTTTTGCACGTTGATAATCTGCAGCCGAACGTCTCTGCAGGCCTCGTATGTGGTGTGTTTTTCGTCGTGCTGGCTAGGCGAGTTTGAGCTGAGCCTGCAGTCTCTCCTCCTCCTCCAGCACATTCAGCGGCTAACCAGGTTACGCCTGAATCGGATTATCAATTTCTGGGCTAAGTTGAAATCTACAGATTGCGGGCAGGAGCGGGAGTGACGGGCTAAGGAGCGCGCTGTCAGGACAGATTGATGGAGCTACTCATTCACAGCGACAAGGGGCCCATTTATAAAGCAGTAATTGCTGCTGTGATATCGACACTCTTCCTGCTTCGACCTTAACCCCCGCCGCCCTCCTCCTCCTCCTCTCGCTCCGTGCATTCACACACTCATCCAGCTCGCATAATGGCTTCATCTTCTCCAAGAGCAGCATTTTGTAAATCAAACTGTTGATTTTCTTTCTCCTTCTGAGTGCTCCCGGAGCTGCTTGTTAGCTGCGCGCTGCTAAAAATGTCCACCTAAACAGCTCATTTTGTCCATTATTGAGCTCTTAAAGATTTATTTGTCTTCAAACAAGTGAGAGAAATCAGTCAACAGGAAATGATAATTTTGCTGGTCTCCGGTTCAGTTCGTCTTTTGTTGAAGTTGGTGTTTGTGTCTTGAAAAAAGAAGATGGACGACTGCACCAGCGTGACGTCAGTGACATTTGATTTTAGAAAATTCTCGGAAGAAGCAGATTTTTTTTAGAAACAGCTGAAATAATGTCAAACTATTTTAATCTGTTTCAATAAAATGTCCATTTAAACCTCTAGATGGAAATCATTTAATCGTTAAAGGACTCTAAAATGACAAAGAAGTATAATAATGTTCGTCTCAAAATTAGCTTATGAACTTGATGTATGTACCTTTTTTTTCTCATTTTATTTTATTTGAACTGTCTTTTTAAAGGTCTGAAAGCATTTCTACATCTTGTGTGAAGCATTTTAAGGGCTCTGTAGAAATAAACTTGCTTTCTTCTGTTGCAGAAAAGGATTTATCATAAAGGTGCATCGTTTATTTTGATGTGAGCACATACAATTATATCAAATCACAATTAAAGGTTTAAAAAAGAAAACACACACCCTGAAACTGACTTAAAATAAATTTCTTCTGACCCGCTGATGATTCACACAGTCTGAATGATAAAATGTTTTTTAGGGACACAGTAATAACCTGAATGGATGTAAAGGCCATTTTTTGCAGTGTGTTTGAAGCAGCTGAGGAGATGTGAGTCAGTGGTGGAGGAGCGATGGGTGGGGTGGTGGTGGTGAGAGATTACCTAGCATGGGTTGGCAGGGATCTGCTGTTCCTCGGAGCGACACACAAGCTCACACATTTAGTATTCTGACTCCACACCGGCTCAGATCAGATGTGTTATCACACGCTGGAGTGCAGGAGATGGGATGCTAATTTAAACCTGCAGAGGGAGGAGGAGGAGGAGGAGGAAGAGGAAGAGGGGAGGGCTGAGCATTAGACAGAGCCAGCTAAGATGAATGAAAAGGTGAATTGTGAAAATGTATTTAATATTTAAGAAAATATCACCACATGAAAAGCATAATGGGATAAAAAGGAATTCAATTTGAATTAATATGTTTAAATATCCACCATTACAAAGAAGCACGAGTGATGAGAATTAAAGCATAAACTCATGGTACACATAGCATCGACCGAACATGCTGCATCTCTTTGGTTTTAAATTTGATGTTGTGAAAGAGCAAATATGATGCTTCCTCCATTTTGGACTCTTTGGCTCTCCATTACCTCAAACGTCAGCTCTGTAAGAACAGTTTGCTTTTAGTCAATGACGCAAAATCACATGCCGAAGATCTGTTTTATTTCACAATGAATCTATCTATCGTTACTCTGATATAAAGCCAATGCTTGCACAATGTTACGCTTCATCCTCTTGGCTTTTATTTTGACATGCTTACTTTTACTTCCGGGTTACTGTCTGCCTGAAAGAACTTAATAATGTAGTTTAAAATATGGGTCAATGAATTTATTAATTTATCTACGTATCTTTTAGCTTTATCTTTGTACATAGTGTGTTTGTTTGCGCTTTTATTTTGATATCTTTACTCCTACTTCCGGGTCACCTGTCTACCTGTCTTCATCCTTCGATTCAGAAAGGAACAAGAATAAAAGGAATTGCCAAAAATCCAAAAAAGCTTCTCATTGCTTCTCATTTTTCTTTTTCTGAATCTGAAAATAGAAAAAAAAATCAGTTTTTCAGTTTTTGTTTTAAACGAGAAAACAAACTGCCTGAACGAGATTCTACTAAATGGAATGAAACTTTGATTTTCTAAATGAACAGAGCCGAGGACAGCAAACAAACACGTTTCCAAAATCAGCTTCCACCATCGCCTCCGATCACCTCTGAGGACATCCGGATGCTGTTTGAGAATGTGGACCGAGTCCGGTCCCCCTGCTGTAGTTTGGTGTCTGAGAGTTAGAATCACTCTCTTATTCAGGGTTTTTCTGTCACTTTCTGTCTCTTCTTTCTTTTTCTTTCAGCTGTGCCTGTTGAGCCAGGCTGCCAGTTTTCATCCTCTTTCATTACTCCCTCCCATTATTCCCTAATTTCCTTCCCCTCGTTCTTTGGGCACCTTTTGCACAAAGCAATCAGCCAGCAGTTAATGGTCGGGACTATCCCGCTCTGAGTGTCTGTTTTTTTTTCTTTCTTCTTTCTTTTTTTTTTTGGTTTTTCTGAGGAAATGAGAGGAGACAAAAGCAGAAGCTGCTCTCGCCACCTTGGCCCTCGTCCTCGCCATGATCGCTCAGAAATGAGTCTGTCGAGTGGACGGTTTAGTTGAGTTGTTTTGTCGAGCTCACACAGTAATGAGTGTGTTTGTCTTCCTGAGAGAGCCGCAGCACTCGGCTTCTCCTCTCCCGGCGTTTGATTCGCTCGCTCCGCTGCCAGCGGGAAGCAGCAGGTGGTCGGCATCACGATCCAGAGACGGAGAGAGAGCGTAGGATAAAAACAAAAAACAAAACAAAAATGAACATGACATATCATTTATGTGAGGGAGAAAGAAGAGCCACCTTACCGTGGTGGAGGGGTTTGTGTGCCCGAATGATCCTAGGAGCTATGTTGTCGGGGGCATTACGCCTGGTGTGGGCTTGCTGGTGTGGGCTTGATTATAGCTCCCCAGCTCAGCCGCCATGTGTTGGAGTTCACCCCAGTGAAGCGAGAGGGTCGCTTCCCTGCGCCTTCGGGTTGGGAGATAGGTCTCTTGCTGTTGTTTGTGTCTACGGGCCGAACAGCAGTACAGAGTACCCGGCCTTCTTGGAGTCCCTGGGAGGGGTACTTGATGGTGCTCCGACTGGGGACTCCATTGTTCTACTGGGGGACTTCAATGCTCACATGGGCAAAAACAGTGATACCTGGAGGGGCGTGATTTGGTGGAATGGCCTCCCCAATCTGAACCCGAGCGGTGTTCTGTTATTGGACTTCTGTGCTAGTCACAGTTTGTCCATAACGAACACCATGTTCGAGCATAAGGGTGTCCATCAGTGCACGTGGCACCAGGACACCCTAGGCCGGAGGTCGATGATCGACTTTGTTGTCGTTTCATCTGATCTCCGGCCGTATGTCTTGGACACTCGGGTAAAGAGAGGGGCTGAGCTGTCAACTGATCACCACCTGGTGGTGAGTTGGATCCGCTGGCAGAGGAGGAAGTTGGGACGGACCTGGCAGACCCAAACGTATTGTGAGGGTCTGTTGGGAACTCCACCTCTGGGATAACTTCTCACAGAATCTGAGGGAGGCTGGGGACATTGAGTCGGAGTGGACCATGTTCTCTGCCTTCATTGTCACGCAACGTGACAATTTGAAGCTGTGGGGACGCAAGGTCTCTGGTGCCTGTCGTGGTGGCGGCAACCCCCACCCCCGAACCCGGTGGTGGACACCGGAAGTAAGGGATGCCGTCAGGCTGAAGAAGGAGTCCTATCAGGCCATGTTGGCCTGTTGGAATCCAAACACAGTTGATGGGTACTGGCAGTCCAAGCAAGCCGCAGCCCGGACGGTCCTGGAGCCAAAAACTCGGGTCTGGGAGGAGTTCGGTGAGGCCATGGAGGAGGACTTTCAGTCGGCCTCTAAGAAATTCTGGCAAACCGTCCGGTGCCTCAGAAGGGGGAAGCAGTACTCTGCCAACACTGTTTACAGTGCGGATGGGGAGCTGTTGACCTCAACATTGTCGGACGGTGGAAGGAATACTTCGAGGATCTCCTTAATCCCACCGACACACCTTCCACCGAGGAAGTGGAGGCTGGTGATTCTGAGGTGGACTCGTCCATCACCCAAGCCGAAGTCACTGAGGTAGTTCGCAAGCTCCTCAGTGGCAAGGCGCCGAGGGGTGGATGAGATCCGCCCTGAAGTACCTCAAGTCTCTGGATGTTGTGGGGCTGTCTTGGCGGACATGCCTCTGCAGCCATTGCATGGAGGTTGGGGACAGTGCCTCTGGAGTGGCAAACCGGGGTGGTGGTCCCTCTTTTTAAAAAGGGGGACCGGAGAGTGTGTTCCAACTACAGAGGGATCACACTTCTCAGCCTCCCCGGGAAGGTCTACGCCAGGGTACTGGAGAGGAGAATTCGGCCGACAGTCGAACCTCAGATTCAGGAGGAACAATGAGGTTTTCGTCCCGGTCGTGGAACACTGGATCAGCTCTATACACTCCGCAGGGCGCTTAAGGGTTTATGGGAGTTTGCCCAACCTGTTCAGATGTGCTTTGTGGATCTGGAGAAGGCATTCGATCGTGTCCCTCGTGGTATTCTGTGGGGAGTGCTCCATGAGTATGGGGTCCGGAGCTCTTTGCTAAGGGCTGTTCGGTCTCTGTATGACCGGAGCAGGAGCTTGGTTCGCATTGCCGGCAGTAAGTCAGACCTGTTCCCAGTGCATGTTGGACTCCAGCAGGCCTGCCCTTTGTCACCGGTCCTGTATATAATCTTTATGGACAGGATTTCTAAGCGTAGCCAGGGGCCGGAGGGAGTCCAGTTTGGGAACCACAGGATTTCATCTCTGCTTTTTGCAGATTATGTTGTCCTGTTGGCTTCATCAAACCAGGACCTTTATCACGTACTGGGGTGGTTTGCAGCCTAGTGTGAAGCGGCTGGGGGTGGCGTGCCCTCTCACCCACTGCCCTCGGGTGGGTGGAGAGGTCCTGCCTCAAGTGGAGGAGTTTAAGTATCTTGGGGTCTTGTTATGCTGTCGGTGTACCGGACCGTCGTGGTGAAGAAGGAGCTGAGTCGAAAGGCGAAGCTCTCGATTTACCGGTCAATCTACGTTCCCACCCTCACCTATGGTCATGAACTTTGGGTAATGACCGAAAGGACAAGATCGCAGCTTCTAACTGGCGGCCGAAATGAGTTTCCTCCGCCAGGGTGGCTGCGCGCTCCCTTAGAGATAGGGTGAGAAGCGCATTGAGAGGAGTCAGCTGAGGTGGCTTGGGCATCTGTTTCGGATGCCCCCTGGGACGCCTCCCTAGGGAGGTGTTCCAGGCATGTCCCACCTGGGAGGAGGCCCCGGGGAAGACCCAGGACACGCTGGAGAAACTATGTCTCTCGGCTGGCCTGGGAACACCTCAGAGTCCCCCTGGAAAAGCAGGAGGAAGTGTCTCGGGTGAGGGAAGTCTGGGCATCTCTGCTCAGACTGCTGCCTCTGCGACCCTGGTCCTCGGATAAGCGGAGGAAGATGGATGGAATGATGGAGAGAGAAGAGGTGATTGAGGTGATTAAACACTTAAAGGTAAAAGTGAGTCAACACTTTTACGTAAAGGTTGAAGTACAGTTTATAATGCTTCAGCTAACCATGGCAACAACAACACAGCAGACTGGAGAAAATAAGAAGACGTCACCTTAGTTAATGTTTAAACCTGCTTTGTATGACACGTTTCATCCACGAGATAACAGGAAATCAAGAGACACAGCTAATTAGCAAAACAGTGTTGCAGATAAAAATGTAGCATTATTCACTGACTTCTTTGAAGAAGTCTGAATTTTCAAACATTTAAATGAATCGTGTTTCTAAACAAGTGTGACACAAGTTATACTGTCTTGTTGGCCCCACGCTGTACAGACTGTTTCTGATCAGATAAACTGTATGCTGTATTTGATTGTATGAGTGAAAAAGGCTCATTGTTTCAATGATAAGAACAAACTTCTCATTTCTGTGTAATTTAACAGAACATGGATGTATTAAAATCTGACTGAGTAGATATTTTTTTCTGATAGTTATACTACAGGAGGAATAAATATTACGTTCATGTCTTCTCAACATGTGAATGTGTTCGAACCTCCTCCAGAGGCTCAACAATCAGAATCGAATCAGTTTTCAATACAATCAGTCTTGGACGCTTGTACACATGAAGCTGTTTTTTCGGATGTGATATCCATCTAAACGGGGTCACAGAGACGTTATAGACAAACCTCGTCCTTTCCGTCGTGATCATCGCGCTGACAGAGCGGCCGGTTTGAGTTTCACACTGCGGTTATTAATAACACCATTAGTCCTCCGCAGAAACCCGTCACCTCTGACCTAATGATCCCAGACTGACCTGCTGCCTCTCCGTCCTCATCGTCACCTGCATCATCTGAGGAGAAATCTGATCTGCGAGGCCGCCACTCATCATTCCTCCACATTAACCTGCGAGGAATCTTCCAGATAGCACAGGATCTCAGTGCGACGGGCATTTGTCATTATTATCGTTCTCTTTTCACCTTCTTCTTCTTCTCCTTCTCCTTGTGAAGCCCCCCTCCTCCTCTTCTCTTCTCTCACAGTCTCGTTCTAATCCTCAGCGTTATTGTCGGCACATTTTCATTATCTTTGAGAGGCTCTGCGCTCACTGTGCTTTGATGAGTTTATGAACAGTGGCACCTCTAATCCGAAGGAAGATGCTCTTGAGGACGCAGTGATCAGCGCACATCACAGCGCCAGCAGCCAGGGGACGAGCTGATGTAATTTTACATTTGTAATAATAATCTGGGAAGTCTTTAATGCGATTCAAAGACAAGCCTGTCAAAAATAATATTGTGCAGTTTATATGAGGTGAGGGACTGTGGAGGGAGGGGGGCTCTGCTGCTGCTGGAGAAATGTACAGTCAGTTGATTGGAAGTGTGCTGGCTGTAATTGAGGGCTTTGTTGTTGCCTTGTCCACAAATGGATTTCTCATTACAGTGAATGCAGCAGCATGTTCTCTGCAGTAAATGGTTGCCATAGGAGCTTTAATAACACGTAATGCTGCACGACCCTCAGCTGGTCGCTGGCACTTCTGAGAGCTGTCAAAGCATGCGCACAATTGGACTGCCCTTTACAGTACAGATATTAATACATATATCTGTGCACGCAGAGAATAAACAGCCAGGCTTTTTTCTCCTCTCTTTATTTTCTGATGTGAGCAGAAAAGACTCAAAGGCTGTTGTGTGTTGTTTTGTTCCACACCGTCACTTTTAAATGCCATAAATAGCCGGATCAAAACACTTGTCAGAAAGCCCGGTGACACAGCCCCTCTCCTCTGACTCACCGCTTTCATCAATTCTTTCACTTTCCTGCCAAATAAACACTTTCCTCCCAAATTGCCCTGCATAATCAAATGTGTCTGAGTGCAGTAATCAGAGAGGGAGAGGGAACGGCGTCCTCGTTGGCGGTCTGCAGGTCTTATCTGTGGCTGATCAGGGCTGCTCTGATCTCTGCTCGCTCTCTTATTGTATGTAAGTACAGTCAAACAAGCCGAATCTACGGCGCCGACTCTCCCTCCTGTTTGCCATGTGCTGTTTTTGTTGCCATCTGTCCTCTTAACATTTCATGAGCAATGCTGAGAGCAGAGCGAAGGAATAAGAGAGAGCTTGTTGAAATCTATAATTCACATCTTCACAATTTGTCCCAACGAGCCGCCGTAGCGTGTTCGCCCTCCTCCTGCTTCCTCTCACAATTACAGAACAAACGCTCTTTGAATGGCTCGCTGTCTCTGGTTGCTAATTCATCCCTCCGTTTTTTTCTTCCTCCTTTTTGTTTCTTTGCTGGGTGCAGCTGTTCGCGCTGACTGTTGGTGGGCCGACTACAGTAATTAAGCACCAATTAGCCCACCTTCAGAGCTGTATTAACGAGGCTCGACAGCCCGTGGCCGGGGCAACAGGCTATAATCACCCAGCGGCCCCTCAGCAGGATAATGGTACGGCCGTGAACCGCTACTTACCCACTCGAGTCAGCGGCACATCAGATGAGCTGCGTGACTTTGGGCGCGCTGTTGATCTCCTTACATCCAGTCAGACTGCTGAAGCACGCTGACTCCTCAGTAAATAAGCTCTTTGATCCTCTTTCTGTTGTGCGGCTGCACTTTTGTTTGCTCTGGTGGCCCGTAATTAGCGCTGTAAAAGTGTTCGCTAGAGGCTAACGCTTTTGTGGTGATGCGAAAGCACCTTGTAACTTCCAGTAAACTGAGAGTCCAATAAAACACACCAACAACTCAAATCAGTGATTTTAATCTGATACAACACTTAATTAATGCCTTTATTAACAAGTACGTTGAAATGACTGACTTGCTGAATGAGTCTTTATTCAGACAGCAAAAATGATGTTGAACAAGAGAGGTCAAAGGTTGCACCTCAAACAAAAACTAAAGATTAAAAATATACAGTACAATGTTAATATGTGATGTAATGTAATGGAAATGATCAAGTCTACCACACAAAGGCATAATGATGTATTAGACCAAGTCGTTGACTATAAGTGGATGATTATTATTTTCTTTGTCATGCAGAATGTTTCACATTGGTATATTTCTTACACGAATATGAAGTTAAGAAACAGACAGCTTCGCCATTTAAAGAATTACTGTTGCCTATCCTCATAACAACCACCTGCCTGTTTGAGTCGACCACATGAGTTTGCATGAGGTTTGGCTCATTATTATTCATTTTAGTTTGTATCTTCACAGTTAATCTTCTTCATCCCTGCACCATTTTTACTTCTCTTTTTATGTCTTTGTCTCTGTTTCATATAAAAGGATCTTTACACTCAGCCTTATCTGAATATTTGATGAGTGTATTATATATTTTATGTTGTCTTGATTTGGGTGTTTACAGTGGGCCTTTAAGTTTAAAATGGTTGTAAATCCAGTTCAAGTAAATTATAGCACACCATGGTCAACTACAGTCAAATAAAACAAAAATTTAGACAGAGAAGGTAAAGTCTGGATTTACAGGGAATATTTCTTTGGACATTCCTGCTAATTTATTTTTTACAGTTTTCTAGCCTTTTATATTGTGACACCCTTGGGACAAAATGTGAAGTTTGTCCACAAGATGGCTGATGGTTGAATTACTCTGGATATTCATCGTCCCCAGAGGATGAACTGATTTTGTGCCTCTTTCTGACAAAACATTTCCAGGAAACACAAAAGGTAAGTAAGTAAGTTAGACCTTAAATACAGCACCTGTGAATTACCTGTGTGTCATATTTCAGTATTGTGGGCTGTGCAGTAAACTGTCTCCAGGAAGCTGCCTGAAGGGCTTCAGACTGTTGTTTTGCAAATATCTCAACATGTAATTTAAAGGATCATTTATCATCTAACCTGCAGGGTCGAGGTATTTGTGGATGAAACCTGTTCGGTCTCTAAGCCTCCTCGGGCGTTGTGACAGACACAGATTTGCTCTCTGTGAAAAGGAGGTCGAGCCTGAAACGCCGAGCTCTCCACCTGTCTCCACCTGCCCGTCGCCGGGCAGAGTACGACATCTCCACAGAGAGAAAGCAAAGAAGCTTTTATCTGCACTGAGGCGCAGGTGACCGAGGTCCGCCCCTGACAGCAAAGCGGCGTCTGTTTATGGATGCTTCGAACTCCGACCCCGCAGATTGCACGCTTTCTGGGAGTGATTATTTGCCGATGGAGACATGCTTTTACATCCCCCCTGCCCCCGTCAACTGGGAGGACAGACAGCGCCTGACAGACAGGGTCGACTCCGGCTGCTGAAATGATGCAGTCCTGCAGAGATAATTGGCGAGCAGTGGGGTCATGTTTGATGGAAACACACTTTGCAAATTTATCTTGGGGCTGCGATGTCAGAGCGGCAGCAGTGTCGCAGTCAAACATTGTATTTAGAGCTTTCTTTCTTTTCTCTTCCTCTTTTCTCTGCCGCGGAGTCTCTCTGCTAAGGCCTGATATGCCGAAGCAGAACAAATCCCCCCTGCTTTGATTATGACGGCACCCCGAAAATTCACCGCCACACTGGCTGCAGATATTATGCAGTTTACATTAAAGAGCATGTGGTCAGTACTTCAGTGCACACAGCATAAATACAATATAGCTCTCACTTTTTTCTCTTTTCTGACCGTGTGATCAAGGATTTGTTTTCAGTATAGTGCAGTAAGAGTTCACAGCACCGACAATATCATGCATAACACACGAGGTTTTCTCTTTAACTAAGGTGCAGGTCATGTCACGTGTGAACGTCAGTCACTGGTTTAGATTTGAAAATGAGAAGAAATGTGTTTACTTAAGTTCAGATTTAAGCTGCAGCCATGTGGGGTTTTCATGTATTTGTGCTCAGGTGGGGGTATTGTCTTATAATCTATTCACACCGTGTCTATAGTTTATATGTAAAACAGGCTTGAATCTTTCCCATTTTGTTGTGTACCATATATTTTACTGTCATTTCGTCTCTGTATTTCTGCTGATTGAATAAAAAGAGAGTTAAACTGAAGAAAGTATTTTAATTGCACAGGCAGAAGCGACCCTGTTAAGGAAGGAAAATGTCCAAAATAAACACAAAAAAGCCACATGGTTGGATTTCTCCTAAAAAGCTTTAAATCTTCAGTTGCCCACCTCCCCTGCTGCCTGTTAAATATCTTCTTATCTCACCATTTCTATTCACACTCTGTGGTTTCTATTGAAGTAGGGAATCCATTCCCATACTGTGGTATTGTGTCATTGTGTTAGATGAATATAAATTGCATCAATTTCCAGTGATAAATGCAGAGACATTGTGCTGTGGATGCAGCATTAGTGAGTAATTGGGAGGAAATGTCAGGGACACATTACAATATGCAGCAGTATACTAATGTGTTTATGTCTTGGTATTCTGTCGGAGGCTGGGTGCTGTTTCGTACTGATGGTGTGATACAGGAAAACCCAGTCAAGGCTCCCAAACATCATGACATGAACACTTTTTCATTCAGCCGTAGTCTAAAAAAAAGGTTTCTGCTTGAGACGGACATCGTTAGGCTGGCCGTGAGATGATTGACAGCTCTCTTCTTCACTCAGACATCAACACTTCCCACACCTGATTGGACAAAACACTCCAGACTGTAATTGGCGTTTCCAACTTTCAAACTAACTGTCATAAAAAAACTTGTTATGGTCTGAAATTAGTTTCTGACTCCATTAAAGGTGCAGAGTCGTGCTTCACTGTTTGTGTTTTGTGGAGTTTTAAAAGTTGAGGAAGTTCAGAAAAGCAGCTCAGTGTTTTTACTTTGCATTTGACCAGGCTGGATGAAAGAGTTTGTACTTTATAAGGCTGCTAATTATTCTCCTACATGTCAAATCTAGTGTGAACACCTTTATTACTGTATTTGTATTTTTTTTGCTATATAGATGCTCCTAAACGAAGTGACATGTAGGAGAGTTGATAGGAGTCCAACAGTAAATCTAACAGGTTAATCCGGCCATGTGTGACTTTCTGTTCATGTTCATTGTTCCCTTTTTAGGAGCTGGACTGAGCCTTTTTTCATTTTCCTGGCTCCGACACACAAAGACGATGTCCCGATTTTCAACCCTGCCTACAAAGCTCAGACTCTCCAGTTGGGGAAAAAGCTGCAAATAATATTGGTAACGATTCAAAGGTCTGGAAAGACTGGGAAGTTTCCAAACTAAACCAAATATACTGGGTCAATAAGTCCTCCAAACTAAATGACTAATATTTGTCAGGAACTTCTGAAACTGTTACACATAACTGTAATGAAAAATAACTAAAAATTAGTTTAGGTTATAGTGGTCATAAGAAACCTTGATTAAATCGACGGACACAGGAAACAAGCGGTGGTATCCCGTGCCAAATACACACAGTTTGTTAAACCAACAAACCAGTTTTTGTGGTGCTAATACAACATCAAAATACTCCCTTTTTACTCCTGGTAGACCTCAGTCATAATTCACATGGCCACTAGAGCTCTTGTCCTTGTTAGATCAGTTTCTTTGAGCTTATTTTGATTAAAAAAAAAAATGATGAGAAAAAAAGGGGAAATGGTGCAAAATTTTTCCATTCGATGGAAAAGTCTAACACCTGCATTGTAAATATTCAGGTCTGTGGGCTGTTTTAATGTAAAACACTTCTTAACCTCCCTCCCAGTGGGGAAATTTCCCCACTTCGCACTGTGTTAATTGCAATGCCATGATTAAGGGTTATCACTTTTTACTCCCACACAGATGTAAGAAAATACAGTGTGAATGGTGTTTAGAACAACATGTGAAACTACATACAGTACATTATGTAACTACTAAAACATGTCTCTAACCCCCCCCCACACACACACGCTGCACCGGGTGGCACGTTCCTTCATTACCCTCTATAAGACAACAGAAAGTAATAATGCAGGTCCTGCCTCAGTTGATATTGTACGTTAGTGTTGCAAAATCCCAAGCAATTAACCCTTTAATTAACCCTTAATTAACCCACTGATCAAAACTCAAGAGCTACACTGTGGAGGTGGAGGGTGGGGGGGGCTTTTTCTTGGCTGGTAATAAAGCTTTGGACTCTCCCAGTATCAATGTAAGGTAAAACATCATGACATGCATTTAAAAAATGGGTGGTAAAATGAAATGCAAATGAGGTACTGGTACGGTTAAATGTCATTTCTGAGTCTTTTCCTATTAAAGCTAACTGTTGTAGAAATTATTTAGCAAACATCAGCTCGTTTGAGCTTCACGTCTGTCTGTGCTGCGAACAACAGAGCGGCGAGGTTCCTCCTGCGGCCGACTCCATGCTGCACTCAGAGGGATTAAAACCATTAACGCAATTTATATCAAACATCCACCATCAGGCCAATCATCTTCCTCAATCCTCCACCACCCTCGTCTTTCTTCTCCCGTCCCTCCGTCCCTCCCCGCGTCCACAGATAATCTAATTGAGGCCGTGGCTGTGGGCTGAGGATCGTTACCGCTCGGATGCTTCTGAACGCAGCGAAATCAGAGCTTCATTAGAATAAGATGGACTGACGTTCCAGGGGATAAAAAAATAAAATGAATTAAAAAATTAAAGAAAGAGGAGGTGGCCGCGGGGTCGGGGGGGGTTTGCGTGGAACAAATCAGCTTTGATTGGGTGGAAGGTCGTCGAACTGTTGGAGAGTGTTAGCCAACAGTCTTCTACTCTTCAATCTGTCCAAGCGGAACAGACAGGCCTTCATATATGTTATAGTTGGGGGGAGGATGGTGGGAGACACCCAATGGTGGGGGAGGCACTTTATGATGGGGGAGGCAGTCTGTGGTGTATGGGTCTGTGGCTCGAGCAAGGCTCTGCAAGTTGCTCCCGATAGACAGGCCTGGACAGGAATGAATGGGTGAATGAACCGTGAAGGTAGAAAAGGTAGAAAAGCTCTATATATCTCTATATAAATGCAGTCCATTTACCATTTACCATGCATGGAGGTGGGGGTGAAGTTTGGAGGGTGGAGGGTTGGGGAGGGCGGGGGGGTCACGCATGAAATGGACCGAATGAACTAAGAGATCTGCGGGCCTCTCATTAAAATTAAAGCGCTCATTAAAGGTAATTGCCAATTTAAGGAATCTGGAGAATCTATGCTGCTCGCTCCCTGCTCTCGATCTCACCCCCTGTCAATCAAACGGGCAGAAAAGTCACCGACCCCCCCACATCACCACCATCAACAACACCTCACCCCCACAAACCGGGCTGGATATGCACGTGAGCCGCAACCGCTTGTCTTCATCTTGCAGTCAAACCTCTAAAAACTTCAGTCAGGCGAGGAATGTCTTTGTTTTATTTTGAAATTCAAAGTGAAAATCTGTGATCATCATTCATTTTATTCAAACTTCAGCTAATAATTCATCATCGACTAATCTGCTGATGAAACAAACAGGCAGTGAATAAAATTTCATAAACTGGTGGAAAATTGGCCTAGGTGACTTCATCACATCATTAAAAACTAAAAGGTGTTCACTTTACTCCAACGTGAGAGAAAGGACAGCTGGGTTTGGAGACTGTCGGGTGTTTTTGCTTGATAAATGACTGAAATGTTGGACTTCTCGTCCTCCTTTCCCTTCCTGCCTGGTGGAAACAGGTCAGCTTTGCCCCCCCTCCTCCTGACAGGACTGGTGTTACCGGTCGGGCAGCAGCTCGACATCCAAACCACCAGCAGGAGGAGGGTGAGGGGGCGGGGGGCCTTTAGCATCCGTGGGAGAGTCATTAATTTCAGCAGAGCTCCTCCAGGCAGAGCGTGGATGCACATACAGTACATACCAAAGACACACATGTACCCGAGCCAGAGGCAGAATATCAATCGCCTCGGATCGGTTTGGCTTCCAGCGGAAAACAAGCCGCCGGCTGACTGTGAACAAGCACGTGTCATTGAGGACAACCTGCAGGAACACACCCATGTACATGTCAACTCCAAGCTGCTGTCGCCACCGCACATTGATCCATCATCAACAGGAGGTCAAACCTTCGATTCACAATCAGGACATTTTACTCAGAGCAGAAGGGAACACCTGCAGACAGATCTCTGCTGATCTACGATTTTATTTCACAGGTCGGATGTATGTTTATGATGGATATGTGTGCAGCTACAGGCCATGAGATGTGCTGCAAATGTTCATGACCTCCTGACCTTCCCTCCAGAGCCAACACAAGTTACACCACACCAACACTTTCATCCTAGAAAACAGATTTCCACCGGCTGGATGTAAAAATAACATCAGTTCGGGTATACTGTATGTAAACAGAAGATAAACAAGAATTCATGAACAGATAAAGAGCCTGAAAATTTAAAATCACATTTCTGCTCCACAGAGAACAAAGTTTTCCCGTGATCCTTCCTGTAGTGCCACCCTCAATACAAATTTTACACTGCTGGTGCATCTTTAAGAAATCCATCCGTAATTTGTTTACTCCTCCCAGAGATGTGCTGAACATCGCAGCCTCTGGGGATGTTAGTGGAGCCAGACATCTTTATTTTTTAAGACGTGTCCCAACGAAAAGTCATACCACAACTTCCACAGAGACATTTATAAAACACATGCAAAAAAAACCCAGCCCCCCAGTATAATCTTATCCAACATTATGTCATTTACACCATTTTTCTATACACAGTTGGAGAGTTTTTTTTTAATCAGTGTAATAGTGGCATTTAATGCACAATTTCCCACAAGCCCATGACTGTTACAGGTTAAATGTCACCAGTTTGACAGGAGGCCAGTTGAGAGGTGAAATGTGAGAAAGATGACATTTTAAAGATGTCATTGAAGAGACAGAAACAGTATATCAGACATGTACAGTAATATGCTGCGCTGTTAAAGAATATAGGTCAGAGGCTTATTTTTTTAACACATTTAACATTTTTATAATGGATTGAAAGAAAGTGGATTAAAACACTCAATGTAAATAAAGTTAATCATACCAGCAGTTCAGTTTTCCAGATTATGCCAGAACAACATAAAAAAGAGTCAATTCAGTTCATATGATTCAGTTCAGTTCATACCTTAATAAAAGCATTACACTTCGGGATTTTCCTAGTATCACTGTACCCAAAAATAAATAAAAGAAAATTTTAAAACAGGCAAAATGTTAATCACTGACTGACATTTGTGCAATCACTACCATTTTTATGAACTTTGTAAAAATTATAAAAAAAAAATCTAAATGTGAAATATTTTCTAGATGTGCTGCATATTTTGATCTTGGTGGCCAACATGCAAAGAAACATAAGTTGAGAAATAAAATGGTGATCTGGTGTAGCTGCATGCATGGCGACAGTGGCCTAAAACGTAAAGAAGCAGTGATGTGAGCTCTGGACCAGTCAGATAAATTTGGATAGAAAAATGAAAGAGCCATGCTTCATTTCCTCCCTGTGACGCTCCTGCTGGTGCTGGAGGGGAGGTCAGGAGGTCACAGCACATTTAATGTCAGTCTGGCCTGTAGCTGTACACAAATCATTCATCATAAACACACATTCATCCTGTAAAATAAATCATAAAACACCACTGATCTGTCCTGCAGGAATTCTCTTCTGCTCTCTCCCCCTCCCTCACTACCATCGCCAAAGTGCCCTTGAGCAAACCTTTAACCCCCGACTGCTCCAGTCGAGCTGCTCATTGGCTGGCAGGTCACGCTGCGGTTGTTCTGGGCAGCTCCAGGTGTGAATGTTTAACTGTGTGTGAACCTGAAAAAGAAAACCTGTTCTTAGTAATACGTCCATAAAACCTGAATCTCCCCTTATCTGATCTGCAGGTGTCTTTTTCTGCCCACCTCCTCACCCGCATCTTATTCCCTCATCAGTAATTCACTCAAACTGGTCCACCTCTATTGTTCGTTTGCCTAAAAGTTGTTGTTTTGTGCCTTTGATTTCAAGGCTCTGATTCCTTGTTTCATCATTATTAAAACCAACTGTCACCTGTAACCTGTCTGATCTTGGACTTGTGATTCTCGCCTGCCTTGTGAATTGTGAACTAGACTTAGTTGATTTCAGGTGTCCCTCAAGGCTCTGTTCTCGGCCCCCTTCTGTTTTCTATGTGCATGCTATTTCTATGTGCACGCTGCCTCCAGGTAATTCAAAATTATGATGTTTTTAAACATTTTTATGCTGATGGCACTGATGATATATATACTTTAAAACTCTCAGATCCCAGCAGCTTGGCAACCCTGCAATCATATTAAAGGTTAAAAAAAAATAACACCAAGAATGAGGTCATTCTGTTTGGTCCACCAAACTCCCCCAGTTCTTTTGGTGATAATATTGCTGATCTGACAAAAAAGATTGAGAAGGTGAATGTGCTAGAAATCTGGGATTCATTTTGATGCTAACCTCTGTTTTGTTGATCAAGTAAGAAATGTTGTTTTGTGAGGTTTCTTTCAGCTCAAGATAACCTTAAAAATGGTCATTTATATCCATTACTGATCTATTAGAAGTTGCACATCCTTTTATCTATTCTCAGCTTGATTGCTGCAGACTCAGGTATCAGTTAGGGCTCCCCCCAGCGTCTCCATTTGGTACAAAACACTGCTGCTCGATCAGGACAAAGATGCATGATCACATCACCCCTCTATGTGCCTCTTTACTTTGGCTCCCTGTTAGATTTCTAATTGATTTCACTGTTTTAATGCTCACTTTCAAGGCTTTGAATGGCCTTGCTCCTAAATACATCTCTGACTTGTTGGGGCAGAGCCTTATTTTCTGTTTTTAAATCTAGACTCATTACTTTAGCTGAGCTTTTTCATTAATGTTGTTTTTTGCATGTTTTCTGTATGTAAAGTGTCCTTGGGTGCCAGGAAAGGCACTTAAAATTAAATCCATTACTGCCCTCTTTCAGTAGACTTATTCTGTAAACCAAAATATATGAAATGCCTCACAAAGCACCTGTGCCATACAGTTGTAAATTAAGCCAAGACGACTCTGTGTTCACTGTGGACATTCACACATAGTGTGAACTTTGTAGTGTCAGAATAAAATATGTAACTGGGATACAGTTTGGTCCTGATTATTGTGACAGTCTTCTTCCATGGATTTAAAGATGGCGTCTGCTCGAAGCCTCCTGTGAGGGATGTAGTTTATTGGAGCTCTTGTGCTGGAAATGATTGGCATTCTGGGGAAACAAGTCAGCAAAACCTCATTCTACACCTGGACACACACACACACACACACACACTCTCACAGAGACCCTGCAGGCTTAATAGGCTTGGAGCGATATTAACATGTGTGTTTTGGGATCCTAATTACTCGTCGGTGTGTGAGAACGTATGATTTATAACAAGCTCCCGGCAGCTCCGCTTACCTTGGTGAGCTTTCACTAAATTGGACGATTACTCACTCGGGCGGGTAAACATGACAAGCAATAATTGGCGCTTGCAGATTTTACTTATTAGTATGATGTATCGATCCGTCTGGCCCCGTGCACAGCCGCCATGACTGAAATCTATAACCGCTGTTTCCTGTTTGTTATCTACGGCGAAAGGTCAGAGAGGGAGAAGGAGGCAGACTGTTGCAGGTCAACTCAGATATTTAAAATTTTTTATTTTTATTTTTATTATTCATTTCACACAAAGGCAACTTATTAAAAACACACTGATGCACTGTACAAAGAATCGTATTTAAGACAACAGTTAGCTTCTGCGTTTCATCATGACAGTGTCAGGCGTCCGTCTTGAACTTGACAGACTTTATCTTGACGTTTAATTTCTCTGTAAATCTTGTTAAACTGAGTCTTGGTATCCTCGCCAGCTTCAGAACAGTCGTGTTTCTTTATTGCTCCCAAATGAATCAGATTTATTAAAGTTTTAAACAGCATCTTTTCTGAATTTTTCCCGGAAAACCACAGCTTGACGATTAATTCAGTCATGCACAGCCAATAAAATGTGTTGATCATGATTTCTCTTCTGTTTCTCTCTTTTCAAAATAAAACTCCACCGTTATTAAAGATTAGATGTTTCTCCAGCTGCATTCAAAGATCCGGGTTAGCTGGTTACATTGTGGATTGATAAAGGTGAGACGTTTGAAGGTGAGACGTCACATCAGCTGCTCCTCAAAGACACCTCTGAGTTTAAACATGAATTTCAGATTTGAGCTGTTGTTGCTGTGTGTTCCTCTCAGAAGCAGGGAGGACCAGGATGATCTGAATGGACCAGGATCTCCTGCTGATGGATGGGACATGCTGCTCTTTGTTTTGACAGGTAGACTGATGTTCCTGCCGCAGCCTGTTACACCTGATCATCACAAACCATCACAGAGGAGGAAGCTGGCTTTTTTTTTTTCTTTGCTCTTCTTCAGCTGCTCCGGCTGAGAGATGAATGAAGTGGAAGGAAGGAAGCGGTGGCGAGTCGGGACAGGTGGCAGCTTCGATTAAATGTTAAATGATGAAGAGGGGGGCCACGCTCGAGCAGCAGGGACGGCTCACCTGTCACGGCCCCTGCCGCCCCCGCAGTCTTCCCCAGAAACGCCAGAAGGACTGCCGGACAGGCTGATTCATGACCCAGCTGGCAGGAGGCTCTCAAAACAATTTAAGGATAAAGTATTGTAATTTTAAGCCCCCTGTCGCTCTGTTCTGCCCGTTTAACGTCTGAGACCACATTTTTTTCTCCTCCCGCCTCTTCTGTGCTCTTCTTCTGTAGTTAAGGACTTCCTGCGCTCGGTGGAAACTCTTGACCAGATCATTTTGTCACAACAGAAAGTGGATCAGCTGGCACTGCCAACACAGAGCTTTGTCATCTAGCAGAAAAATGAAAACTATTATTTGAACGAGTGTAATTAATGATGATGGCTGATGGCGTAGATTTGTTTATCATTTTCTGTCAGGGGTGTTGCTGAATCCAAATATGATACTGGCCAAATATCTGGTCATGGTGAATTAATTTGTCAGGAAAGTGGCTTTAATTAAATGAAAATCACTTTAAAATCACTTTGGTGGGAGGCTGGGAAAATTTGTTTTAATGGTGCAATTGAGCACCATAACAAATCATCACCATCTTTATTTTCTTAAAAACAGAAAATGCACAATAGAAACAGAATATCCAGGTTTCATACAGATAAAGAAGCTATTTGCTTTTAGCCGTGCTAATATCGTGGCTCTATAACAATGTCTGTTGGTCCACTTCAGTCAGGGCTGAACTATGACAACAAAAATTAGATGCAGTGAAAGTTTTCACCAACATTTATTGTCTGTAAAGGTTGAATTGACTGACTTTGGTGATCCTGTGACTTTTTCTCTTGCACTGCTATGAGAATGATATTTGCATGAAATGTCTCAACAAATATTGGATGGTGATGTTCACAAATTCATGTTTCCTTTAACATTAACATGCTAACATGTTAAACTTACACATCACATGGTATATTTGTACCTTCTAAACATCTTAGCAGAGCGTCATAGAGACATACAGTATAGCCATGCAGCCATTTGTCTGTCCTGCAAAAGGGAACATTTAGCTTTGCCGAATTTTCCAGAAATAAGAAACAAACATCATTGCAAGCAGAATCCAGGTGCAAACACAAATGCCAGGCCAGAAAACTAGATTTTGGTGACCTCATTGTGTTGCTGCAAACCAGGTGCAGCTCCGTGTTAGAGAGGCTGGACAGATTATCAGCAGGAGGGAAACAGCATCAGCAGGTGGACTTCAGCAATTTTTATCACGCATTACCTCGTGCTATTGTGCATACCCACGTCCTCCGCTTAGATTTTTCCTTCAGCTGTGAGTCTGTACTTAATTATGGGTCAGGTCTAATGTGAACCTGTTGGGTTGGGTGCAGAAGTGATTCAGAGATAATTACAGGTAACAGGTTGGTGTTGAGCTTTGCTGGAGCAGGTACAAGTTTTAAACCTTTTTTTTCTCCCCCACAGAGAAACACACAAGATTTCACCACTATGTTCACAGCCTATAGGATGGATTATTGTGTGGTTTTACTAATTATATGGATACGCTTCCATGTGCATGAGCCACAACTGCAAATATTTATTAACACGACTGCAAGTGGCAAAAGGGAAAGAACTCTGTAATAATCCTCTTGACATGACGAGAGGTGGTCTGAGCAGGTTTTAACACAAACGCAATTTCATGGCAAAATGAGCACCAAAATTGTACAGCGCCGCCTGATCAGCATAAACACAGACTCAGCTGCACAGCTCCTCCTGCGTCCAGGTGCCAGGAAATTAGCAGACGGGTGCAGATGGGGAAAAAATAGCCTTGCGCCGGAGGAAAATGACTATGTATAAACTATGTTTGTCCTAATGCTGTCTCTGTCTCAGTTTAGTCCAACTCTGCTCACATGGCTTCACCTCTCTTCAGTTTGATGTTGACGTCGACATTTTAAAGGCACAAACCTCGATGTCACCACCTTTTAAGCACCATAGAAGTTTATAATCTTTACCCCCTTTTCAGACTTTTCCTTCTCTGTCCTGCTTGCTGCTTGTTAGAGACTTACCAGATGTTAATTAAATCTGGTGCAACGTCAGGACATCTGCCAAGAAGTGTTTGGTGTTTGGTGGTGATCCAGGAATTCTTTTTTTCTTTGAACATTTCAAGGTGGCACTTTCTGTATCTTCCCATGAACTTAATGTACTTGGATGTAAAAATCTGGCCCACGATGGTCTATATTTACATGCATGTCCTGATTGTGATGCAGATTAAATTATTACAGTCCTTTTTTTAGTGTTAATTAAATGTTCTGTGCAGCTGTGGGGGCTGTAATGTTTCTTTCTTTTACTTTATTCTCAGGTTATTATTCTCAGCATACATTATTATTAATGTACACTCATTTTAGCCACACACCACTGTTGACTGTTGGCAAGAAACAGAAAATGAACAGCTGTCCTCTCAAAATCCTGGTGTTTTGTTGAACCACCCATCCATGACCTCCCCCCGGACTCTGCTCCTGACACGCTGCCTGTGGCTGCTTGAGGTCGGCGACACTTGAACATAAACATATGCCGTTTTTTTTACTGAAACAACCGATGCTGCTGTTCTTGGGAGGATTCAGATTGTTTCTCTGATGTTCCCGACGTCCAGCTTCTGTTCTAAGGCCAAACTTAATAAAGTAAGGAGTGTCAGGAAGTGACTTCTTCTTAATCCGCGGAAAGAGATCCTCATATAAATAAAGCAAAAGGACGCCACAGTGCTGGCAGGCCAGTTATTTGTATGCAAGTGCTTCTTCTACTGCAGCTCGGCTTAATTTTTCGCCAGTGGAAAAATTTCCACTTTTGATTAGTCCAAGTTCAAATGGAAGAACTTTAACGTGTCTGAGTGTTTCAGAGACACACAACAAAGGATGAGGATGTGGGATGTTTAGCAAGTAATGGGCCTCGCCAGCTTTCCATTCTGATGAGAAGAAGGAAAATAGCCATTCAAGTGTCAGGCAGAGATGAAGAAATGATTCTTTTTGTCATGTAAATCTGGTTGTAACTGAGAGGAAAACATTTGTTGCACAAATCTGGATGTTTATACGAGGTTTCAGTATAAAACCAAGCTGAAGCTGAAAGGCTGAACCTGGATTAAAACTGCAGACTGGATGATGGGTTTGGATCAGGTGAGGTAAAACTGGAGGGGGGGCAAAGATAGATATGCATAAAGAGCACGATAATAAAAGCACGAGGATAAAACGTATCACGGTGACATCTACCTGCACAACTGCAACAGGTGAACCTGAAGATGACCTCACCACCTGATCTGTCAGAAACCTCACCTGACAAACAACCAACAACTTTTATTCCATCTTTACTTCTCCACATCTTTCTTTCTATAAGTGGTGACAGTAAACAAACCGCATTAGTAAAACACTTTTTGAAACTGATAGCACCGTCTTACTGAGGAGGCTCCCTGTGAAACTATATGACAGCCGGGCTAATTAACTCTTTTATTTAGACGACACACAAATACACAGAAAATAGACTAATTACAGTGATTATTCACTGTGAATCTGTGTGTTCACTTTTTCCCCCGTTCTCTTTAAGCCCAAAAAGAAACCAACAGTTTTTAAGCTGCTGCCTCCACATGATAAACAAAATGAAACTGAGGTCTGCTAAACCTCTTAAAGTCACTCTGAGGGAAGTTATGCTTATTTAAATAAAAATGGGGGCTTCCATTGTGTTTACAGAGTAATTTAATGTCAGCTTAAAGTCCTGTTCTTCTCACCTGGCTGCTGTGATGTAGGTGTGTACTTCAGGGTGTGGCAGTGCACTGTGACATCACTGTGGGACGTATTCACAGGTGTACAAACGTAAAAACTTGAAGGTGTGGGTGTATTGACAAATTGACTTACCACAGTAGAAAATGCCTGATATGGGAATGAAAAAGACTAAATGTTTCTGGAAAACATCGACTCTCAGGATTATTTTTATACTGATGATTCCACTTTGTCACTTTTTTCTCCTTTTTCATTCATTTATTTGGAATTTTTCTTTCCAAATTAATAAAAAACTATTTAAAAATTAAACTAAATTAGCATTAAAATCAAAACATGCAATTGCATCTTTAAAACTGGAGCAAAAGGTTGCAGCAACCAATCACAAAGCAGAGACAGTAACAACACAAATTTGTTTTAATCACAAAATAAGTGTAAATAGCGTTAGCATAAAAGCCAAAACTTCAATATCATCATATATATGATCATTTATATGATGCAATATACTGTCTGCTGATCAGTAAATATACATTAATAATAAAATCATGTATCACTCATGAAATATACAGTATATATAAGTATTAATAACTAATGTTAAAGGATCCAATGTTGCATGTTCAAAAGAAGATTTTTACAATGGATGGAGGAAAAATATTCAGAGGTTGAATATATGTGTGTGTTTACAGTAAAGGTCCAATTAGGAAAAGTCGCTGAAGATGCTTCATGCGAGCAGCCTCGTCTTTGATCCCGCCGCCGGAGATAACCATCTTTTGGGTGGTCAGCTGGGGAAACGTCTCCATCGTGGACATAAAAGCAAAAGAAGGGGTGAGGTGAGATAACTACCTGCCGCCGTGGCGAGTGTTTGAGAGGCTACATGAAGCCTCGTTGGCCCAATCCTCCCCCCCACACCCGCTGCCCCCACCCACAAACCCACCCACCCTGCTGAGAGGCCAGAGGAGGGGATGGCTTTCAGAAAGCTCCTTCATGTCAGCAAGCTCACATCAAAGAGCCGCTGAAAGGCATGCTGGGAGAGCGAGGGGCACGCACACATACAGAAAGAGCGTACAGACGTGTGTGTGTACATCCTGTACTGTAGGTTACAGTGTCATGTTGTCACACACACACTATTTAGCAGTAAAAGTGCTACCTGCAGCAGTGTTACACTCACTCTGGTTCATTGGATTTTACTCACTGCCCCCACTCTCCCTGCAGGGGAGGCTCATTATGCCGGACCGTGCGGCGTTCAGTCCGTCCATCACCGGACTCTAACTGGCTGAGTGGACTGATCTCAGGTCTGTCAGCGCCGCCGCTCTGCTGGGTCAAAACTGTAATCATGAATGAACTGTAATCAGCCAAGCAGTCTGAGGAACATACACAGGATTTACTGACTGCCTTAGTCTCAGCAAATTCATCAAAAGAAGTGAAACACATGCAAGACTGTCCGTGGACTGTAGATTTAAAAACCAGCATCTATAATCTGCACACTCGTTCAGTCCTCTCTTGGCTTCACCTCTCTTAAGATGACAACACAAAGCAAGAATTAACATCAATGAACACAGGGAATGAATCTGAATGAATACAGCCAGTGCTCGGGCAATTTACTGATGTGTAATCTGAGCTCAAAAACACAGGGACGACTTTAGCAAAGAACCATAAGTTGTTTATTCAGTCACATGTATGTTAAACTCATTGCAGCAGCCTCGTGGTCACAGTGACCACAGACAAACACGACTTTAAAGACCCTCCTTCATGATTTAATCTGAACGATGAAGGACAAAGGCGAGTGGATCGTACCAAAGCTGTACGTTGACATTGTGCATTTGCAGTTGGGTGTGTTGCTAGTAGCACATTGAACCTGCTAACTCATTTGAAACAGCATCATTCCAGTGTTAACATTAGTTAGACAGGGAAAAAACTGAATATAGAATAGAAAACCATTTTTGTGTACCGTTACACCCTTATTAACACTTAGTCATTTAATCTGATCCTCTTGTGGTTTAAATACTGTGGAAATGATTAATGTCACACTTTATTGGACTGCATGGAAGTAACACAGCTAATTAAGAGCTTTTTAGTCTGTACTTTTCGACTATGAATTCTCTTTATATGCAGACGACATGATTTTCATATGATGGGCATTTTACTCCCCATGTGAAAAAAAGTTTTTTAATTGCTGATATTACCATTGAAATATAATACACTGGGTTCAGCTGAGCCTATATATGCAAATAAAAGCTGAGCAGACTGTGACAGGCCGAGTCTTTGGTGTAAAATGTCCACTGCACAGGATAAACCCCTTTGATTTAAGGAACACCATGACTCACGCCACCCTCAGGTCAAACTTCTTGCCTAAAGCTATTTCTCTATTTCTGCTTTGTCTGTTGTGTGTAATGAGCAGCGCAGGATTACTGTTGGTGCAGTAGTACACTTTGAGTCTTGTTAAGAGCGGCAGAAACCTTTCAGCTGGATTCAAAGGGGTCAAAGTTCACCGAAAAAATCCCTCAAAACACACAGAAATTAAAGTTCAGTTGAGAAAAAAAACTTGAAACCCCAGTGATGCATTGCTTGTTATTTTCCTGCAGCAGCAGATCTGACTGACTGTGTGTGTAATTATGAAAGGAAGTCAGTCTGTACTAACAGAGATTTAAAGCTAATGAGAAGACAAATGGAGCGGAGGTGAATTTTTCCCCCCCCCAAGCATAATCAAAACATGCAGGAATGTCGACTCATTACCCACATATAATTACCAAGTCATACTTATGTGTAATGGGAAACTTTGGTTAGTCTTTTTTTTTCTCCCAAACTATATTCACCATCCATTTGATTTCACTTTCAGAATGATTACCCTTTTTTCTCCCTCTGCTCTGAATTGTATTCTGCCATTAGTCTAATAATACATAATTGCATTTTAAAGAGGTGATAGATTATAAATTCGCATAATGAGGACTGCCACCTCATTTATGGCATAAATCTCTGTCAGCATAATGTGTGTCCTTAATAATGCTTGTTCACAGCCTGCTGAATTAATTAAAATCAATTGAACCTGTCGTATAAATCAAGGTAATAAATTATTAAATTATATTGTGTCACTTCATGTCGACAAAAGTGGCTATTTATAAAGTGTTTATGAACGCAGCACGGCAGCAAAGGTGCTGCGATCGATGAAGGAAAAGGATAAAGATGACGGCTCTTTTAAAATAGAAACATATCCGCGATGAGAAGTAAAAGTGAAGAGGGCAGTTTAAGAGTCATTTTTTCATCAGGAGGACAGAAACTTTGACATGAAACTCTCCTGACTGAATCTTCAGTACAAAAGATGAACAGCTGTGTTAGAAAAACAACAACAATGTGCAGAAAAGATCAGATTTTATATTAACTTTTATATTTAAAGAATAGTGGAAAAAGTCTGCAGTTTGTCTTTTCATTCATCGGCCTTTAAAATCAGCGACGACATTTTTCTTCCGTCGTCAGTCAGCCTCCGTCAGTCTCTTTTTGAACCAGCGGCTCCGACACCAGACACTCTTTCATCCCTTTTTCTGGAGCAAACCGCTGTGGTGGTAATAAAATCCGTATAATGTGTGTCAATGTGATGCATTAAGGCCACTCTGTCACCTCCGGCTGTGACAAAGCGGCAGGTATGATCACAGGTGGCTTCCCAGAAGTCCCTGCGGGCACGGTGCGGACCAATGTGGCTGTAATCTGGTTTTCGCGGCATTACTGGATATTGAAAACTCAATATCTGGTATACAGTGAGCTTCCTGTTAAGTGCCAAAGATCAGCCGGCCATTTACACCTCGGAGGTAGCCATTGACCTGCGTTAATGTACAGGAAGTGGATTTATCAAAAGCAGGTGGGGAAAAAAAACGCAAGGAGAGCGGCCCGACGGGCAGGGATAAGTTGATTTGTGTAGTAGGATTGATTACAGGGTAATGTCTGTTTCTCTGCTCAACGCATTAATGTCCCGAGCTCCTCAAGTGGCTCAGCTTCCAGACAAGCACTTGTGTATTGATTTATTATGTTGTCTCGGTCTAATTACTGGGGAGGAAGGGGAACGAAGGAAAGAAGGGAGAAGGAAGAACAGAGCTCACCTTAGACTTCACTCTGATTCAGTTAAAAAGCACAACGAGGGAAAGTTTTCTGCTTTTTCTGCACGATGAGCATCAGGAATCTTTAAACATTTTAGTTGTGTCGTCCCAGAGTCGTATGAGAAGACGGACAATGATGGACGCCAGCTCATCTTTAGCATAGCTTAGCTTAAAGTCTGGAAACAAGGGAAACTGTTGCTGTTGATTTCAGTAAAAGGTGATTTAAAAAGTTCAGTAAGCTTTAAAAAAAGTTATGTTGAGTAACTACACTGCGTGCACCATTATTAGGCAAGTGAGTATTTTGACCATATCGTCATTTTTATGCATACTTTCCAACTCCAAGCTGAATAAACTTGAATGCCTATTGGATTTAAGCATACTAGGTGATGTGCATTTGTGTAATGAGGGAGGGTGTGGCCTTAGGAGATCAACACCCTATATCAGGTATGCACAATTATTAGGGAGCTTATTTTCCTCATGCAAAATGGGCCACAAAAGAGATATAACAGACTCTGAAAAGTCAAAAACTATAAAACATCTTTCAGAGGGATGCAGCACTCTTGAAATTGCCAAGATATTAGGACGTCACCACAGAACCATCAAACGTTTTGTTGCAAATACCCAAAAGGGTCGCAAGAAACATGTTGACAAGAGAAAAAGATGCAAATTAACTGCCAAAGATTTGAGAAGAATCAAACTTGAAGCTACCAGGAGCCCATTATCCTCCAGTGCTGTCATATTCCAGAACTGCAACCTACCTGGACTGTCCAGAAGTACAAGAGACATGGCCAAGGTAAGAAAGGCTGAAACCCGACCACCACTGAACAAGACACATAAGTTGAAACATGCCACGACTGGGCCAAGAAATATCTGAAGACAGATTTTTCAAAGGTTTTATGGACTGATGAGATGAGAGTGACTCTTGATGGATCAGATGGATGGGCCCTGTGGCCTGGATCAGCAACGGGCATAGAGCTCCACTCCGACTCAGACGCCAGCAAGGTGGAGGTGGGTACTGTTATGGAATTATTAAAGATGAGCTTGTTGGACCTTTTTTGGGTTGAAGATGGACTCAGACTCTACTCCCAAACCTACGGCCAGTTTCTATAAGACACTTTCTTCACACAGTGGTACAGGAAAAAGTCTGCATCTTTCAAGAAGACCATGATTTTTATGCAGGACAAATTCCATCTCAGGCATCAAAGTACTCCACTACGTGGCTAACCAGTAAAGGCCTTAAAGATGAAAGAATAAGGACATGGCCCCCTTCTTCACTTGATGAACTTGTGGACCCTTCTTAAACGTGAGATGTACAGTGAAGGAAAACACCTCTCTGAACAGTGCCTGACAGACTCCATGGATGGAAGACTCTTCAGTGTTATTGAAAGAAGGGTGGGTATATTGATCACTGATTTATTTTTTGAAATGTCAGAAATTTTTATTTGTAAAGTTTGAGTTGTTTTATTATTCTGACTTTAAAAGATGAAAATAAAGACAGTGAGATGGGAATATTTTTGTTTTTCTTTGAGTTGCGCATAATAATTCTGCACACTAATAGTTGCTTAATAATTGTGCACACACAGATTCTCATACAAAAGCCTAAACCTCACTTTCACTTCCTTAAATATTCAGGTTTGAGGTTTATTAACATTTTGGATTGACCAAGAGCACTGTTGTTGTTAAATAATAAAACTAATCCTCAAAAATGCAACTTGCCTAATAATTGTACACGCAGTGTACATCAATGTGTATCAGTGTGTTTTATGTATTTAGGATGAGGTTGAACTGTTTTTAGCATTTAATTTCCAATGAACATATCAATGTTCTGTGATAAATTCATGGTTCTTTATTGTCTATTTTGTGGTAAAAAGATCAAATATCTTGTATTCTTCAAATAAAAATGATATAATAACAGATGTGTTGGTGTGGGGGATTTCTCTGTCTCTCAGGTGTCGACGTCTGAAGAGAAAGACGACAGCGAGCAGGTAACACAAGTTAGCACAGCGAAGGATGAGCTGCCCGGAGCTTCTTCGCTCACAGATGCACCGTCACGGATGAGCTGCTCTGATCGACGTGTGTGTGTTATACATGAACATACATGTACACACACACACACACACTCATACTCAGCTGTGACTCGAACACTGAAGAACATGATATCAGCACTCGATCACTCCAAACCAGATTATGATCCTCATTCACAGCAATCAATCATTATATTCATTTAAATAATATCCACTTTCATTCAATTAATCTGACAGTTATTTTACCAAATAATTGTCTTTATAAAGCAGAAATAAAGAAAATCCATTTCATTACATTAAAAAAGGAGGAACCAGAGCATGTTTGGGGTTTAATTTCTAAATCATTATTTATTAATGTCCAAAATTGAACTATTTTCTATACCAATAGATTAATTGACTCCTCCCCACTGTTGCTACATCTATCAGGTTTATCCAAATTCAGTATTATTACTTTTTTTTTTTTAATTCGTCCTTGAGTTCGGACAGTGTGTGTTTATGTCCTCACTTCCTGCTAAGCTCATATGTGACAGGACGATTTTATCATTATCAGTAATCAGAGAGGAAAAGAGTGAATCCAGTATACTTTTTCATCTTTGCAGATGTCTTTAAAGAAAGTCTGAACCCTGCAACACGGTGTGAAACATGCATTCGATGTATACATACTGTAGACACTCGCGCTGTGTAATGATGTAAAGGTCAGCGACAATTTAGAAATACATTACTGAGCCTATTTCTTAAAGTCCTGCTCTTGTTTTTTGGGGTTTGGAGTGTCGCTCCTCTGAGAGCCTCTGTGCACAGTTTCATCATGTCGAGAAATCAAAAGCTTGACATGCTGTGCATATTACAGCCGCTCAGCTATAATTAGACAATTGCTGTTGGGTTTTGGTCTTAAATGGGATTTACTGACAATAAGGAAAATATGAAAAAAAAAATCATCAGCCTAATCCTTTCAGGGGAAATCATTTATTTTAAAAGATGCATATATAAAACAAATTAGCTTTCCATGAAATTATCCCAAACCCACTGACATATGGTGAACATGAGGCCTTCAGGGCCTGTGGGAGTCCTGAGCTCCAGTCGGTAATCCAGTTTTTTAAGAACACACACATCATCCTGAGAGTGATTCCTCTGCGGAGGTTTACTCTAACTTCGGCTTACATGATGTTTGCTATATTGTCATCTTAAGTTGGGATTTGAACCTTAAACGTCCTCGCAGCCACTGACGTCTTTGTCTGTTTGTTTCTGTATCCACTTTAAAACCTCAGCCCGCAGTCTTTACATGCAGCGTGCAGGCAGAATGCGATAATCTCTTTTTAGCATGAGGATAATCTCTTCCAATTCAGCTATAATCAGGCAGACATCTTGTCCTCTGCTGACCCAGAAGCCTTCGTCTTCTTTAGCTAAACACTTTCAAAAAAAAAAAAGAAAATCGAGGTGGAGGAGCAGCGGCGACGGCGGAGACACACATCTGATCAACAGAGCCGAGCCTCGGGCGTATCAATCGCTAAATCCCCCTGAAAGAGAGTAAAAGAAGAAAACACCGGTATTTTTTTCTTTTTTCAGGAGAGACTGTCATCTGAAAAGATGTGTGAAAACAGGGAGAGGGAGAAATAAAAAAAATTGTCAGGAATCTGAGCTGGCCGTGAGAAACAATGGCACTTTAATTGTTTCCTGAGGGATTTAGCGTTAGCCTCGGATTTTCGCCCAACCCCCGCCTTCATTATGATGCATTTTTCCCCCCAAAACAATTCCTGGCACTTGTTGACGTGGGCGCCATGCCTCCATCTCCTCCTCCTTTCTTTTCTCTTCGCCCACCACCTCTCAATCTCCCTCTCTCTCTCCTCGTCCTCCCTCTCACAGCGGGCCTCGCTCGCTCGGCTTGGCACAGATGGGCGAATCCAGCAGATGTTTTATCAGGCCGTTTTTTTTGTGCGTGTGTTTTTTTTTTTCTTCCTTTTTTTCTCCCTTCCTGTCTTTTCCCTTCTCTTCCTCACATTCGCTCATTTCTCCTGCTGCAGAATGGATTTAGGTTATGGAGTTAATGAGGTGATTTGCATCTGTCCAAAGCTGTTTGCTGTTGATTGTTTTGAGGGAAGAACAACAGGCGGAGAGAAGGGAAGCTACTTTTTCCTGCCTGAATCGCACACAACACTGCAAAAATCTTAGTTTTAAAGTCATTTAGTTGCTTACTGAATCATCAAACCTTGTTTTCTAACAGCAAAATAAATGCTGTCCTTCAGTTTATCAGAAATTATGAAGATTCTGGAAAGAATGAGGAGATTTTTTAAGTTATAGGAACACAAACCTGCAGCGACTCGATCCAGTTTCTGTTGTTCAGCATCCTGTTTGATCCATTGGCTTTCTAAAAGTATTGATCGGTACACTACCTGAGTAAATATGGTGTGTTGCAGCCTCGCTGACAAAGAGCCGAACAGACAGCTCTGCTCTGTTTTTATGCCTCACAAGGATGCATCTGCTCATTTGGGCTTTGTTCACATTTTTACATCTCGGACGGAGTATCTGCTGGACGCTGGAAGCATTTTTCGCATTTTCCACCGTACTTGCATCTACGGCGGTGTAATTAATCTGGCTGACAGGTGTCTGCTGCGCAGGTACAAACAGCCAAATAATAGGGTCTGTTCAGGATGTGACGGCTCCCGCTGCTCCACGCAGGAAAAAAAGACCAGCAGGTGTTTACTAAAAATGAAACAGAGTGGAATCAGCAGTTTACAGCAGTTCATTCAGCGGCGGCAGATAGACTGAGCTGAGGGAGTTTTTACTGATTATTCTTATCCTGGCTCAGTTTTATTTAGCAGCACAGCTGAGGCCTGCTGCAGGTTCAGTCTGAGGCTTCGCAGATTAAGACTCGGGTAGGCATGGGAGACCTGCAGGGGGCTCAAAGATGTTTTTAGGGGTTGATATCTTCTCAAAGATCTGCAGTGCACCTGGAAAATGTTCATTTTACTGAGAATTTAAAGAACAGACAGATCATTTCAACATCAGATTAAATATAATCTGTGTTGGTGAATTTTGATCAGTCAGTGTTATGTCCATCATAGTGTGTAAAGCAGCCAACTCATAAGTTAGAGGAAAAGTTATTTTTTTAAGTTAGAAAAGAAATATGAAAAATAACACAAAAATAACAAAAGAAACAGGAATGTTTGAAAAGGTGTAAACCTGTTGAAAAACAGTTATATGGCTACTGTTACACACAGTTTCACATACACTTGTCTGTTTTTTAAATCAATGCATCATAAAAGGCAGTACTTCCTGCCAGTATTTCATATTAAAAGCCTGACAGGAAAGTGATGGAAATAAGCCTTTTTCAGGTGTTGGTGGGCTTTTAACATGAAACATTTAACCCGCTAACCTCGGTTATTCAGTGAGGACAGAAAATCTACTGCTCCTGGCTGCTCGATACCATCAAAGACATGAACAACTGTACATATAACTGATGTACAACTCCTCTATGAACTGACGAGAAACTCCATCAACAGTTTATGGGGGAAATTAAGACGAGTGTGTGTGTGTGTGTAAGCTGCTAACTCAGGTCAGAGAGAGTCTGCAGAGACTTGAGCAGCAGCTGTAAAAATAGTTTATAGGAGGAATTAGAGCTGATCATCATTAACCCGAGCCCGGCGCTGAGCGATAAAAGACCACCGGAGAACCTGCACTGAAGCTTTTTAACGGTGGTGATGGCCGGCCACGAGCTCCTGGGAGTCCTGACGGAGTGATGAGGAGTTAACGAACAGGATTCAGCCTTAGAGGAAGAAGTTCAGCATGTGTGTTTAAGAACGACATTAATGTTAATGAAACTTATTTGTCTGACATCAATGCAAAAAAATAAATAAATGAAGATTGAACTGAAGTTACGTATTTCAGCTTTAAATAAGAGAAAGTTCAGATTTCTTACTTTATTTATTTGTCTAGAAGTTAGTTTGCATATTTTCGTTTCCATCAAATCAAATTTTCTGGATGTCTCGTGCATCATTTTATTCACAATGCCCCCCAGATTTAGCCACCAGAAGTTCAGAGTGGATGAAATGACTCATCTGAACATTGAACATTGCAATTATTTCCAGCAGGAAACTCTCTGTTCGATTTCTGTTTCTTTTCCTGCACGAAAAGAGGGAGCTCTGTGTCTGTAAAAGCACATATAAAGCTGATGATTAGCTGCCTGGCTGTTAATTCCCGCTGACACAGTGTAGAGGTTATTTGCAGCAGCCGCTCAGGCCTGCAATGACCGTGCCTCACACAATGAGCAAGTGACACTTTAATGTGGTGGACAGATCAAAATGGCTAATGTTTTATTAGCAGCCTGCCATCGACTGCAGGTGAAAGCTGCTTTTATTGGAGCCCTTCCCTCCTCTGCAGCACTCTGTGCAGAAATAAATGAAGGTATTAACATTAAGCACCTCTCCCATCGAGGCGTCGGGTCCCTTTGCGCCCACCGTTATGTCCTCCAGTCAGTTTCCACCGCCCTCAGCCAGGTGAATCAAATCAGTCCTCGGTTACAGTTACAGCTGTTGTGTGTTCACATTTCTGGATGTTGTTGTTGTTAAAATGAATCTGAGCTGATGTTCGGGACGTGCCGGCTCGACGCTGATATCAGCCTGCTGTGTTACCTCGTGTGCTTTCAGGTGAGAGCGAAGAGAACGAAACACAGAATGAAGGACTAGTACGAACACAGCGAGAGGCTCACAGTCAGGATTCACACACACGGCTGCTTTTTCATGCTCCTGTAAAGTTAAACACTCACACACTCTTTGAGGACTCGCTGCTGTTGGCTGTTTCTACATCAGACCTGTTTGGTTCGGTTCGTTTAGGCTGAAATCTGTCAAAGCTGATAATGTCTGAGAACAGACGGTATGTCGGTGCAGCAGAACAGGACTGAGTGAGGGTTGATCAGTGAGTCTTAGCAAGAATTCAAAACTTAAAAACAACCACAAATGACAATGATGTATGTCCTGAAGTTCACAGCAGTTGAAGAGATGCAAAAGATTTCCATGTATTTTCTTCAACCTGCTCATTGTGTCACTTTCATGGCCGACGCAGTGTCCAGTGAATTAGTTACCCAGCCATCCACATGACTTCATCTCCACAGTTCATTTCTTTTAAAGGTTTCCTCTGAAGAGTTTGTGAACTGCAGCTGTTGCATGTACACGATGCACAGGCCTGTTTCACTGAACTGCTGCAACGTGCCGGCAAAGGTAAGAAAGAAGAAGCTGCAAACTAGAAACCATGGACGTAAACAATGAAGAATGAATGAACCAAATGAAGCAAACTACAGGTGTGAAAGGTGCCTAACATGAGGACCTTAAATATGTCAATATGACCTTAAATAAGCTGGATTTACATTGTCAGTATCATGTCCCTGATTCTGAAATCTGGAATTTATTCAGTCCCACTCACCACAATCCCTCTTTGATTGATGAAAACAGCGGAGACAATGGCAGGATGGCAAACAGGTAGTAAACAGGTAGTAAATTCAGTTTTTAATGATAATCTGAATATGATGCTTTTATATCCGACTGATGTTTTCTGAATATGACAACTGTCAGATGACGTCTCCTTTTGAGTGAAAAAGAAGGAGAAACACACTGAATGTTAGCTGAAGATTTTACAAATCAGTGACATTCTGCACACAAATTCTCATCATGTAATTTAAAATCACAAGTGTCCCTAAACTAAACTGAGTCTCCTCTGTTGGTGCTGATGAAATCTGTTCAGACAAAGCGTCCTGATCTTCAGCTGAGCCTCCTAACCTTTTGCCCAGACAGCAAAGCTCGTATTGTCTCAGCTTATGGAGCCTGTACACACTATCGATAGCTGCAGCTAAATCCCAGCAGGGGCGAACCGTGAGCTGAATCGCGGCTCTCCGCCTGGAAATGGTTCAGCACCCGCCCAGCTGTGAGAACGGATGTAAATATATGAAGAGCAGAAAAAATGCGTCTGCTTATCTGCAATTATACACGTGTATGTACAATAGACTGTATAGAGTCTGCACCCAGTCCTTACAAATCCTAACGTGAACAAAAAAAGGTTTTATGGCTGAAATATAGACAGAAATAACAACATAAACATTTAACGAGATATTTGTCTTCCAGTTGCTATTTTTTTCTCCAAAATTGTGAAAAAAATAAAACAGAAGTGAGTTTCTTCAGCATGAAATGAAAAGTTTGTATTTCCATGAATCTCGTATGGAGAGCATGGTCTGTATCTGCATGACATTTACATCTGTTTGTCTTCTCAGTTTGGTTTCTCTCAGCAAACTGTGGACTCTCTTTATCGACCAACAATTAAAAAAAGTTGTGGCATCTCTCAGCTGAAACCACACCTCATGATTTGCCCAAAAATCATTTTTAAAATGCTTCATATTTGCTCTTTTAAAGCACCAAATTGAAGTTAAATAAAGGGCCGAGTGAGTGCGAGCGTCCAGATGTGCGGAGCGGCTGACTCCGGCTGCTGACGGCGGCCTTCTTGTGTTGTGAATCTCACGCTGGCGTTGCAGATGCCTTTTGTTGTCGCCTCTTAACTCAGCACACCGGGAGCCTGACACTTAACAATCTGGAGCTCATAATGTGCAGCGAGGAGGAGCACTCTTCTCCCAGCATGCTCTCTGTGTTGTTTCCAGCTCCGGTCCGCGCCGTGGAGGGAAGGGATAACGATTCATAAAAAGAGTCGTGTCGAGCTTCTGTTTTTTTATCAGCGCTTCCTCTTCAGAAGCGAGCTCCTGTTAAAGCGTCGGTGAGGTTTCTCTTCGCTTGGTTGCACGTTTCTTTTAGACTTGTGAAGGCATCAAGGAAGTTTTTTTTAAGTTTGATGACAGCAGGAAATTAAAAAAAAAAAAAAATGTCCAGAGCCAGAGTTGCAGCTGACTTGCTAAATAAGTCAGAAATTTTGATTATGGCGTGCTGTATTGTGTGCCGTGATGGAGACAATGTCTTTGGTGTCTCCACATTTTGCAGTTTTTCTCGGGGCAGCTTGAAATGGCACATTTCATCTGCCAGGCTTTGTAAACGCACAGATGTGCTGAGGTTTGAGTCGCTCTAACGCACCCCGTTAGAGGAAAAAAAAAAAAAATGAAAAGAAAAGTGTCCTGCCTCTGAAAAGTTGATGACATGTTCGGCTCGCTTGTCTGTGAGAATGGCAGCTATGAATTTGAAGTTGTCAGGTTGTTCTTTGACAGCGAGTCAAAACTCTCGCAGAGGCCCGGTTTGATTTTCTGAGAGTTTGGATCACATCCCGTCACCCGACGCTTACAGGTGTCATCTCATGTTTGGCTGCAGTCAGATAAAACGAGGGGGAGAAAATACACTAAAACACTGCAACAACAACTCCTCCAGGTCTGAAGGCACCGAGGTGATTATACATCGTCTCTATCAGTATTCATGTGGACGTAATGTGAACGCACAGCTGACAGAGATAATCATGACTCACTCTCAGAGGATGAGCCTGATGATATTTTAACATTTTCTCAAATCAAATGTACAGACTCAGAGCAACAGTGAATGTTCCTCATAGGAGATAACAGCAATAAAAACTATAATAATAAAAGAAATATGATGAGTTATAATAATAACAGCAGTGGAGGTCAAGCAGGCCGACAGGTGGTCCACAACAACGATCCAAAGAAACCTGTGAGACGGGAAAGTACAGAAACTCTGAGGAAGATAGAAAGTTAGTGAAATACACTTTGTTTGATTTAGTTTAGTTTATTAGATCCGTATTAGCTACAGCATCGAAGCAGATATTCTTTATTTTGTGGCGATGCATCTGGAACAACTGACATGATAACACAGTACAAAATAAAAAGATCAAAAACTGCAACTTCAAGACAAACTTCAGACAACACAATAATCAAAGAAATCCAACCGGGTATTTGCCATAATTGTAATTATAAGCTGAATAAATTCATAGATAACATATTTATCTATGTTACTGTTCACACAACTTACCAACCAGTGAAAATGAAATAAAAATGAAATAATATAATTCTCACATGACACATAAGTCCCATTTCAGAGTATTTGACCATATAAATCTCTGTAAAACTCACTTTTACACTTATTTTATTAGAGAGGTGCATCATGGGAGATGTCCGACAGTCTGGGCCTGTAGCAGCATCACAAAGGGACGATTCAGGACTGAGCCAGCACTATAAGTTTTATGATTGGGGAAAGTTTAACAGCTGTAAAGAAGATGTTTTATGAAGAGAAGAGTGAATTCAGTGTGTTTGTTAGATCTCAGATACACATGATGCATTTTGGTGAATTTGGAGAAAACTGCACAGGGAACCTTGAAGTCAGCGTGAACCTGAAACACATCAGAACAACAAATTAATATTTTTTTCTCTTTAGAACAAGTTTTGCTTAAGTGCAACTGCTTATCTGCAAACTGATTATACATGTGCACACACAATGGATTGTATGTATTCTGCACTCAGTCCTTAAAAAATCTTAAATGTGAACACTGCATTTCTTCTAAAGCTCATAGGATGAGCAGGGTTTGTATTTTGAACCCACACGAGATCTCAGAACATGTCATTTACATGTCATATCATTTATCTGTTGCTTGGCACCATCACAGCTTCTCAGTCTGGTTTCTCTTTCATTAAAGGCTTAAATCATTTGCTTTCTTGCTGAGATAAAAAGTTCAAGCTGACTCACATATATGTATATAAGAAGTGATTAGCTTAGCTTAGCATTAAAATTGGAGGATATTCTCCTTTGACAACCAGGATCTCTTGTACAGTGACCGTGATATAAAATCCATAATGCTCTTCTATATGTCAGCTATAGATAATAATGGACTCAGCAAAGAAAACAAATCAACATGAGGCCGATATTTTTTTGTTGTGTATCGACTGTGAGGTTTTATTTCTTAAGTCCTGAAGTTTTTATGAGCGGCGCTCTGCTGGAGGAGTCTTTCTTCTTCTTAATGGTTCAGGCAGTGTTTTAGCTGAGGCGTTAATTTAAATTTAAAGCCAAAAGCTCAGTATGCGGAGATCTTCTGTGGTAAATGCAGCAGCTACATAAAGAGCAGTAATGCTGTCTGAGACGCCGCAGAGTCTCCTCACTTCTGATGTTAATTCACTTCTATACAGAAAGCTGTTTAATGGGCTCTTATGGACCCCCCCTCCCAAAATACTGAGCGCAGTCACGTCCACGGCAGACATTAATCCATAAACTTGTACAGTATGTAATTTTACGCTTCAGAGTCATTTCATGTCTCTGTGACTTTAATGGTTCAAACAGATAAACACAAGTGAACGCCGCTTTTCTCCGAGCTTATGAAGTTTGCGGATCCGAATTTAAATCCAAGACGTTATTTCTGACATAGAGACAGATAAGAGTGGAGGGATGATGAGGGATTTTCCTTTTTTTTGGTAATTAAACAATCTCATTACTCTCTGGATCAGATTAAGCCGAG
The DNA here is from genome assembly GCA_023238725.1 of Scortum barcoo. Taxonomy (NCBI): domain Eukaryota; kingdom Metazoa; phylum Chordata; class Actinopteri; order Centrarchiformes; family Terapontidae; genus Scortum; species Scortum barcoo. Next base: position 1,247,304 of record CM041554.1, read on the forward strand.
GACTCTTCACACCGCGTCTCCATGCTGCAGCTGTAAACTCTGATTCGAGCTGCACAGTGACACAAACAGCGATCGATCGCTGCTGAAATCAACTCGACAAAGCTGGAGAACATCCTGGACAACTGTAAAAATGAGGAAGAGGACCACTAATCTGATGGTTGATCTCCTGAATGTAGAAGTGTCCTTGGGCGAGATACTCAACCCTAAATTGTTCTTGACAACTGTGTCATTTCTCCACGAATGAGTTGAATGAATGAGTGAATGATATTTGGTATGAAGCACTGTGAGTGGTCAGAAGTCGTGAAAAAACGCTACATAAATGCAGGTCCATTTATCATTTAGTTTCTCATATTTCTGTGTTGCTGTCTTAAAGCTTCACTTTACACTGTTAAAGGATTCTCCAGGGATTTATTTCTCTATTTCCATAAAGTGAATGGACCTGTGAGAGGCATAAAAAAGAGAGAATAGTCAAGAATTGAGCTCCAAATCTCCAAAAACATCAGATCCTACATTTCCCAGAATGCAACACAACAGCTTTGCATACCTGCCTGGTAAACATCCTTCAAACCTCCTGTCTGTAATATAGACTGTCTGTTTTAAATTAGTTGTTAAATCTGTTGTTATACTGTTAAATTAGTCCCAAAGATTTGAAGTAAACAGATCTTTATGTGCAAAATAAGTAAAGTGCCCCCTCCTGGAAGTCTTGCAAGATTAAAATTGAAAATGACAGAATTACAGTAATTGGTTTAGGATTTGTTGACAGTAAATACAATAAAGAAATGTATGTTCACCTCTCTTATCAAGACAACTGACTTGGTTTACCTGGGCTTTCCTCTATTTTTCCATGAGTCTCTCTAACCGGTACAGTAAGTGGCCTGACAGCTGAATTTACGGCAGCTCACGTACTTTCTCTGCTGCCAACATAGTTTCTCATTCAGGGTGAGATGACAGCTGGATTTTTACATAAAAATCTGGACGGGTGCAGCTTTAACAGACTGTCGGAGCTCAAAAAATAAAAGAGTTGGAGCTTCTGGGCCTGTACATTTGGTGTGAACGCAGGTTCGACCAGACAGCTGCCAAGCCGGTGTGCCGCGGCGTTCGGAGGCCAGCTTTTCCATTAGCACTGGATGTTAGTGAGGCGTAGCCAGCGTTGACGGCTGCTGTTGGCATCGCCACGTGTCCACTCGTTGTTTCACACACACACACACAGAGGAAAAACAGGAAATGCAACAGGGAGTAATGTGGAACAGATTTGACCAGTTTGGAGCCAGAAACTTCACTCTGCCAACCACAGCGGCCGGCAAATGGAAGATGAATTAAGAGAGACGGGGCGAGATGATAAATTAAGGGATGGGGTGATAAAATTTAGGGAAACATACAAGACAACGTACTCAAATATATGTGGTTCAAATGAAAAGTTACATCTATTTATCCATCCATCCAATCATCTCGGTGTTTAGGGTGCAGGCGTTAATTAAAGCTGGACCGTTACAAGCCAGGAGATGAAGATCGATACCAGCCTCTCCGCCCGGGCAGAGCGAGCGAGGAAGGGAAGGGAGTGAGAGAGAGGAGGGCTGTATGTCTGCCTTCATTTATTGAATTTCCACTTGCTTTACAACACGGTGCTAAGCAGAGGCACGAACAGCCTGCAGCTGCTAACAGCTAAACAGCACCCCACCGGACCACACACACTGTTTTTCTCACTGGTGAGGGCCTTGTATTGAATCACATTAATTCACTGGTAGCTTATCCTTAACTTAACCTTTTTTATAACCTTAAAGCAACTCATTCTCTGCTGATCTGCTGCTTTCTGCTTTGTGCTGTAAAGATCTCGATCTGGTCAGCAAGTGATTTTGATTTGGAAGCGAGAGAAAGAAAACTTATTTTTAATGCTGTTTTTCTTTTTAAAACGCAGCTGTTAGCAGACAACTTCACCAGGAATAAGTCAGATATATTACAGTAATGTCCACTGTGACTTCACATTATTCCTCCATGGACTGTAAAATCACATCTCACCGTGTTTTCATAAGTAAAACAGACAGATTATAAAGCTGTCCAGGAGGAAGAGGGATGATTCAGGATCAGATCTGAATCCTTTCGAAGCCTGCAATTCTCTCCATCTGTACTTTTAAAGTAAATGGTTAGCCTGGTGTGATATTTTTGCTATAAATCGCAGATGGGAGGTTAATCTCAGCTTCAATCTTCGATCTCCAAATACAAGTACGCACAAACTGCAAAACTACACGCATTTAAACAACTTTACTTTTACACCAACGGTAACCAACCACAGGACCCCAACACCAAATAAGAACTGGACTAAATGTTCTTCCCTCCCTCATGTGATAAAGACAGAGACTAAAAACTTTCCATAAATGGACCCACAAGTTTTCCTTTCTTTTTCCAAAAACAGTCCTCACGCTCACAAAATGTCATCGTGATCTAAAACTGTCTGATTTCTCCAAAGAGATTCTTAATTTTCGCTCACTGCTGAGGATTTAATACTTACATTTGTAGATGATGGAATAAGAGCAAACACACAAACATCATAAGAGCCTTTAAATTACTGTTAGTTTTTTATTAAGTACCAAAAATGTTTACTTTCCTAAAATATGTGATGAAGCTAATGAGGTGAGATCGTCTCTCTGTAAATCCTCCAGCTCTGCAAACATGAAGAAATCTAATCATTGCTTCATTATTTCTTATTTCATTCTGAAGAAAAAACACATGAATTTTTAGATCAGGTGATTTCTTGAAGTGTTTTTTGTGGACACTGCAGGTGAGGAGGATGGAGCTTTTACAGCCCGGCAGGTCGATCGATGGCGATGGCAGCGGCGACGCCTAATCTGCAGGCTGCTCTCGCCACCTCGATGCTCTCGGGTTCGGCCGCTGACAGCCGCCTCCATCACCGCCGGTGTGAGCTTGTAAAAGAAATCGAGCTGGCCGTGCTCGTGGCTCTAATGCTTTGATTACCCCGAGGCCTTCAGCTGCCGCTCTGTCCAATTAGTGTTATGGATGAGCTGCGTCTCATCAGCCAGGCGGCGTCCCCTCCCTCTATCCACGTTGGCCCCTGTGTAGCCGTTGGGGCCCCGAGCATGCAAGGAAAAGACCCCTGGGACCTTATTGGAAAATTTGGCCAGAGAAGGTGAATCTTTGAAGTCAGCTGTTTTTTTTTCCACGCAGCGACACCTCGGAGGCACGTTGGAGTCAACCTGCAGACATGTTGTTCTGGCGAGGAAAGAGAAGCTTCACCAGTGATCTTATTAACCCTGCTTCTGTTCTGAGAATCATTATGGCTAGAAAAGGACCAGGTCAACGTTTCCGGTCAGAAATACACAAAGCACAAGAGGCAAATAAAGAAACATGGACAACAACAACAACAGGTATTTTCTTCAGCTTCATCCTCACAGATGAGATGGAGAACAAACAAAAAAAGAAAGAAACATCACTTTTAAACTGTTATGGATCAGGTGTGCTGAGCTCAGTCAGCTGTTGGTCACGTGTCGTGTGTTAACTCATGATGTCAGAGCGTCAGTGTGTCATGTATGTTGTGAATGTGCCTAAAATGGAGAGACCTTCACTCATCTTTAAGACCCGACCCGACTGAAATTTGCTCATTTTGAAGCCTGAACCTGACCCCAGCTATAATTTTGATTTCATTTCCTGGCCGCTAGTTTGCGAGGCTAATGCAGTGCTAATGCATTGGCTCCACTCTGCCTCCTCCACTCCTCCTGCTGAGTGCGGCGTGCATCTGCCTGCATGCAGACAATCAGATTTTTTTAATTAAATTACATTTGTAAATAATCAAACAGAGACTGAAAGTTTATGCATCAAAATGGCACACAGAGCAAGTTAAACGCTCGGACTCATTAACGTGAAGAAAGAGAATAAAGGGAGGATTTCTTTGCAGCATTGATGAAAATGAACAAACTTGCAGTGAATAAATAAGATTTACATACTAAAGTTATGACACACGATAGGAGCACCAGGAGAGTCAAATATGTACAACAAAGAGGTGGTTTCTGTCTGGAAAGGTAAAAATAATGATGATGATTATGACGATAACGATAATGAGTGAATATAACAGCAGGTTAATGGAAGCAGAGATAGTTAACAACAATATTTCCCCAGTTTGTCTCACTTTTATTATCATTTTGCAGCCGTAGGTTTCCACGCGATGCCTCTCCCCCGGGATCAAAAAGCTACTGAGCACATTTAACAGCCATCTCTGATTTAACTTGTCAGCCGGGAAGAAATACATTACAAAGTGAGAAAAAGGAGTAAACAGTGCGGTGCGGGGATGCATGCAGGCGGCAACCAGTGTCCCCGACATTAGCCCGGTTAGTGTATGACAGCCAGCGGGTGACACGTTTCCTCCTTCTATCTGCAGAAATAATCCCTGGTCCGATCCACCTGTCACACAAATGAACCCCCCATGTTTTATTTATGAGTGTTTCGTGAATAGATGTTCTCTGTGTTTCTGACACACATAAATCGCAGGGTATTCTGGGAGGCTCGGCGGTGGCGTAGCTCGAGCGTCGGTTTCGGGGTCGGGTTCAGAGGAGGAGGTCAGATAGCGGCGTTGAAACAGCTGCGACGTAAGACAATAAATAGGTGTGGAGAGCAGAAAGCAGGAATATGAAGGAAAAAAAAACTCCTGTTTTTGCTCTTTTGTCACCCTGACAGGTGTGACAGAGAAGGTATAGTCCTCGGCAGAAATGTGCGAAGTAAGCATCATCTCAGCGGCGCGCCGTGTGAACACGAGGCCCAGAAAAACTGAAGAAAGGGCAAAAAACAAGCTCATAGCAAAAAAACAAGCAAAAAACAAGAGGAGGCGTGAAAAAGGAAAACAACCCTCCGTATGTACTATATGTCCCAATAAATGAAGCGCAGTTTCTCTGAACAGCCACATATACTGTGTCTGCAGAGAGAAAACAGGATTCACAAAGAAAAAAGCTTGAACGAGATTTTCTTATCAACCACACTGCAAAAAAAAAAAAGTCTCTTAACCAGTTATTCAGTCATAAAATTGATTTCAAATTTTGGTTTATAAAGGAAGCAACCAAGCAAAACGACGAGATTGGAGATACTGGCGGTGTTCTTTATTATTCTTCCCTCCAGACCGACTCGTGTTTAGAAAACCGCTGAAACCTCGCTGTGAGCATGTGTAATGAAACTAACGAAAATAAGATTTCAGGACTGCACCAGCTGTAAAACGACTTTAAAGTGTTGAAGACTTTTGGTGTACTGTTTGAAGACTGATATTTCATCTGTGTGTGCCTCATACTGAAGATGCAGGACATTTAGATGTGTTTAGCTTAGCTTAGCATGACGACTGGGTGCAGGGAGAAACTGCTAAACTATGTCCAAAAGTCAGATTTAAATCGATTAATCTCAATAGCAATGCTGCAAAATGGAGATTTGAGCTTGAGTCAAACATGTCTCTTTATTCTTTATATTATTGGGATTGTTTGCTAGGCTAACAGTTTCCCCCTGCTTTCCAGTCTTTGTGCTAAGCTAGGCTAAACATATTCAGGATTTGTTTCCTTAAACACAAACGTTGATCTTTTTTTTTTTTTAAGTTTTCAGAAAACAAACAAACGAGACTTTCTCAGATTGTCCAACTCTTCCTTTGAACAACATCTGGACACTCTTACATCCATTATGAGAGCCAAATCATTGGGGGTAACCCAGACAGGAAAAAATATGAATAATTCAAATCCTCAGTAGTAAATAACCATCGTAGCAGCGCAATACTGTTGTAGGATAAAGTGTAATTATAGGAACTGCCAAGGTGTGTCTGAGGCATATGGTTATGTTTCTCGCTGGGTGACTGCTGTTTTTCCGCTGGGTTTCAGGGAAGAAGGACGCCCGTCTTTGTTGTGGGATTTGTGACAACAATATGTGATTACTGCTGTTTTATTTATGGCCGCCTGTTTTTCTTATTTTCCAGCTTCCTTGTTTCTCTCGCCCACAGAGGATTTCAGCTGCTGCCAAAGGCTCTGTCCCGGTCATTCATCATTTAAAGGTGCCAGTCAATAAATTATATGAGTGAATGATTCATTCAGGCACTAAGTGCAAGTAAATACTGTGTAAGCTGCTGTCCGTGTTCATGTTCAAAAGAGGAGCTTCCTCTTTAATTCATCAGTCCGTTTCTCACTGAAGACTCGCAGGATTTTTCGTACACTGTAAAAAAAAAAGCTCCACCTACAGCAATAAAATCAACTTATTTTAACACTAAACACAAGATTTAAGCATCATTTATGTTTGTGTACAATGATCTTCATTATTTTGTCTTTTTTTCAATGAAGAGGCTCATTTCTTTTTCTTCTCGCATTAATCAAATCAAAGCACATTTATCTGGTGACTCTTTGCAGCCAACCCCAAATTTGAAAACTAATATAATGTACTAATATACTAATAAAACTGCAAAGTACTTCAAACTAACTAACTGTGTATGAAGTGCTTAAAAAATAATGCTTTACTTTTAACAACACTGTCTGATAAAAAGATCAGAGTGACATTTTACTTCTGTACTTTTACTTTTGATGCTTAAAGTACATTTTGCTGCTGACACGACTGCACTTTACCTATGTATGTTTTTGAATGTAGTATTTTTACTTGGTGACTTGGTTTTTCTCTGAATCCTTCTTCCACTACTGTGTATAAAGACCATGGTTGAGAACAAAGGACCGACCTCTCGTTCAGGGCACATCATCTCTTTATATTCTTGTTTTGTGACACCTTGATGAAATAATCCACGTATCGGAGAAGGGAGGGGGAGCTGCTTGGCTGCTTCCTGCAGGCCATGTTCGCTCCTGCTGTTTATTTTTTACAACCTGCTGCCTCGTCTGCTTTTTGCCTTTTTGAGTATGTCACCTTACGAAATCCAGTGTAATGTGTTTTGTTATGCACGTTTGTATGAAAAATTAAATTTAAACCAGATATATGGAGTTTATTACATGTTCTGAAACAGTCTCAGTTTAATCCTGATGCCTCTTTATGACCTACAGAAGCGTAACCAGACCAGCAGAGAGAGAGCAGGTTGTCTGTTTCAGTTTCTAACAGTTCTTCATCCTCTTCATCTCACATGTTTCCGTCACATCAGACTAAACGGTGCTGCGGTTTATCAATTCAACTTTCTTCAGCCGCTAACTCAAGGTCCATCGAGGGAACATGTGAGCTACGAGAAACACTAATGCATTTGACCACAGGGGGCGCCAAAACCAACATGAAGAGATCCACTTCAAAAAGAAAGACCTGCATGTTTGATTTCAGCTGTAATTTTTTAATAGTTGTCTTGATAGCTTCAAATAACCTTGAAACATAAAGATAATTTCACTTTATTTGTTTTTAAGAGTTTAGTTTAAGCATCCCTGAGCACCATTCTTCCAAAGATATTCCCTCATTTGGATGCTTTGATGATGGTGGTGGAGAGCGCTGTCTAACACGTCGCTCCAAAACCTCCCACAGCTGTTCAGCTGGGTTGAGATATGCTGACTGTGAAGGCCACAGCATCTGATTCATTTTCATCCTCTTCAAACCATTCAGTGAATATATTTAGTGTTTTCGTCTTTCAGAACTTTTTTTAGGACTTAGTTTGCAGTCTCAGTGCTTCACACTGCATTTCGGGACCTGCATCATCAAACACGGTATGAAGACGAAAAGCGCTGGATTGTTCTGGAAAAACAAAAACCTCAAACTCAACAGACACAGATGAACTGCTTACAATTGGGAAAAAAATGTGAACAAATATTGGATAGTGGTAAAATGTTTCTGCAGACTGCTCAGAAAATAAAACACTGAAAAACATTTTTCACTTGTGATTACTGTAATTTTCACTTTGGAAACTGTCAACATGGTTCAAAGTCAGCGATGAGGATATTTACTATGAATGCCTTACAGCACTTCCTGTAAATCAGCAGATGTAATGTACTAATTTCCTGTGTAACTGTCAGCCTTACTTTACAGATGATCTTGTATAGAAAGAGTGTAACGTATAGAAGCAGGCTCAGTAAAAAACACAATAATCTTCAGTAAAATGGAGATTTTAGCAGTGCAGCGAAGCCTCCTCCTTCCTTTCAGTTTGCCTGATGGTTTTCAGCCACTTACATAACTCACAATTCTCGTTGTCTCACTTTTTTAAGAGTGCAGGAAGGAAAGATTCATTTTCATCTGTCACGGTCTCAATATCTGCTGTTGAACACTCTGCGGAGCAGCTTGGAGGCGCCGCTCGGCGACAAGAGGGGACTTTTCTCGGTTCAGTGTTTGTGGAATAAAAGCAACAGGAAGACAGACAGGCGCTCGGCACCCGAGGCCATAATTATCCTGTTTGTTTCAAGGCCGCCGTTTTGTTTTATTCAAAGCTCCGCAGGGCTGACGAGGCTCGGGAAAGGCTCATTTTACTGTCATGTCAGGTTTGTCAGCACGAAGACGCCGCTTTGCATTAAATATCCCGAGTCTTTTGTTACAGTGCAGAGCGAATTGCAGGAGACAGCAGTTACAGTGCACATTAAATCTCTCTGAAATGAGATGCAGGTTCTCTGCTGTAAACAGGAACAAAGTTCAGATTAATGCTTCTCCACCATGACAGAGCTTTACACACCAACCTGTCACCTGTCAGTCATATGAAGTGGTTAATTTAGTCGCAATAAGAAAACAGTCGTGCCAAAATGGCCAATTAGAGGATCAGTAATCATCTTGTAGAAGTGGACACCTGTTCATGTGACACCTGAACATGTGATGTCGACATTAATGTGCTCAAATAGCCTCCACTCTCTCTGGGTTGTTTATGCATGTTCAGCACGAGTGATACGCAGTGCAGCATGTACAGAAAGCTGTACTGATTAAAACAAAAGTGTATCTGCCCTTCAGACTTTTACCTACTGTTGTACTTTCCTGCCTGCGGTGCCTCTCTGGTCTCAGGGGTTAAGAAAGGCCTTTTGCCTTCTGTCATCTCTCTACGTTCAAACTTTCAACTGTCAAATTAAGCAAAAAAAACAGAAAGAAAGAAAACTTCAAGAACACCAGCTGAAAAGCAGAACAAAAAAAACTATTAAAATAAAATAGACAGATTATGCATATATTATATTTATATGACCTAAGAGGCTTAAACCAAACCAGGAAATTCAGCCCCAAAACTAAAATACACTGCTGCCTACAGATAGAGGTGTCCACATACTTATGGCCACATGGTGTAGTTCCTCTGTACTTTATTCTTTGCAATATTTTTAGCAGTAAAAACATTTGTTGCTTTGGTTATTGAGTTTAATATTATTATATGATTATAATATTAAAACAAACAATATTCCTGGATAGATTTCACATGAGTATAAAAATGTGTGTTTTGGTGCACTGACCCTTTAACACTGAGGTGTAACGAGGTTCCTGCACCTGGTTTTCATTCCTGCACAGCTTCACAGCCGCCTCCCAGTGTGGGACCTTGTTGGACCTCACACCTCCTTCTCACCTTCACCTGTCAACACCCCCCCTCACCTCCGCCCCACCACAACCCCCCCCAGCTGCTCGCTCTCATTTAGTTTTCACGTTCGCTGCCCTGAAGAGACGCCACCGACCAGATCAGAGAGGGAGACAGAGACAAGCAGGACGGAGCTGTTGGGGAGTAAAAAAGAGTTTTCTTTTCTTTCTTTACAATAATTTTTTCTTCTTTCTTACGCTACAAACTAAAATAATAAATTGCAGATCTTTCACCACCTGCCTGGATTTACACTCATTTTAGTTAATAAAATGAATGCACACAGAAGTTTACCATAAACTGAATCTGATTCCAGTCTATAATGTCCATTTCAACAACAGTTTAATGACTTTCGTTATTGATTTATTTGCATTTTTTAATTACTTGATTAATTGTTTAATCCATGAAACATAAAAATATATGGGCCAGTCACAACTTCCAACAGTAGACCAAAGATATTCAGTTTACTGTGATATAAAATCAGAGAAAATCTGATTATTTGCTAATTTGAGGAGCTAGAGCTGTTTTGGTTGTCTCTTGAATTTTGGCTTTTAAAAGACTTAAATGATGACTCCGTTATAAAAATAGTCATAAGAAATGTATAGAAATCTTTCCTGCTGTAGTGTAGTTTTATTCTCTCACCTCCTTAATGCTTCAGACAGTGGAAAATCAGCTGTTACGTACTGTCAGGTCATCCGCAGTTCATAGACCCCTAAAATAAATACTGTAGAGTCACAACACATCTCTTTCCACGTCTAAAACCAGCTGCCAACATGTTTTTCTTGTAAAAAGCCGTGGCAGAAAGAAAACTGCGATGTGACGGAGTCGTAGTGACGCAGCACAGTAAGACTAAAAAAATGCGTCTGAATTAGATGTGAAGCTGTGAGGGAGGCAAAGGGTTCAACCACAGTCAGGCCAGTAAATAAAAAGTTGAATTTTGAAATGTAAAGCTGTTCAGGAAGAGGATGCAGAAAGAGATAAAACAGACATTTTGTTCCTGGGCGGCGGTGGTGGGGAGTCGCGTCACCAAACGGCTGCTGCTTGAAATGAGTCTATAAATACTTTGTTCATGGATGAAATAACTCAAAGTATGAAATAACTCTGGAGAAGAAATAACTTTTCTCTCCTGCTCCTGCCGCCGCTGACATGATTATTTCATGTAATGACTTTTCTCTGGAGGTGACTGTGTGGAGCCTCTCTGTTTGCTCACAAAGCGGCGGTGAGACGGCGATGACTCTGTGTTTTTCTCTGTTCTCTGTTTTTAGGCGCCTTTAATGCTCCACATCACACAGCATGGAAAGTAAAATGAGAAAAGAGAGTCGTGTGAAGCGGGCGATGCTGCCGCTGAATTCCAAGAAAGCAAAAGGATGAAGATGACAGTGATCTAAAAATAAATCATTGTTGGATGTGCGACAGTATTTCACCACTTTAATTTGCTGCACTCAGACTGAGGAGCAGGTACACAGAAAACTCTGTTAATGTCCTCATACTCTTTTTATTCATAGTCACTGAGTGCCCTACATTACATTTCCAAAATATGTGGACCTGAGCATGACAGCCACATGTTAAAGTAGGATGTGTGCTCATTAATCCGCTGCTCCAACTGCCTCAACTTGTTTAAGATGTTGGTCCTGATGCAGGAATCAGACATCGGAGCATCACTGAGGCGACACTGATGCTGGTGATCAGGTCCGGTTCACAGTCGGCGTCCCAGCTCATCCCGAAGGTGATGGATGTGCAGGCCGGTTAAGTAAAAAAAAACTTCCTGAAGCTGCTTTATTCACAGAGGCATCATCATGTTGAAACAGGAAGGAGACAAAAACAAACTGTTGACAAGGAAAGCTGGGAAAACTTTAGTGTCGTTGTATCATATATGTGTAAAATGAATATACATAAAAAGGAACAAGGACATTCAGAAGTGTAGTACAGTCCAAAAACATATTTATCATTTAAAATTAAATAACATTTTTAGTGGATTTTTTTTTACTTAAACTTTACCTATTTCAATTTCAATTTTGGGACGAGTATGTTTAGTCAGGAACTGTTCCACTCTGCTATTACTGTTACTGTCAGTATTTAAACGATAAATCTGGAGTTTTTCTGTATGTTGTTGTATGTTTGTTATCGTCAACAATTTCCATGAAACCAACAACATGTCAGTTTGTCTCTCAACACCGACTGACTTCCTGTCTGTGGTTATCAGCTCCAAGCCCATTGGTCTCTACTGAAGACACAAATCTGTTAAAACACCTCAAATATAAATAGTTTTCAATAAAAAATTGTAATTTTTATCGAACAAACAAGAGGAAATAGGGACTATTTTCAGCGGCGGATGAATCCACATTTGGTGCTCTAGTAGTATTTGTGGCAGCAGGACAGTCTGTGTGTGTGTGTGTGTGAGAGAGTCTAAATAAACTCCAGTGTGTGTGTTCATAGAACAACAGTGATGAGTTTTAATAAAGATAGATAGATAGATAGATAGATAGATAGACTTTAAGAAAGTAAAGAACATCAGCAGACTCGTGCTTTAAATGTTTTTTTACTGGAAAGTCGAAACTGAACGAACACGACAAGCTCAGGATGAAGCTTCGTCCTCCTCGGCAGCAGCAGGGCAGCGGGTGTCCCGTCCTGAACACAGCAGGGCCTCCGTCAGACAGGTGATCCATCAGCCGCTGTGGGCGGGGCTCCTGCAGCCGCTCGGTGCTCTGGAGGGCCAATCGGCTTCGAGATCTGCTCTCCTCGTGCCATGCCAAAAAGCAGCTGTCCTTATGCGGTGGGAGGGACAAGGGCAGCAAGGAAGCCCCAGCATGAGCCGGAGACGCTTTTAGAAACAGCGAGCGGCGAGGCGGCCCGATATAGCAGCCGGGACAGAACAGGAGAGGAGAGGACAGGAGAACAGAGCGGACAGGACGCAGATACCATGCTCACAAGGACGAGCTGTGGCCCAGAGGAGGAGCAGGAGCAGGTGCACGAGTGGGGGAGGAGGTGACAGAGGAGGAGGACGATGCAGGGATCGGTTCACGAAACTCTCCTGCAGCAGAACAGTCCTTCCTGCTGCGGCGTGGAGTTTCTGAAATCTGATGATGCAGTGTTAGAGGTTGTTATAGTCTCATTTCGCCTCTCTTGTTTTTACCTTTGTATCCTGTAACTTCACCGCGACCTCACACTGAACCTTCAATGAACATTTGGTACTTTTCACTTCAGTATTTCATGTTTGTTAAAACCTGCTCAAACAAGTTCCACGTCTCCATCAGGGTGTGACAGAAACTTGATGCTGAAGTCGAGGCAGAAGTTGTGTAAATCCCTCGTTCTCTCTTCGCTCAGGGTCAGACTCTTTTGTCACATTTTGTGAGCAGGCTCGTCCTTTCAGCTGGAATATATTTTCTCTGAATGCAAAGTGATGAATAAAATACACAAAGACAAACTTTTTCTCATCGAGAAATCAATGAATTTCCACGACCTGTCACACACATAACTCTGTTCTCTCTGACCTTAAAAGAGAACTATAATAATAATCTTTAACTCTTTCTAGAGTTTCAAAAGAAATTTAAAAATGTGAATGATGCTGAAATATTGTCCCCAAACGGAGGTCTGCTCCTGCTGGTCCACTTTCATTTGTTTATTCATTTCTTATTTAGTGCTGCACTTCTTGATTACGATCATCGAAAAAATGACAAAAGCCACAGTTTTCCCAGAAAGGTTATTTTTCTAAAAATGCAATAAAAGGAACATTATAAAATAAAAGAAAGACGACACTGAACAACATGAACAGAGTCACAATTCATAATAAGAGAACAAAATGAATAAAACTCTTCCAACCTGTATTTCAGTCAACCCGCCTGTTTTCAGTCAGCGTGGATGAAAAGTCCTCCAGGTGTTCCATCTTCGTTTCCACGGCAACATGCTCACGAGGACCAGCTGATATGATCAAAAGCTCCAGACGAGGCGAGGTGGACCTTGAGCTGACAATGTGTTGTCAAGTGATATTTCCAAGGTCAAAAATCAACTGTCAAGCTCACAAGCGGGACTTTGTTGAGAACGAGACCTTTTTTTTTTCCTGCACACGGACACTAGAGGCTCTTTTTTTAATACCTGTATGAATTTTTTTGTGTGAGTGTTAAGTTCAGCTCCAGTGTTTCATTTTCTTCAAGAGAAAGAAATAAGGAGTGTTTAGGAGTCAATAACACCTAATACAGGCTTAAATATTACAACCTTATATAATCTGTTTCTGCTGTTGACTTTTTCTTTTGTCTCCATCTGTCTGAGTGTCCTTTCAGGGATTTTTATGAGTTATAGTGAAACATTTACAGAAAATGACACACTTGAACCTTCCCCTGAATTTGAATTTGATGATGATTTTTTGCCAACACAGACAGATAAGGATTTAATCTGAAACAAACTCAGGGGACTCAGTCAGGCACTTTATCCTGTTTCTTTACACATCTGCAACTTCCAGAGCTTTTCCTCTGAAGCAGACTCCTTCTTGATTCATTTCTTGCTATGAACCCAGAAAAAAGAAAAAAAAAAAGGATTATTAAACTCCCATAAGAGATTTTCTTGATCTTAATGAGAAGACGTTCTGTGGTTTGAGGCAGGATGGAGTGAATTGGTTTATCATGTTTTTGTGTGTTGTTTTTGTTGTTTAATTCTTTTTAAAAATGTCGGTGTTTAAAGATATCCGGCAGAGCGCAGCAGCACCTGAACGCCTCACGCTCCCAGACAAACAAAGTGATGCTGATGATCGTCCCCTGTGGACGCTGTGTCACTGTTTGACTCGGCTACACCTGTAGCTGCTGACAGTGCTGCGTTAGCAAACAGGCTAACAACGGGTGTGTGTGTGTGTGTGTGCTTGTGCTTGGACGGCGACTCTCCACCACCTGTCAGCTCGACAGCAAGGCAAGGCGAAACCAGGAGGGAACGCCTTGTTTGAAGAGAAAACAAACCCGATTGGAAGTTGTGAGGATGTCGCCAGCGTAATTATGACTCCACCGTGCGCGGCGGAGGCGGTGGCGGCGGCGGCCTGGCTTCCTGACAGTGAGAAGCATTGTGGGAATTATCTGTCCATGTAGTGCAGTATTAAACATTTAGGAGGTGCTGATTGCCTGGATAGTCAGCGGCACATTTGGTGTCGTGGAGATAAAAATGACGGCGACAGGAAACAAAATCGGCGCGTTTGCGGCGGCTGAAGTTCAAGTGACTGCGGGAGGAAGGTTAGCTGAGTGTTGTATGAATATTCACAGGAAACGTCCCCGGGGAGGACAGACCCAATTAACAAATCCCATTAATTACCAGACTATCACAACTGATTAGGATATGGCCGTCTGCTCTCGGCTCAGCGTGGCCCACATTTTCTGCTTCATAGAGAAGAGTTACAGAAAAAAAATAAAAATAAAACTACAGACTGCCACGTACAATCAGATGCTGCTTGAGTGGCCTCGCTAACACGAGCTCGTTAATACAGAAACACCACAGACTGTGACGAGGGAGAGGACAGCAGGAGATTAATACGAGAGAAAACTCAGCCAGAGAGGCGAGAGAGGACTCCATTTGTTCCCTCTGCCGCTCCCACTGATCGGGAATCTTCTGGAAAAGAGGCAGCACATGAATTTGTATTTTTATTGTCGCGTTTCTGAGATCGTACGTCTGCTGATGAGGATATTTAGTGATGTGGAGAAAATGCAATAATCTACTAGAATAAGGACTCACACTGCTCACACTGCACTACTGATACTGATATTGTAGTACTGATATTGGAAAAGATTCAACTTTTTATTTCACTGAACAGAAAATCAAATCTGAGTCTAAATGAGGATGGCAGCATGAACAAATAAAGGGATATGTATTGTTGTTTTGCATTTCCACATTAAAAACAGGAGTCCAGGCCCTGAACGTGTCATGATCCTTCTTTATGTTCCTGTTTGTCTCTTTCCTTCTTTGTTGTTTTATCTTTTCCTCTCCTTTTCTTTGTCTGTTTTCAGTTGTTTTGTGCACTTCCTGTTTTATTTTGTATTCTTTCCTCTCCTCACATGTCTGACATTTTACTTCCTGCTCTTGTGTGTTTCCTGGTTCTTAAATAGTTATGCTCCGCCCTGATTGCTTTCACCTGTTCGCTGTTCGTCTCCTCACCCGTCTGCACTTCCCCATCACCCACTCTTTATATACCGGTCCTTTTCCTTTGTAAGTTCACCTGTGTTCTTCCCACATGCACATCCTGTATCTGCCTGTTTTACCTCCTGTAAGCCAAAAAGACTTCCTGTACATCTCAGCCTCCATCTTGTCATCACAGACCAGCATTTTGGAGGTTCACAACCAAAATTTTGGGCTCAACCTTGAACTGCTGCTGACGAGTCCTCAAACTCAGTATGTCACTCGCTCACTCAGTATGTGAGACGTTCAGGTGCTTCTCTGCTTCGTCTGCAAATAAAAGTAGCTGTGCATGTCATTTTTCCTGCACTTCAGTATGTTTTTCATCCGTCACGAGTCATGTCATCGTATTGTTTGCGCACTGAAGACCGATGTCTGCTGAGGACAAACATTTAAAACAACATACGTCTAAAATATGTGACACTGAGAGAGGTTTGCACACCGTTTTCTTCCTGAAC
Organism: Scortum barcoo; assembly: GCA_023238725.1. Lineage (NCBI taxonomy): Eukaryota > Metazoa > Chordata > Actinopteri > Centrarchiformes > Terapontidae > Scortum > Scortum barcoo. The sequence goes on from CM041554.1 coordinate 1,263,378, forward strand.
CTTCTGTTTCTATTAGATTTGTCATTTCAGTGTATCATCAGTTTAATTTTAACCGTTTTGTTTTTCCTCTTTTTTTCTGCATCACAAAAGGAAAATAAATGACACCTCTTGCGTACCGACACGCAGCAGACAAAGATGAAAACAGGCAGGTCCGTAACCGTCTTTTCTTCTTCTTCTCTTTTCTTCTTCTTCTTCTTCTCCTCCATCGGTCGCCCTCCTGCCGGCTGCTGGAAGCTGATGACCATGATCCAATAGAAATCCCAGCAGCAGGTCTCCGTCGTCACATTTCAAACCCAGCAGAGACTGATGGTGCGATTTGGAGCGAGCCGTTTGTTCAGCGGGGGAGAATATTGGAGGCAGGAACAGCGTCCTTATAAAACATAACACACACCGTAATTATCACGCCGGCGAGCCAATAAGAGCCGGAGTGTTTCTTTACTGAAGCTAAATCATTTTAATTATGAAGACAGTGGAAATCAATATGTTGTCTGTACATGCACTCACACACTGCGGGAAGGCAGATATCCAATTATGCTTATCTTATTGCTCTGATTAACAGTGAGCAGTTTGACCACACAGGAGTCTGTTGTACAGTCGGCTGATTCTCTGCAATAAAACCAGCTTAAAAGCCCCACTCAGTCAACCAGATAGAAACAAAATGTGAAGCTCTATTAATAAATCCAAGAATTACAGATGTTCTAATTAACTGTTAACACAAAGACGAGCTAACAAGATGAGTAAATACAAGTTCTTAATCTCTGAAATTATATTTTCTGTGCTTAAAATCTGCTGAATATAAATGTTCAGGTGTGAATATAAAGAAGTATATTTATTGTTTGTGTTTCATCCCAATGATTCAAAGGTTTTGAAACAGGAAATATTTTATTTCTAAAAACTGCTGAAGTGAAACACGAGTCGATGAGGGTAAATCTTTTCACTGCTGACCATTAAAAATCTACTTTTCTTACTGATTTAACTCTACGGGCCCCAGTGGGTTAGTAATAGGAGGCATTTGTCCGTCAGCTTCATGTAATGTGAGGGTTTTTTCAAGTGGGGCCCATGTGCATCATCATCCTCAGACTTCATTCGGGTCTCATTTGTGTCGTCTCATGTGTGATTGGACCTCAGCAGGCCGAAAAGGAGCCTTTATGAGCAAATCTGGGCCTCAAGTGGGACATCTGTAATTATGTGGGTTAAACAGGGATCCATTTTCTCTAGATCTCTGGACCAACCAAATGTGAACCTTTGGTTTTTGACTACAGGAAATTTCTGATATATTTGTCCAGGTATAACTAGAGAAAATGATTATATAACCCTGAACACCCTCTGGTCTACTCACCACTGTAAATACGCTGCCACAACTTCCCTCACCTGTCGAAAATTGATGCCATGAGATGGCTGCTGTGGAGGTCAGCGCATCTGTGAAGCAAAGTTCAGTCCTGGTGAACTTTGGCCCCCGGATCCCGGCTGACGGTTGGGGCCGTTCATGCCGCCACGTGCTGCTCTTTCAATTTAAAATAATGGCCGTGTTTTGCACAGTGTCACACTCGTGCGTGTGGTGTGAAAGCAGGAAGCGCCTGGAGGAGTGGGTACGAGGAAAACCGGAGACCTAACCAGCTGATTAAGTCGAGGGGAGGTGGATGACAGAGAAGCCAAATAACTGGCTTGCTGAGAAAAATCCGAACTAACCGACCAAGTAAGAGGAAAGTGTTACTTAGAAATGGAAAGGCCAGAGGGCTCAGCTGGAGACGGGAAATAACCAGGGAGCAGACTGGCAGGCTAATGAGGAGAGGGAGTCACAGTGGAGTCACAACACTGCAGCGAGTCAAAGGCAGAGCAAGTTTCCCCGAGAAGATCAATAAGAAGGAACTTTTGAGTGACAAAGTACGAAAGCCGAGAACGACCACGCTTGCAAATATTTTGTAAATGTCGTTATCTCGAGATCATGAGTTCATTATGTCATTATCTCTGAATATCAAAGCTGTTTTCTGGTTGATAACTGGATAATTGTGTTGAACTCCAAAATAAGTGTGTGGTTCATTTGAGCACAGCTGATTTCAACCTTCAAGATCACTGTGATGACTGTCAGGGAGGATCCATAACTGATCAATAATTAAGGCCTAAATGTGGAGTTTGCTTTGCTGCAGTTTCTTCATTGGAGCAGACAATCTGGTTTTATAGTCTCCAAAGATGAGAGGTTGACCCATCTCTCTCTGCTTCAGCCAGCAGCTGCTCAAATAAAGCCGTTATATATATTATATAGAAATAATGAAGACATTATTAAGCTCATCCACTGTACATAATGACCCCCACAGCATCTCCACAGAGCCTACAGACACCTGCTGATGGAAAACTAACTGGAGATAAACACACAAACATCACAAGGAACAAGAGGAAACACACTCTGATTTCTAAAGATAACGAGATAATTAACTTGTGATCTCGATAACAGCATAAAGAAAAATCACCAGGATGGGCAGGTGATTCTGTCTGGTTTCAGGATATTAACTCCAGAAAACTGCAGAAACATACTGGAAACACTCTGAAGTCTTGGAGACTGAACACGAGCATCAGCAGCTTTTTCAGGTGTGTTTAATTTCTTTTTTTTCTACGGTGCCTCAGCTGCTCCTGTTCAGGGCCTCATTTACCTCGACAAAGTGACGCAGCCTGACCTCCATTCACAAGCCAGAGGAGCGACTCTGCTCTGCTTTCACTCTTTGATTCTCTGACTGTACAGTACATTTGCATGCTGGACTAAATAGGGTTAGTGAGTAGTGCGAGTACAGTGCTGATCCAGCTGCTGGCAGGCTCAGCGTGGAGGCGGTAACGCTCCACAGTAAAATAATGCTAATCAGGCCGGTCGAGCTGACCGCCGCTCCAGCAGCTCGGTCCGGCCTAACAGGCAGAGAGGTAATACATTTTTAATTGCAAGTGTGATTATACGGCATGAGGAACCTGCACCGGCTGATTAAATGCATTTGGGTTAATATTAGAGGCCAATCATTCCCAGTGACAAAGCCTCTGGAGAAGGGAAGGTAATTGCAGGAGGACAGTTATAATCCCTCATATTGTAATAACGGAAAATAATGTCCTCCAGGAGGCTTTTTTTTTTTTTTTTTTTTTTTATTAACCAAGCAGACAAAAGATAAATGATTGGATGGGTGCTCATATGAACACTGCTGGTGGAAAAAAAAGGTGAGATTTATCAGAAACAATGATTGGATGCTTGTGTCAGCGGTTCAGCTGTGACTGTACAATACAGAAACATTAGTGGCACTGACACAGATTGGTTGTTGTTTCCTTTATTAAAAAAAGGCTTAATGTTGTGGTTGATTCCTGTTTTGTGGCTGTGTGTCTTTACAAATGAAAATCTGTTATTTCAGTCTCATATTCAGCCAATAATCTGCCGGTCGACTGTGATAATTTCTCCTGATCTCTGTGCAGTTTACCTTGTTTGGAGAATTTAAAAAAGATTAACACCTGCAGATTTAACACAGTCAGCAGCTCGGACTGTTCACACATCGTCCTTCGTGTAAATGCAGTGAGGGGAGGTTACCGTCACAGCTGAAAGAAAGCAAAGTGTCGCTCGTCACGTCCCATAAACATGACTTGTTGGTATTCGAACGGAAATTGGTTAAAGTATCTGAACCCTGATGGGAGAGTTTGGGTAAATGAAGATTTAGGAAGCAATAACATGAGAGAGAAATTCACATTCGGTCTGTGGAAGCACAAAGAGTTTGATACCAAACAGACAAAGTGGATCTCCACTTGATTTGTCAAACTCAGACTGATGAGGTTTTTCTCATCACTTAATTTTATCCTCACCTAAGACTTCATTTTGGCACAAAACACTGAAACAGCCACTAGATGGTTTTTTACTGTACATATGGGCATAAGTGTAAGTATTGTCGTAGGACCTGAACTTCTCCTTTAATCAAACTGGACTACAGCTGATAGAAAGGCCAAAGGTTCATAAAACTCAAACACTGGATCAAACAGCGACAAGGTTTCTTAAAGCTGAACGTGAGAGGAGAGGAAGTCTACAACATTATCACTTCCCTCTGTGTTTGAAACCGCAGAGATGATGGAGGTTAAACAGCTGATTGGAAAGTAAATACTTTCATTTAGTTGTTTCAACCATGCGAAGAAGAGTAAGACACCTGGAAAACTATACAAAAGACTTGATAAGAGTGACCTTTCTGTGATGTCAAAGAGTCCTGGAGTACATCTGTGCATCACTGCAGCAAGACACCAAGTCAAACCACTGGAGGTCAGCAAAAACAAGATGTCCAGTTAAGTTACTCTTTAAGTCATATTTGTGTCCCACCAATGCTGAAAGTCTCCAACAGCAGATCATCCTCAACTTGAAAATCCAGAGATGTCAGCTCAGGAACAACAACTCGTCGAGACATTCATATTTTCTTAATTTTTTATACCTAAATATCGTCATGACCCTTGTTGTCATGAGCAGCAGAATATCCTTCATACAAGCTGATTTCTATCAGAAACAAAATGGCAGATTTCCTTTTTTTCCCCACAGAGCTGAAAATACTGAGATGTTCGTGTGTTGAGCAGAAATCAGGATCATGTGTTGCAGCAGCATCACTGACCGCTGACTCCCCGTCGTCCCCTCCTCCAACCCCGCGGCGACAGTTGCTTAGTAACTGAACACTTTGGACATGCTGCACAGTGAAGCGACCCATCTTTTAACCTCTGACTCAAACGCCGTGTGGAGTATTGCACGTTTCCTTCATAATTAGGCTGCGCGATCCATACCGTCCACTGTCTGGTTCATCCTCCTCATCATTGGGGAGCACGCGGCGCTGATGTGGGCCACTGTGCTGAAAGCTGTTTGAAACTAAACTCATCAGCAGCGCTTCAGCTGTCGTCCTCCAACATCACTGACATGTAGGAATCAAAGGCCTTTTATCATTTCAGAATAATTGTCCATTTCATTTATTTTAAGTGTACTTTTTTAGGAAGTGGATAAACATGATGTAAAATAAAAAATCTGACAGCTGCTGTTAAAATAAGGTTCAGTTATTGGAGTTTTAGCTCTCTGGCTATGGAGCTTTCGCTCTATGAGAGAATCCTTGTTTTGTTGAGCTTGTGCATGCAACGGTCATCTGAGAAAATAGAGAACTTAAAGCTGCATGTATGAGACAAAATAGGTGCAGCATGTGATCTTTACAGAACTGTACAGCAGCCAAAGAGCACAACAATGTGAAACCATAGTAAATGTACCTGTAAATGTACAATAAGTGCAGTGCAAAGAGTCCACACGCATGACAAGACACCACTTAACACACTAGAATATCACAGGAAATCTGCAAAGCTGGAAGTGGATGGATTTAGAGATGAAGCATTAATCAATCTGTCAATGACACAAATATAATTTACCTGAGCCACCTGGGGTGTTCATTTATTAATCATATCAACTCTGAATCTTAAATGTAACTCCTGACTAAAGCCAGCGGTCGTATTCGGTGAAATAAAAAGAATACTTCTCTCTGTAGTAGCTGTAAGTTAACTTCCATCTGGATCTTCACTAAAGTCTTTATTTGCTCCTCTTGCCGACAGAATCCATGAGTCACCACAATATATATGTGTATTTTTTTAAGTGTATAACAGGAGTCATTAATGCCCTCATGCTGTTTTACAATGTCTCATGCCCCCAGAGTCAAATGAGGTGTAAAATACGAGCCGGCGGCAGCTGCGTCATCATAAATGAGGCAGAAAAGCCCCGCCGCACCAATTCACATCCATGAGCCGATGCATCACCTGCTCTGAATCTGTGATGCTTCATTACAAAAACAACATACGGACCGAGCCCGAGGCTGATGATCCAAATATCACAGATGTAAATACAGAGCATCTTACTTTATTCCTGGAAGATGATCAGGACAAACACACGATTACTAGAAGGCCAGTTCACTGCTTACGGCGATGATGAAACATCATGTGACGTGTCATCAAAACATGACTGTGATATACTGACAGAGCTGCAGGTTCACCTGCATACATGAAAACACCGACGCTGTCATCACAAAGTTAACATATTTGGGATATTACATTTTGATTGTTGATGCATGGACCTTCAGGACTGAGAAGATGAAGCACCATGAGCAGCCCCATGAGGCTGCAACGCTCAAAATACCAGCAAACTAAATAGATGGGTGAAAAGTTTTGCTAATATATTTATATTATAATAATGAGTTTATTTTAATAGCAGTTTTTAAACACTTGATTACAAACAGACACACACACACACATGCATGATGCAATGACAAGCACCACAGCACACGGTCATAATGAACTAAAGCCAACAGAGGATATCATAAGAAAGTGAGTGTGTGAGTTTTCAACAGCTGTTTAAAACAAAACACAACCTCAAAAACACCTCAAAACACGAACACAAAAATCACCTCTGGATTTAAAACAGGAACAAGCTGAAGGCCTGGATGGCGTGCACTACATGTTTTTTGCTGATAGTTTGTGTTTGATTTTTGCAATGTTTCTTGACTAAAAGAAGGAAAAACTGAATAACTTATATTATATGACCTTTAAAGTTCAGATGGAAGACACCAAGATTTTAGTATTGATATTGTTATTGTTAGTTATGCTTTGTGGGTCATGACGCTCTGCAGGACGTTTATTTTTATAATCAACTGACGGGTCAATCTGTTTTTGAGTAAAAGGAAGCAGAATTTATTTTGTAGATTGACGTCAGTAAACGTCAGAGGAAAAGTGACCTAAAGAGGTTTCAAAGTTCAGTTAGTTTATTTAATTTAAATCATTCAGGATATTCAAACTGAATGATGGTGGACATTTGATCTGGATCTGCTTTTCCTGGTTTGATCTTGACCATTATTTCCAATAATGGGGATTTTTTAGACAGTGTTGTTCATCAGCTTTGTGTGAACATTTATTTTTGCTTTAACATGACAGTAAAGAAATGTTCTGTGTGGAGCTGATCGACCTGTGCAGATTAATGCCCAGTTTTGAAATGACGCGTTCATGTGTGTCCTCACACTTTGGCCATGTGGTTTAAACAGTGTGGTATTTAATCCTGGAGGTGAAGAGTTTCCAGGTTTGGCCTCTGAATATCACGGTCTGCAGTGACAGAAGCTGTCGTGGGCGTCCTCGGAGGCTGAAAACCTGTTGGGCCTGTAGAGCAGCTCCGTAAACTGACGGGCAGAGAGGCTCGGCCTGACACCGCCGGGCTGACCATGCGTAACGCTCACCCTGTTCATATTTCCAGGGAGAGAATAATTGGACAAAGTCTTCATGTAAATTTTCGAGGCCACAGAATTTAAGGTGGGATCTGTGCATTCATGCAGATGACAAGTTGAGCTCCAGGTTTCTCTGGACTCCTTCTGAATAATCTGAAGGAGAAAGAGGCGACGCTGGAAAACCGGTCAGAGAAAAACGGGAAGGTGACAGGAATTAAAGAGCCACATGTTCGGCTGAAAGAAAACAACAAACAGACGGATTTAGAGGAGCTGCAGCTCCGAGACAAGCATGTCGAACCAAATCCGTGTTCAGCCAATAAAAATCAGACGTGTCCCAATGTCTGCGGCGGGCTGACAGGCAGAACAGAGGCAAACGTAGCCGCAGAGAAAAAGATGAAGGAGTTGTTGAATTAGATATGCAACAGAAATGAAAGGGAATAATTAGGCAATCATCAAAAAGGGCACAATTTGTTAAAATTCTCGACACTAATGAAAAAAGGGTGATTGAAGCTGATTGTTTTGAGAGCCATGAAAGCTGTGAGACACAGGAAGATGAGAGCAAAATGGGAAATGGAAATGTTTGTGATGCTCAGACAGAGGCTGGCGTGTTGCTGCTGATAATTCACTCTGTCAGAGCGCTGCAGTCCACAAAAGAGACTGATTTCTGAAAGTGAGACCGCCTCAAAGCTTCTTGGGCTTTTTTTCTTTTTTATTTCCTCTTAAGCGCTCCTTGGAGACAATGGCCAACACTGCATTAACAAACCTCAGAGGTGCAGCTGTCTGACTGTAAAACACACACCTGTTTGACTCTGAAAGGATTATTCTGCTTCATTACAGGCGTTTTTGTTTGTTCTGTAACACTGCAGTCAACAAGTTAATAGCTCAGATCTGGGAATATGTTGGCATCACTTCACAGCAGTATGATAAAAATACTATTATTTAAAGAAATTGACAAAAATAGGACCCAAATTGTAAAAATCCAGAATTATCCTCTTTTGAAGCAGATCTAAAGATATAAAATTATCCATTATTTTACTATTATAAAGCTAAGATTCGAAAATGAGACAGAAATTAACTATTTGTGTTTTGTTTTTTGTTTTGTTTTTAGTCATTTTAAACCCATCAGATTTATATAAATTATATTTTACCAAAGCACATGAAGTCAAAAGTCTCCACCAGGGAGCATGAATGTTCCTTTTTCCTTTTGTCTCTAAAAAGTCTATTTATAATCCTGGCAAGTGTAAAAGAAATGAAGAAAAACTAAAAGTGTGCAAAGAAAAGGTTCCCATTTCACTGTTTTCACACCCACACACCTGAAGCCAAACCATCAATAAAAAGATAAATAAATTGTTTGAAATATTTAAAAAAAGGTAAAAACAATAAGATAAAGTTGAATAAATGTGACTTCATATATATTTTTTGTGACCAAAGTTGACATTTTCCCTATTTTGTGTTAACAAAGCCCACATCTGGCTCCAGTGTGACACTAAATAAAAAAGGTTGAAACTACAAAAAGTTTGTTTTTTGGATAAATCTGTGCAGTGAAGTACAGGCTCTCATTATGAATATTTACTTTGTCTTATGAGATAGTTCATCTGTCCAAAAAAGCAATGAGTGGAAAAGGAAACGGAGAAAAGGAGGGATAAATGAGAGAAATGAGTAGGAGACTGATGGAAAACAACCAGGAGGTACAGCTGAATGAAAGAGAGGACAAAAAGCTGCTGTAAACACAGAGCCTTTTAAATGTTCATCACATTAACATGGCGAGATGACAGCCGGCTCTAATTGCACACAGGATGTTGATTGATCGGCTGAATGACGGATGGATTACCTGTCCGTTTCAGGTCGCAGCTTCATCCATTACGGTACCTTGTTAAGATGATAGTGCATTAAGTGTTCATTCAGAAATATGCCGGTGTGCGTCCTGGCCTTCCTTCGGGGCGCGCTCATTACCGAGATGTGTCTTTGAGATCTTCGTTTCTCTTCTGGCAGGAAGTGTAGGAGGGAAGGACGAAAAGAAGGCCAGACCGTTGAAGGTAAAGGCGTTCATTGTGCCTTTTTCCTCCAGTTTTCCTGCATCTTTGAAGGGGAAATATCGAGCTGTTTCTCACACAGAAAATGTGTGAACATTAGAAGCCCCGAGCTGGAGAGCGTGATGACTCATTAGGCCAACAACAACAGAAATAAAATGGAATGGACGTCCAACTTCCTTTTGACTGGAAGATTTGATTTGTTTGGAGCCTGTGCAGCACAAAAGCTTCAGTTAACTCGGTCGATTCCTCAGAGAAGCTCCACATCTGACAGTCAGTCACAGGAAATAAAACGAGTTGGCAAACAGCCAATCCCCGGCGTTGGTGTTAGTTAAAGCGGGATAATGATGACTTCACGTCAGCTACATCACCTTGCCTCACACATGTTGGTATCGCCACGACAACAACAAACAGAGCCGCAGACAGTAATAACCGTAACGATGAACAATAGCCGGCGGAGACAAATAAGATGAAAAATAATGCAAGGCGGGTAAAATGAAATAAGAAGAAATTGCATCTAAAGGATACGAGACACAACAGAGCCGCCGCCAAGCTGCAAACAAACCGCCGAGCGTCAGGCGAGGAGACGGAGGTAACGAGGACGGAGCCGGAAGGTAATTGCTGGATGAGAGCTGCAGGATTCGATGGTAATTTTAGCTCACTTGGAAATAACGCGTTAACAGACGAGAACGACACAAACTAAAGCAGCCTACAGAAAGTTTTCAGCTGTGGGGTTTCTTACGGAGACGCTGAGGAGGTCCAAAGATCAGCAGCCCTGAGACAAAGCTCCACCAATCCACTGCCGGCATGTTCGAACCAGAAGCAGAAACCTGGATGTTCTTCACCGCGAACAAACAAACAGTCCCTGAGCTTGTGTCTCTGCTGCTGTAGGCGAGGAAATGCTGGCGGATCAAAGTTACAGAAATCAGCAGCGTGGTCAGACTGAACTTCTGATTGTGATAACCATCAAATTGTCCAGAGAAACTTCCGAAACTTCAGGCAAAGCTTTTTAATGGTGCATTCAGAATTCAGAATCACATCTTTGGTAAATTAGCAGGTTTGACCACATTGAGAGTAAAAGTGGATTAATAATCATTTAAAAGCTCTGACGTAAAGTTTTTTTTTTTACTGGAAGAACCATTATTATCTGTTGTATCTGATGTAAACCGAAAGTGAGCGCTGTGGTGTGTCTTCATGAAGGAGCAAACATTTTACGGCTCTCTTATTTATCATGTTTTATTTTTTTGTTTTTTCCAAACCTGTGGCGTAGCTCTACGGATGGAAATGTCTGTAGGTTAGTCCACCACTTTCAATTGCTAAATCAATTGCTACAAAGTTTTGCACAGGCGCTAATAATCACTGAAGGATGAATCTTACTGTCACAATGAATTTTGTAAAAATGTAGATTATCCTCTGATTTTTCACGTAGCATCTCTATCAGGTCAACATTTATGGACAAACACCTGCAAGACTGTTTAATATCAGTTAGCAAAAACTAGATTAGATGCTAAACTAAATGTTAAACCTAGCGTGTAGCTGTGTTGTTAATGAGCTGCCAGCATGACTCTTGTTGACCTGCAGGGACACTAAATGGTCATTGGACTCTTTCCTGTTTCCGTCATCACCTGAATCTGACCGCTTCTGTTGTCACGGCGACAACACGCGATCATTCAAGATGCTTCTGCCTCAACATTATTCTCAAAACGTCATTAAACAGAGAAACTATTATTTCGGATCTCAGTTTGGAAGAAACAACAAAACCGAAACGAGCCTTTTGTCTCCAACAAAGCGATGAATTTACCTGAAAGTGTGTTTGGACGCGGTGCTCTGCTGCAAGCCAGGAAAAGGAAAGAAACACACTTCATGCTGTACGATACAACCTGCTCTGTGTGTGTGTGTGTGTCTCCACCTGCTCTCTGCCTCTGTGTGTGTGTGTGTGTTGCCGTGGGGAGTTTTGTTACAGCTGCTCATCTGTCGCTCCCTGAAGAGTCGAAGCATTAACGCCAAAACACAACAACTGTATTTCCATCATCCTCCTCCTGCTTCTTAAACTCCACAGCTGTGTGTTTCCTGTCGGGATGAAAGAGCGGGAGAGAGCGAGAGAGGGCCTCATTGAGTTTTTTTTTTTCTCTTCTTGTCTTCTACCTTCCAAAGGGGAAATAGACATTTCATTTGAGCCAAAAATATTCTCCCCCTGCCCCCAAAAAGCACTTTAGTGCACCTGCTGCGATCATTTTGTGTTTTCTCTCAGAGGACTTCCTGTTTCTGAAAACCCGCCTCGACACGCTGCGTGATTTTTTTTTTTTTTTTAAACTGACTAATGTTTATATATCTATTTTTTAAAGATAGGTCATGTTTTTATGTTGTACGGGTTTGGAGGGAATTGATGAGATGTACAGATGGATGGGGAGCAGAGGAAGACGAGGTGGGAGGCCTGAGTCATCAAGCAGCAGCCTTCATGTAAACATGGGAGACAAAAAAAATGAAGGATTACAGAGAAAAGTCGAAAAACAGCAAAACATTACAGGGGAGACCTGGCAGATGGAGGCGAAGAGGAAAGAGAGAACAGAGCAAGAGAGGAAACAGGAGAGACTGGAGGTGAAAAAAGGAGAACGTTGATAAAAGAGTCGAGGAAAAGAGGAGAAAAATACGCAGAAAGAAACTGATAGCTGAAATATTAAAACAGGCACAGAAGGACTAAAATTGAAAAAGCAATTAAGCAGAGAAATGAGAAAGATAAAGCAGAGGAGAGGAGGAAGTAAAGGAGTTTATTTGTTTTGCATAATGAAGAGAAGAAATGATTTTTAGAAAACTAAAGGTCAAGAATTAACTTTGATGGTCGACAATATTGTTTAAAACGTGAAGTCAATTTGTGCACCAAAATCATTTATTCCTGAGTAAATTAGATCATTTGACAGCACAAGTTAGTGGAGTTATTATAACAGACAGCAGCAGGTGGAAAAGGGAAACTGCTTTGTTCCCATAAATTCACTGTTTGTCCTTTAAACTCTCACTTGAGTCTGTTTTATATCGACGGTGCAAGGCGTCATTTTAAAGTCAGCATCTCTGTCCCGGCTCACCCAGGGGTGCAGCTCTCTCACTTCTGGTGTCTCTGAGTGTCACGCTGAGCTGCAGCTGCTCTAATTGACTCCCTCGCATCACTTCCGCATCACTTCTGCATCGCTGTCGGCTCCCTGCAGCATCGGACACCTGGACGGACCGAGAGGAGGACGAAGAACCACGTCGCACTGCTTCCTCCGTCCACTGCCGCTGTAAAGAAATGCATCTTTTAAATACACACTGCTGTGGAAACACCTCCCAGCTTGAAGGGCCACTTCACCCAGAACACACAGAGAAATTATTCATAGAAATATTCATTGTGAACTCACTCAGAAACACATTTTCCTCAAGAAATAACATTTCAAAGGTGTAGATAATGATGTTGCTAACCATTTAGCAGTTGGATGCTGAGTAGCTGCTGAAGTGTTAGAGGAGGTTGTGAGGCCAAAAACGAGGCAACACACAACCTGCAATATGTGAACGTATCTGAGAGTCTGAAGAAAGTCAGCTGGACTCGCCTGAGGTTTGTGAAGATGTTTGACCTCTAAATGACTTGTAGGAAGGCTCGTTGATGTTTCAGAGTTGTTGGGGTCATACGTGAGTTGTTCAGGTCACACGAGTCGAGGTGGTTGAGAATGGAGGTTGAGCTCTGGACTTCACTGTAAGTGGCTGATAACTGGTGTTAAAGGTCACCTCCTCTTTAGTGATGGTCCATAAAGCATCTGTGAGGACTGAAGAAGCCTCTTGGATGAGAGGTGAAAAGTCTTGAAGAAGTCTAGGTGACTTTCTTCAGACTCTTAGATCTTACCATGACCTGGATGACTGAGAATCACGGACAATATGTGAAGTCTTTCGAATGTGTTCTACACATCTTAAGCCTTGAGATTGAAAGGGGGTGTTTCAAACTTGTTGTTCATGGTGATGCATGAAGATAACATGACATGGAGCCATTTCAGAGTAAGTTATATGATGTACAGTCCAGTAAACTGTACAAAAAGGTTGCTGTGACTGTGATCGATAGGGGTTAATCAGGTTGATCAGCATTGAAAAGTTGATCTAATTTTATCTGTATGTTGTATTTCTAGGATTTATATTTGTGTAAAACTGATTTCATAATGCGATGCAGAGTCGTAATTAGGAGAACGAGTGTCTAAATGTATTTTATTTATTCGATGAATGCAGTATGCTGCTGTACTGAATATGTTCTCTCTTTGTTCAACACCTCCACACCTGCTGTTTGCCTGCACACCTACATCCTAAGCCCCACCCCCTGCTTACTGCTCATCTGTCAATCCTGCAGGAGGAGACGTGCTGATTGTGGGTTTATTAGCAATCGAGTGCTGCATGAATCAGAGTAGAAAAGTGTCCAGCAGGGCGGCTCAGGTGTGAGAGACACACAGCGGGCTTATTAAAGGGAAACAAAGTGAGGAGGATGCACGACACATTGATCTCTGACCTCGGGGATGAGAGAGGTGGCGCGATGGTGGAGTCGAACAAAAAGGTTCAAAATGTTCCCTGCTGGGTTCAAAATGTTATCAGTCGGGTTCAAAATGTTTCCTGCCTGGTTCAAAATGTTTCCTGCCTGGTTTAAAATGTTTCCTGTTAGGCTCAAAATGTTACCTGTTGGGTTTAAAATGTCCCTCGTCAGATGCAAAATGTTCTGACCTGATGGGTTCAAAATGTTGTCTGCGTGTGTGGAAATATTATCTCTCGGATGCAAATGTTTCCTTTTTATGGAGCATGATGATGGTTAATAAACGTGAAGGATTACTGTGTGTTTGAGAGGGGTACAAAACCTTTAAAGTCCCTTTATTTTACTATGATATGCTCATGTGTTTTGATGAAGCAGAGATCATCCTCCACGTCCATCACAAGAGGCGAGATCGGCTCACTGGTCGTCACATTTGCAGGCTAAACTCGGTCTAATTAAACTTCATGCAGAAAGCAGCGTGTTGACTGAACGCTGCAGATGTGTGTGTTTGAATGGTCACAGGCAGCTGTTAATGCATATTATTGCCACTGTGAAGCACCAACAGCACCGCTGCATGGCGGGAGCCGACAGATGCGACCGTTCCCGACCCGCTGAGAGCTGCTGCTCCGAGAAACACTGGAAAAAAACAGCAGAGACGACTGAACCCGGACTGGAAACTGCAAACATGTTGGTTTTATGTTGGTGTGTGTGTGTGTGTTGGTCACAGTGCTGACTGACTCCTGAATGGTGTGTGAGTGAGGGAGGAAACACACTGGATGGACTGGATGGACTGTGTGTGTGAGTGTGTGTGTGTGTGTGTAAATGAATGTTTTTAATTTGCTCTCCTGCTTCTGCATAGCCAGCATTCAGAGCTGCTGCCTGTTTGAATACACATACACAGTGATGGATGAGGGGCTTCTCCACACACACTCACACACACTTGAGCTAAACATGTGAGAACACCTGATGACATTATACATTCCTGTGCTCCCAGGAATTTAACTTTAAACATGAACAATAAGTAAAATCTACATTTATTCTCCACCTTAAACCTGAGCCTGAGTCTAATCTTAAAAAATGTCTTCACTACTTGAAAACTTTACTTTGATCATTTTTGCATGATTAGTTTTATCTTTGATAATTATCTTCCTTATTGGCCACTTGGGGGCAGCAGAAACAAGTCGTGAACACAACTTTGACGTTTCATCGCCTTTTAATCTGATAAGGCGAAGTTGTTGTTAACAGTTGCTCATTTACACGTCCAGCGTTTATGGAGCAACATTATCATTCATTCTGCTGTTTGTGTCCACCTGAATGAATGTTAAATTCAGTATTGATTGCTCCCGAGGGAAATATCTGGCTCTTTAGCTGAACATTGTGGAGCGTTCAGCAGCTCGTCTCTAACTGTGTCTGTGCTGTGTGGTGTTCGGTAGGTTTATCTACAGCTTCTCTCTGAAAATGACGCCATGAGAGCGAACAGACACTGTGAAGTTGTAGTCGGAGAGCTGAATAAGGAGCTGAAAGTCGGTGTCCAGATGTGTAAAACCGAGGGGACTCAGCTGATGACTTGTTATTGTAAAAAATATTGATTATATCCATATCCACACACACACACACACACACACACACACACACAGTGCTGTAGCTGTCCGTGGTGCTGAATCTGAGGCAGAAACAGAAAAACACACAAGCGAGGAAGAGCAGGTCATGATGATGAAGATGTGATGATGATGACGGCGATGTTGCTGATGAAAATGACCACGATGATCATTACGAAGGTGATGACGAAGGTGACAGCAAAGACAATGACGACGATGATGATGATGATGATATTGATAACGGTGATAACAGGAGCGTTGATGACAATAATAAAGATGATCATAAAGGTCATGACGAACATTAGAGAGAGAGATAATGATGATGACTCTTATCTGTGTACTGTGTGTGTTTTTTTTGTTTTTATCCTTCAATTTATGTTTTTTTTTATATTTATATATATATATATATATTTATATATATCATTTATAAATTAATTCCTTAGTTTTTTCTTCATTACTTTAATTTTTGTTTGATATATATTCTGGTAATAAAACACAAAAATGAACAGACCATGATGGTAACAGAAAAGACAATGATGATAAAGATTATGATTTTTTAGTATTTAGCTTTAGATTTTAATTTTACACTAAATTATTTAGTGTATTTTAAATATATTCTTTTCTTTCGACCAATGAACATTGAGAAAAACAGTGATGATGATGACGATGGTGATGACAAAGATAATTACTGTGGGTATGATCATTATGATTAAATTGATGTTGATTATTCTGCTTTACATTTTTAATTTGACTTGTATTTATATTTTCTTTTCTCTTGACCAGCGAACTGAAAATTAAAGTGAAGCAGAAAAAACGATGATGATAGAAACGGCCATGACAATGATGATGCTGATAATGAGGAAGATGAACATTAACATTGTGATGATAATGAAGTCGATGATGATGATGATGATGATCTCTTTACCCTTCAGTTGTTTGCTTCAGGCTGCTGTTCGTCTCTCTTTCCTCTCTTAGTTTCACTTTTCCACCTGACCTCTGATTGATTACCGTTTGGCTTCCTGTCGATGTTCTTCCTCCTCCACATTCATCATATTTCGGATATTAAATTCTCCGCTGTGGTTTTATATTCCTCACCATCGTCTCCATTTAGAGCCCACACTTAATATCAGCGGCTCATCAATTCTTAATGTGATCAAATCTAAACAGAAACTACAGGCCGAGACTTAAAGTTTCATCTGGAGACTGATGGTCGGAAATCATCATCATCATCGCCGTCGTTTTCAGGGTTAACCTCCAAATCCAAATGTTTTTTTCTCTTCTTCCTCTCTTGTTGTTTCTCCATCCTCTTCCCTTCCCTCCTCCATTTGTGCTTCATCATCATCCACTTCTTTTTTTTCCTCACATCTCCCCTCCGTTCCCTCATCAGCTCTCCTATTTTGTATCCCATCTCCTCATTCTTAATATTTAATGTCACCTTTATAAAGAGATTCAACTGGAAGGAGAACAGGTCAACACAGACACAAAAATAATCTAACTTTTAATCAGATCTGTCACTAATATTTGTTCTGTGTGATATATTTGTGATAATCAATGCAGAGTTTATTCTCTAAGCTTCATATTTCTTAAATGATTTCACTTATATAGACAGCAGGATATCAGAGCATTTTGACCATCAACACAACCTGCTCAGATCACAGTTCAGTGTCCAAATGATCATCAAGTGACTGATTGAAACTCATCTTCTGTTACGCTGGTTTAAATGAATGTGTGTGTGATTTAAACTTTAGTGTGTAGCAACGTGTGTGATCTGAGCATGACATGGAGGACACACAACGAGCTACTGAGTTCACTGCTGCTGGCTGACATAAAGATGGAGGTGTTCAGTGAATATTAAACATCCAGTATTTTGTCCTGAATACTGAAAGGGGACAGGTCTTCTTTCTGTCGGCTTTTCTAAAAATCTGATGACGAGGCCGATCGGTTACCATGATGTCAGTCACATCACAAGAACTTCCTTTTTCCACCTAAAAAACAGCAGGACTCTGCCTGTCACTCTCTTTTTTTTTAACCGCCAACACCCTGATCCTTCATCACGTCCAGCATCCTCAATGGCACGTCAGCTTCAGCATATCCAAAACTCACAAAGCCATCCACAACCAGACCTCACCCTACTTCACTGGCCGGCTTCACCTCCAGACCATCCTGCAGCCTCGGTTTCTCTGACTCCTCCCGTCTCCACCATTCAGGACCAAACATCAGATCTTAACCTCTCCACAGCTGTGTCATTACTATTATTATTATTATTATTATTATTAGCTAAGATCAGCAGTTAGTGGAGAGCAAGTGTGTCTGACACAGGAGATGTTGTTCATCAGGTCGGGCACATCGTGCGATGATCGAGTCATTTATACGAGCCTGCTGTCTCTCTTCATCATCTTCCTCTCTGACCTCACATCCCTCCTTCCTCCTCTGCTTCCTCTTCATCATCATCATCATCTTCCTCTCCGTCCTTTCCCTGCTCTCTTCTGTCTTTTCCTCATGACCGCCCTCCTCCTCTTCCTCCAGATCCAGCTGCTAATTGATGAAGTGCGAAGAACGAGAAGACTCAACACACACAAACACACACTTACAAACTCACACTGAAGCAACAAACCCAAGCATTTTAATGGACACACACACAGACACACACACACTGACCAATTACATATTGCCTGCCCATTCGAGCGCACACAGCCTGAGGAATAATGATAAGTGTTTAAAGCAGCAGTGTGAATGTCTAAACACACTTTTTAAAAAACACTCCTGGCTCTGCATTTCCTGCCGCAGCTGCCTGATAAGAAACCTGAAAAAAACATTAAATTAAATAAACATTCAATAAGTATTTTTTAACATTTTAAACAGTCGGATGGATCCGTCAATGAAGAGAGATCACTTCTGCCTGAAGACGAATATCAATGAGCTGATATCCTCCTGACTGATACCTCCGTTAATTCAGCAGAGGCCGGTCTGAAGTCTCATCACGCTGCATGCTAACAGACGGCTACAGCAAAAACTAAACAGCTTTCTTATATTAGAGAGAGAGGAGAAAAAATACGGCACATATAGATTTTTTTGTGTGTTTGTGAAAGACTGAAGAAAGAAAACAACATGAAACAAAAGTGAAAAAAACAAATCAAATGTAATGATGGAGGAGAAGAAGAAGAATCAGAAAACAGAAGTTTAATGAGTTTATTTATTTCGACGTCCAAACTTTCCTCCTCCGACACCAATCAGAGTACGAACAGGGGAAACTGGACGCATTCATCTCCGTGGTGACTCCTCCTCTGTTCCTCTTCTACTTCTTCAACATCTGGTTATTCTGCCTTTGTGCAGCGGTCAGATCTGCATCTCTTTGTCCAACTCCTGAATGAAACGAATCAATGAATCTCTGCGGTTTAGAGTTTCCTGCTGTGTTTCTGTTTGACCTGATCACTTTCAGTCGTATCAGAGCTCTGCTGAGTTACTGCTGCTGCTGCTGCATACAGGAAACACCACGTTTGTTTGTGCTGCTTTTCCTCAATAAAAGGTCCTGCACAGAGGAGCAGTAGAAGAAGAAGAAGAAGCACGCTGAGATGTTAGATGAAGCTCTGCAGACGATGTGTACACCTCTAACTTCACCTGCACCTTTAAAACATCGTCAAGGTTTACTTTTTAAACTTTAATCTCACCATGTTGTCTCATAGAAACCACATGCTCTGTGCAAGTCCAGCTTTAATGGACAGCGTTAGCTTGTTTGGTGGTAAAACCACAGTATTGCACCTTGTAAATACAACAGTATCACCCCAGTATATATTCAATACTTACATCAGACTCAAGGATTTCAGCGACTACTCCATGTAGTTGTGCACATGATAATAAAAGTCTTGTCTCATCTAAAACAGGAGTCAGAATAAACATGAATCTTACCTTAAAGGATGTTTCAGTTCTCCTAAAGAGGAATTTTTCATTTCATCCATCAACACCTGGACACACACACACCTGGAACGGTTACCCATGAGGGGTTGTAAACTCTCTTCGTCCTGCTCTACCTGCCCACTAGATGTCCTCATAGTTCAGAGAATCACATGACTCTCTCACCTGCCTGCACACCTTCATCCATTCATCAGTGTGTTTATCGTGGCAGCAGGTCTCTGTGGCTGTTTGTCCGTCTGTCAGCGGCTCTAAACTCTCCTGTTAGCTCTGACTGACTCTTCTCCTCTTTCTGATGTTTTATTGGTCGTCCTGCGTGACGCCTGTTCACGAAACACATACGACCAAAAAGAAACTAGCCTGGTTTTTTTTTTTTTTCCTTAAACCACAGCTGAAGGATCTGCTTTAGAGTCTGTCGGCTGACACTTTAAGAAATGTCTCTTAATCATATCATTTGTAAAGAAAATTGCAGACTATTGGAGCCTGACTTTACAGAAAATGTGCACCAATTTGCATTTATGTGAAAAATGTTTGGATGCATGCAAACAGGGTGATTTTTATACGCTGGGGTTTTTTTTATTTTTTCTTAGCTGATGCTGTTTGGAGTAAATGGAGTAAAAAAAGGGAGCGTTTTTGATCAATACGCAGGGATTTAAAAAGACACGAACAACACTTGAACATTATGTCACCTCATTGTGAATCTGTGTTTACTGTTTGATCAACGCTGATCGAACAATCTGTTAAATGAACGGTTTGTTTTACACGAAGGAGAATCGGTTTAGTCAACAGAAAAACAGAAAAACAGCCAGCGATGTTGGCTTCAATGCTTCACCGGCTCCCACACACACACACACACCTCTGGAAACACACACTCTCCACCGACCTGCGTTACATAATGTGTTTATGTAAGAGACTGTCGAGTGTGACAAAAAGAAAAATACCTGCAGTCAAACAGCAGATCAGGAAGCAAAAAAAACCCCAGAAAAACAAAGGAAGTGACCTTAAAAGAAAACAGAGACAGAATTTGATCATTTCACCAAAAAACATAATTGCAGTCTGACGTGTCAGCGGCGCTCGGCCTCGACCCAGCGCCGCAGGACGGTGATGATGTGCATTAAGGACTGTGCTTGATGTGCTTTTAAACTGTGCTTTTCTTTACGTACTGGATCTCCACTTATCATGTATATCATACTTTATCATGTAATCAATCTTTTATTATTACAATAACGTCTTTGTGTTCCTTCACAGTGACAAGTGACAAATGGTTTGTTTTTAAAGGGGGTGTTTGTTTTAAAGGGGGTGTTTGTACTTAACTGTACATCATTACCGTCAGGCCGGAAAAAGCTGAATTGTCATTTGAATGAGAAGAAGACGGATCAACAGATCTTTTGGCAGGTTTTTACTTTGAGCGCCTGAGACAGTGTTAAGGTTGAAATTAAGTTAAAACTAACACTGGAACTATTTTATTAAGACTAACTTTATGAAGTCTGACTTTAATAACCCTTTAGTGGTATAAATGCTCCCCTTCACTCATCACCTGCTGAGGTGTCGCGGCCTTGAATCATGAACTGGAGCTGCAACACATTCATCTTTTTTCTCCCCTTAAAAAAAAACTTCTTTCTTTTGTCTTAATAATCTTCCTAATTTTTTCCATCTGTCTTTAGTATCTGATTAATTCCTGGTTCTGGTCCCGGTTGTTTTGAAATCACGGGGAGGTCATGTGACTGTCAGACGTGACATCACTGAGGGTCCTCACACGTGTACTGATAGTGAAGCGACACATTCAGACATGTCAGAGTGTGTGTGTGTGTGTGTAATTTATGTATGCGAGGCAGCGAGAGTTGCTGCTTACATAGCAAACTGTATCAGTGTGTGATAGAAAGTGTGTATGTGAGGAGATGCATGATTCTGTGAATATCTGTTGGTGAATTTGTACAGCAACTCTGAGTATTTGTGTGTGAATAAGATTGTAAAGGTGTGTGTGTGTAAATGTTTGTTGTGTGTGTGTGTGTGTGTGTGTGAGTGTGTGTGTGCTCTCAGTGTTTGTTGTGTGTGTGTGTGTGTGTGTGTGTGTGTGTGTGTGTGAGCTCAGTGTGTGTGTGTGTGTGTGTGTGAGCTCAGTGTGTGTGTGTGTGTGTGTGTGTGTGTGTGTGTGTGTGGTGGATGCACAGTGGCGCCTGGGCTGCATTTCAGTGATAAGCGGTGATGAGTGAGCGCAGAGAGAGCGAGGGGGGGCTGGAGTGTGACATCCAGCCAGGGGCTTATTGATGGGGGGGGCACCCAGGCACCCATCTCATCCCCTCCACCCATCACCCACTACAGCCCTCCCTCACCCCCCCACACCTCCACCCAGCCACTCTCCATTTCTGAGTGGAGAAATGAGAGCTGCTGCACGGTGGTTGACTCGCCTGATGCCTCGCATCTCGTCGTCGTCACCATGCTGCTGTCGCTCTCCCACTCTAACAGCACGGGGGGGTTACAGAATCGAATCCGTCATCAGATACGCCTCTCGGCCCCTCTCGGGCGCTGAACACCTCGTCTCTTGCCGATTACGAGAGCCTAACCGGCTGCTGCACGCGTGGCTGCGCCGCCGCTGGATGGATCCACCATTTGGATTAATTAAGGTGTTAACCTGCTTCCCGCTCCAACGCCGCCGCCATCACCGCCGAGCCGAGCTGACAGGCATAGGCGGAGGCTGGGGCGGCCAGGCGTGTTGGCGCTCTGGACCACCGTCACCGTGTGGATACGCTGTTCAACGGCCGGCTGAGTGTCACTGTCGCTGAGCTCCAGTAGACAGGTGGACTGACCTGAGATCAGTGGAAAACTGTTTAATACGTCATAATAAAGATTCAAAGTTGATCCTATGCTGAACACTGACTAACTTTAGTAAAACCACAGAGGAATCAGAGTGTGAAGAAATAAAGTTTAAATCCTTCTGAATAAAGTCAAAGAAATTCTTTATGTTTCATTTCCTGTCTGGTTCACTGTCAAACAAACAGCAGACAGACAGTGAGAGAGCAGAGAAACATCCAGCAGCTAAAGAGACAAATATTTCCTTCAGGAGTCGGTAGAGACCAAACCTGAGCTGAAAGAGAAGACCGGGCTCGTCTCCAGTGAGATGATCGTGTTGTTCTGTCTGCTGAACGTGATGACAGCAGGAAACACTTCTGTCAGATGTTTGGTTTTCAGCTTTTTATGGACTTCTTCTTGGTGAAGAAAAGAATAAAAAGTTAGTTTTATACAATTTCAGAGACTACTGACTTGCTATTATTGACTCAAAATGTGTTTTCTCTCATTTTAGTTTGGTTTGATTTAGTTATCTGATGCTATAAAAAAAGAGGATGTGATGTCATGTTGACAAGTGTTAATTACAGAGAGATATTTATTAGCACTCCTGCAGACTTCTTATCAGGAATTATCAGAAAAGATGGACATAAAACTTTAGCAGGTGATTGTTAAGTATTGATTAGCAATCAAGTCCGGCAGGTGTGTGGGCGGGAACTGAATACTTAGCCTTACTGCCCCGCCCCCCCCGATCACGGCACAAGATGGCGGCACCCATATACCAAAACCAACATGTTTTGGCTTCATTACAGTGGAAGGAAGTGGGAAGTGTGCTCTGTCTTTATGTTAGTCTACAGTTTTATCCACTTTAAAAAAATTATTTAAAGAAACTTAACTTTTATTTTCTTGCAGACTTTCTCTAGTGAACTGATAATTATTGTTTCCAGTGTAAAACAGCCTCTTTGAACATTAATTACATCATATTAAGGAAGTAAACAGGCCATTTCATGGTGTCTTCAAAACATCCACAGCTGCTGAACAAAACATGTGCATCTTTAAGACGAATAGCAAAAATGAAAGATTCAACTTCTATTTGGGCTCCGTTCAACAAATACCATTAATTTTACTTGAGTTTTAATTACTTTTTTTCTGTTTGGCTGAAAGTGGCTCCGTCTTCACTTTCTCCTCTCGGCTGTGGAGCTAAAACAACTTGAGTTTCATCTGAGATGAACTCCGTGTGACTGATTATCTGCTCGGCAGGGTGGAACTTCATTTCTTTAACACTGATTTCTGCAGGGAAGCTTCACTGCCTCCACACACACACACACACACACACACACACACACTTGGAGCTTTCCAGTACAACCAGTCTGGACTTCCACTGTCTCGATCAAACATCCAACTTTTTCTGCTCAAACTTTGTCATTTTTATGGTTTTTATGCCTCTTTGTTGTGAATTGTTGTGAAGTTTGAATAATTATGATGAATTTTGTAAATTAAGTTTAGAGGAAAAAACTGTGTGCAAGTGAAGCTGGAGTTATAACTGTGTTTATTCTAGTTTACTCTCATCTGAGCAGCAAGAAAAAAACTCTTATTGTTTTATCGACTCAAACACTTGAACTGTAGCTCGTAACGGCTGGTGAATATATGTCTTTAATTTATTGTGTTTAATTGACTCCACACTTTCTAAGTTATTTTTTCCTGCATGTTTATTACAGAGTTTTTCTTACTTCGCTGTATATTTCCACCACAGTCTCCTCTTTTCTTTCTGTAAACAGCTTCACCTGAACAGTTCACTGATGAGGTTTCACCTGATACAAACGTCTCAGCACAAAGACTTTAGAAAAACTATAAATCAGTTGCCAGGTAACATCTGTAGGTTCATCAACATCATATTTACTCTGCTTTCTTAAACTGGCATACATGGAGAAATACGTACATATCAGAGTGAGTAGTATTTTTGCAGTTTTGGTTCTTCTGTAGAAGAACCTATTTTTGTAATGTGACCTGTTTTCATTTAGTGAAAGTTAAAACTACACCAATGAACGACCACAGTTAAAACAGTTTAAACCAAGAACAGCTGGTTGATTATCTTAAGAGTTCACTTCGTTTCCTGACTTGTTTGGTGCAGTTCAAATGAACTTTGGTGGCCTCGTCCACTCTGTCAGGCTCATTAAATAATAATCGCTGGCCTCTTTGTAAATTAATTGATTTATTTAAGTCTAGTCTTCACTAGAAACACGAAATCGTCCCTGTTCGAACATCACGAGTTGAACGTGTTCACAAATCTACTGGATGGTTGTATGTTCAGTCGCTTGTGGGGTCAAAGGGAGTCAAATATATCATGTAACGCTTATTAGACAAAATCTTATTTCATTATTTCATGCAGCAGGTTTGTTGTGAAGCTCAAACTGTCAGAGAAATGAGGTTTTTCTTTTTTGATGTCATGAAAATTGTATGATGTTCACAGGAAGCAAGTCTTTAAGTGAATGAAGTTTTAAAGAGAAAGTTGTGGGACGACACTGTAGATCACAGAGCTCACGAACAATAATTTAATTTAAAGTATGCTGCGCTCGTTTCCTCCACAAAGTATCTATAAAGTCATTTTACCACTTTAAATATTTATTTTTAACTTTATTTAAAAGTATTTCTGTTTTGCTGGTATGCAGAATTTGCATTCTTAAAACTGAGATTTTGTTTTTTTCAGCTTTGCTTCAGACACCATTCAAAGACTTGTAGAGCAACAATGATCAATCGATCGAGAGATTATTAATGAACAAGTATTCTAATAAATGATTCATCATTTTAGGCTTTTTTTCAAGTGAAAACATTTCCTGCTTAAATCTCCTCAAATGTGTTGATTTCTTGTTTTTCTTTGTCTTATCTGATTGCAGATTGGTTGCAGCCGTAGATGGTGGACTATAACTAACACTGTGTGTTTAGTCGTACATGCTAAAGGACACGTCTTTAATGAAAGCTCACTGAAACTGTGTTTGTGTTTCCATGTCTTCCTGCTCTGCTCTCTGCAGGACTCCACCTCTGCGTCTCTCTGCTGACGACGTTTTACGGTTTTCTCTCGGCTGGTGTGGCCTTGTTTTAAATGTGGAGTGTTATTCAGAGTGGCGATAATGGAGACAGTGTGGAGGCTGCAAACACTACAGCTCTCTTCATTTTTTCTCTCAGACAATCTTGAACTGCAGTGAGAAGGCCAAGTGCTTTTCACTGAAGGATTTTTAAAAAGAGTAAGCTTTTGTAACTTTCACAGCGTAAATTAAAATTTCACACAGCCACCGACTTTTTACCATCCGCACACAAAGACTCAGGACCTCAGGTGGCTTCAGATCTCTTTCGAACAGCACCCACAGAAATGTTCAGGAATCTCTGAGTTGAGTGATAACGAGAATAAAAAGTACTTTGAGTCTGCGATGCTTATTATAGACCAGGGGCCACAGCGACAAAAAGATTTTATCTCATCATCATGAAAGTTTCTAACAAAGAGTTTCTTCTTTTTCTTCCTTTTATTCAGAAAGTCTCTGAGAGAATAAAGATTTTCTCAGAGAACGAGGAACTTCAAACCTTCCCTCCAGCCACATTTCTACTTCTCATATTGTCATTTTCTACCTGTTAACCAAATACTCTCATTACTTTTTCACCCCCACATCCAGCCACACCCAATCACCTGACCGTCCCTGCTCACCTGCATCATCATCATCAGCCCTCAGGCGTTAAACCAAACTTTTTCCACTCGCTTCCTGCCACTTTTCATTTTCTCTCTCTGATGGAGTAATTTTACAGATACTGTAGCACAGATTTTACAGACTTCATTTATTAAATCCAGTTAGCATGCATGCTACAGTTAGCATGTTGTCGTGACCTCAGTTATCACTTCATAGCGTGTTAATTTTAACACGTTAGTTTTACATTTTTGCATCCTGAAGTACCGAAGAGGTAAACAATGAAATTTCTGTCATTCGTTTTTTGAGGTTCCTCAACTGTTAATCTGATATTTTTACAACTTATACAAACACTTTATAACTCTGCAAAGTTTAAAATCTGCACTCAGACGTGCTGATATTTACACTTATGTGTGCAGCGAAGATGTTTTCATCAGGGTGAGGGACAACGCAGCGTTTCCGTTACCTTGACAACAACATAGTGATTGATTGACAGACTGACAGACAAATCAGTGCTGAACACGGTGCAGGATTTATGTTTTATATCAGGTTAGCTAATCATGAGTGGGACAGCACTTAACGTCTATATAAGCGCAGAAAACAAGTATAATACTACAATTATTATTTCAATTGTGGTGAATATCAGGACATATTTGTGTTTTACAGATATCTGTCAGGACTCCTCAGTTTAAAACCGAGACAGTGTGAGAACAGGAGCTGGTTTTGTCACCAAAGAGATGGTCAGTCAAAAAATTGATAAAATATATAAAATAAAATAATAAGTACTTAAAATTACCACTTGAAATGTTGAAATATTTTTGCTCAATTTCAAGACAGAACTGCAATATTTGACACTAAACTGTCCCCGGTCTGTTGAGTTTTTTTCTGGACATCATGGACCTGAGGGCAGCACGTTTCAAACAGCCGACACTCAGCATGGAGTGCCTGCCTGAACCGCCGGCATATGTCCACAGATCCAGAAAATAAATGTTGGCGTCCAGATCCAGAGAGTCGCCTCGGTAGGAGGTAACATACGAACTTTATTATCTGGAAGAAGAAATCCTGTGTTTGGCTTGGCAGACACCATCGGACTCTTTGTTCCTGTGCGAGTCCTCTACCTCAAAGAAAAACTACACTTTTTTGGGTCTTCTTGCTCCTGTTGTCTCTCAGTGCTCATGTAGCTGAAGTCCTTTATGGAGAAGAAGAGAAACGACAACAACCAACAACCCAAAAAAACGCTGATGTACACAATTACATGGCTATACATCAGTAGAAATCCATGAAATATGAACATGTATGTAACTTTACTTTAGAGCTTAGCTTGCGTCGGCGCTGTAGAAGCTGAAGAGGTCTTTATATAGGAATGAGCCGACAGACGAGAGATTTGGTGAACGTCTCATTAAGTTTTGATAAAGTCAGTCCAAACTTTGACACAAAAGATGAGGAACTTTGTGACTTATACTTCTTTTAAGCAGAAAGTAAAAGGTAACACAGGTGAACATTACAGCCAAAGACTGACCAACAGATAAGAAACATCCACACCATTACCGACGCCCAGGCTCTCAGTGGGTATTTGCTGTGTGTTGTCGGACCGTTGGCGGTCTCAGTCCCCCCCCCTGGAGAAATGAAGGTGTAAAACAGCTGGATGGGAGTTAGTGCAGCTGGTGTTGTACATCACTCGCCCCACTGCTTCCAATTAAAGCCTGGAGGCAGCGCGGCCGGCGGCTCCGTGGAGACTGACCTTTGAGTGACAAAGCTTTTGACTCTCATTAGCCAACAGAGTCGCTCTTACTAAACACAATCCAGCATCGATTTTGGATCTGACGTGATCTCTCCTGCTCGCCTGTTGTCTGAAGACGCTTCCTCTGCATGTCCTCCCGTCCTCACCTCAGTCTGTCTGTCATTATTATTATAGATTATATATTATATATTATTTATTAGTCGTTAGTTATTTTCTGGCGTGAACAGAGCTCCTTAAAATTTTAGTTTTAAGGTCTCTTTTGAACGTTGTTCGTGGTGACTTTGATGGTATCGTCCAACCTTACAGACCTGCAAACTGTAGTCGTGAAAAAGGTGACAAGATACGAAAGTTTTAGTGATTTTAATTCACAACAAGAACCCTGTGGAGTGGAACAAGAAAACATGTTGTTTTGATCAAAGTTTTATTGCATTTAGAGTATTTTAATCAAAATGTAACAGACACAGAGGAGGATGAGGTCTAGGAGGAATGGAAAAAAATAGAGACAGAGAGGAAGGACACACACATCACACACATCAGGCTGCTTTTATTTTTATTTTTTAAGTCTCTTTGTCTGTGCGAGCGTGTCAGAAATACTCTACACTACTCAGAAATGTTAGCTCCGAGTAAATAGTCCCATATCGCCAAAATATCAGAATCAAAATATATTTAAAGTTCCAAAAGTTAAAATACTCATTATACACAAAGGCCCATTTCAGAATAATATCATTCTGTTTGATGATAATTAGTGATGCATTAATGTGTTCATCACTTTAACGATGCAACTGGTAAAATGTTTTTTACAACCTGTAAGATGAAGACAAATTTCCACACTGTGAACAATAAAGATTATTATTATTATTATTACTATTATTATTATTATTATTAAGTTTCCGGACCCCCACAAGAGATGGAAATAATAATGGAAATAATAATAAATAATGAATAATGCAATGAATATGCATGAATAAGAATAATGTATGTAAACTCAGTATGAACAGTGGTTATATAACCAGTCTCTATCTGGAGCCTTTACAGTGAATCACTCTGGATTATTTTCATTTTAATGCAAATGCGTCGCAAAAGCGAGTTTTTTTCATCCAGGGAACATCCAGGAGCTGTGAGGCCGACGTCATCTGCAGTTTAACCGACGAAGAACAAACACACTGTTGTTGTGTTCGATAAACTTATTTCCAGGTGTTTGTGGTTCAGGAGGTCTTGAGGGAAAACAGATTTCATTCTGCTGAGAGGGGGAGAGCAGCCAGAGGTTGGACTGGACCACACACACACACACTCAGAGTTGACTAATAGTGCTGATTAGGCTTAATAATTAATGAGCAGTCCAACCTGCTTCTGCTGGAGTTCGTCCATCCGTTGATGTTTTTCTTTCTTTTCAGCACTTGGACACGTTATCAGCTGCTTGTCTCCTCCTCCGCCCCCCCACGAGACCTTTACAGATACACTCCCTGATTTTCTTACATAATCTCTCTGATTTTACTTTTCCCAGGTTAAAAAACAAAGCTATGATCTTACAAGTTGTTCTGGGTGTCGCTTATTTGTCCACTAAATCATAGATAGTTATTTTTTTCTGCAGGCAGATTCACAGAAACAACACGTCGACACGCTCCCTTGATTATTTAATTGTGTCAGTCCAGTTTTATTCATAATTTCAGGCGCAAAAATATATTTTTTACACACTTATAAAAGCTTTTAACTTTATATAAAAAACAGCAGCCACTGTGAGAGTTACATCGAGTTACTGTGAGAAATCAATAATCTCAATACAGACACAGGTAGATTTAAAATGGATGAGCTCAGGGAGACGCAGCGAAGGTGAAAAGCAGAAGCGATTAGATCGACTGTAAATACAAAATCAGCTGGAAGTTTTGACCCGGTGATGAACTTTAAAACTTTAAACCTTAAAATAATTCACGTTGGTTAATAAAGTCAGAAAAGCAGCTGGAGAAAACGAAGCCTCAGTTCATCTTTAGTCTTTGTGTTTTTATTGATTTAGTTAATAAAAAAAGTAAAATGTCCACATGGATTTTAAAATAATTCACGTTTTATTCCAGGTTTTTCTAGAGAAACTGTGGGACCTTGGTTGGTGGGAGCACAGACAAAAATCGACTTCATCTTCGAGACTTAAATCTTAAAGAGACGAACTTCAGAGGAACGTCTGACTCTAGAAACACCGTCTCTCGGTTTGGAAGTGATTATATTCCCACTCCGCTCCGCTTTCATGTATTAATATCATGTTAATTCACTGTTAATATTCCAAATTCTCCCAAATTTGTGTTGAAAGTTTAATTTAATTTCATCAGTCGTTCATAAATTTAAACTTCTGACCCCGACAGTCGGCTCATTTACACAAACCAATAATTAGATTTGAGCCAGATTAGAAAGAAACTCAGAGTTTGGCGATGTAAAGTCTTTAATCTGATTATCTTAATGTCAGAGAGGTTATAATCAGATTAACACAGACGGATCGCGGCTCAGTCCTTTGTTGTTGTCACAGAGGAGGTCAAAGGTCAGATGAGTGAGAAAATGAGGATTATCAGAGTTTGACAGAAGTGCTGACTCACTGATGAGACGAGCTTTCACAGTCAGATGATTTAAACATTTTTCTGTTTATCACAAAGCTGCTCAGTCGGTTGTTTCTGTGATTATTTTACTCTAGAAGCGATGACTTCTACCTTTTGTGGCTCCACTGGAGGACTTTTGGACTCGTCTCTTCCTCTTCATCCACACTGCATCCATACGAAGCCTCCTCTGCATCCCGCTGCCTCCATCTCTGTTTCAGATGGCACATTTTCACACAGTCCCTTCTGGAGAAACACTCAAGCTGTTGCACTCTGTTGTTCGACTTGACAGAAATGTGCACAATGACCACTCGCTGCAGGAAAAAAAGGCGAGATTATCAAATGGTCTTTCCAGTCGGTGCTGTCTTCCTGTCTGAGGCTCAGAGATCACCAACAAAAAAACAGAACCTGAAAAAGCTTTTTCTGCTTGTGAGTTTGAGAAATAAAATAATGTGAGGCTGACGCAGCGGTAAGAGGCTGACAAAGGTAAAATAAGTTTGGAAAGAAAAATGTGATTTAGTCAAAGAGGTTAGAGGCGTTCAGGTGTGAGCGCCTTCTGATGCCATTAGTGACTTTAAATCGGTGTAAAAGTTTATTTTCTCCCAGAAAACACTGACGCTTGTTCTTTTCTGCGTAATCGCTTTAAACCGCTGGTGTCTTGACAACAATGCACATCAGGAAACTGCTGTTTTTATTTCCCTGCTTTGCAGCATCCAGAAATAAGCAGCAATTTCATCACATTTTCTCGGTGGAAGGACACATCCCAGCTACTGTACTGCGATTATTTCTGTCTGTGCGGCATCAACCGCTGTGTGTTGCATTTAAAGTAGACAGTTAACAATGTCGTATAAAAGTTTTTGTTCTTTCAGCACCAAGAGGGAAGATTTTTTTGGCATAGTTTTGATTTAGTTTTCTCTTTATGAATTTGCACTTCAATTGAAAATGCATACACATATCGAGATGTGATGTTGAAAAAAACATTTTTTTATTCTCAGATGTGATGAAACAGGATGTTGAAGTCCACATTTCTCTGTTTGTAAAACTCCTTTTGACCTTATCTGGCTAACTGAAGTTTAAAGTTAGAGACATGTTCAGGTGCTGAGGACTCACCTGCTGTTTCTGCAAATTAATGTCCTCTGACAGCTGAGTGACGCCCTCCGTCCTCGTCCTCTGTGTGTGTGTGTGTTGTCAGTCCTTCCCTGGTGTACCTGCCTCGTTTTGCTCGGGTTAGTTGGGCTGTTTTTTCCTCCATTTCCTCCTCATGTTTCTGTCTATAAATAAAAACACATCATCATAAGCCCTCCGGTCACCTGCAGTCGGGTAATTTGTTCCCTCAGGCCGCCGTCTCAGGAGGGACGGCTGCGTCGACGGAGCGGTGACTCCGAATGACGACGCCCGGGTGTGGGATGAAAGACGTTTGAAGAGACGTTGGAGGTGATAGAAAGGCTGTGATGAACGCTCGGGATGGAAAAAATAAGAATAAAAAAGTGTAAAATCTGCATCTTCTTGTCGCCTGCACAACTGTAACTCTGCTGCTCAGCCTCATCAGATCTCCTCCAGCTCTCTGAACGTTAACGCTTAACGTTGTGGAGCAGCCTTTACATTACATTACTTACATTACTGAAGTCCAACCTCAAAGTTTGTTTTTATTATGTGGCTGTTTGACCTGCATGACTTCTTGTGCATCACTTTGCTTCTTTATAAACAGAATTACTTCATTCATTTTCTGGATGACCCTGTTTTTTAAAATCAGAAAATGTTTTGTTCAGCTCTTTTATTTTTCTGTGGGAACAGCAGGATATGCTAAACTCATAGGAGGCTTCTTTATTCTTTTTTCTGCTAAAAAGTCAAAAGTTTTTACCACTCGTACGCTCATACACTCTGACGCCTGTTTCCTTGAAGCAGAGGTAGCATAACCCGGTCAGCTGCCTGATTAAAGTGCGTTAAAAAAGGTACTCCTGCTCTGATCTGAGCGGCTAATTGTTGGTCAAGATAGTCACACTACTGAAATGATGATGAACTCAACCATCGCTGAAGAATGAGGACGTAAACTGTCCACACCACTGATGGACAACTTGTCTTATTTTTGAACAAGCTCCTTATTGGAAGCTTTTATGAAATCACAACATTTTCTATTTAAGCAGGATGCAGAAATATAAAAATGCACTGATGGACAGTTTGTGTTTGTCAGTCGAACGCTGCTGGAGAAGAAAAGTACTTGAACCTCCAACATCCCTCCTGAAGTGTCCGTACATAAACAGGTATGGAGGTAAAGTGGCACCTTTTCATCCTAATTCAAGCAGCAATGACGCATATTTGATGGGCACACTGTAATTAGGATGAGTAATTAATTAATCAGCAGATCTAACCTGCACACAGCCTGCTCCCGTTTTTCATCTTTAGTGTGTGTTTCGATTCAGTTCACCTTCCTACAGAATATAAAATCTGTCTCTTGGTGTTTTTAGTGGTGAAACTTTCTGTCCAAACCCAGAGACGACGTGGTGATGTTGCTTTCTGCTCGCCGCCGATTTGAATAGATGAAAAGGGAAATTAAATCTTGTTTATGAGACAGCGCTGATGGCGGCTGCAAAGTGTCAAGGCGAGGGTGCCCGGCGCCGGGTCGTCACCGGCAGATTGTTCCACAAGTGTCGACATGATTGACTAAGTGAAAACATATGGCGGGGGACGCAGATTTAGACGACCCTGGGGACCCGAGGCTCGCTCGCTGCAGAGGGCCCCCCCCTCCAACTCCACCTCGTCCTTTTACCTTCCCTATCTCTTCCCCCCCCCCTCCTTCTTCCTCTTTTTCCAGCTGAGTGGCTCCTAATTGAAGGAGGCGTGGGCCGCGTGTCAACAGCCAACAATGGAGTCATAAATCGAATGTGAGCGACTGCCGTGCTCCCTCACCTCCGCACGGCGCCGCTCGTCTTTAATGATTCAGCTTCGGTTAATAATGCTGCTCTTTTTTCCCCCCTCTCTCCTCTTCATGAAGCCAAAATCAAATATCTCTTCATCTCCATGTCTGTTTATGCAAATCTGAATTTGGACAGACGGTGTTTGGATATGAAATGTTCTGAATGTCAGACCTCTTCAGCATGTTGAGCTCATCTGTTCCGATCCTGCATTTTTTTAAATTTATGAGCGATTTTATAAGAAAAACAGGTCATGAGGTCAAGAGATTACAAAGACAGCAGAATTCAAGCAGAACAACACCATTTTTACACACAATAAATCACAAATTTGTCTTACAGGTCAAGTAAACTCACAATTTTTTCTCTCCCAGTTCTTTCTGGAGTTGTATGGTGCGGATCATCACTTCTAGTAACTGGAGATGTTTAATAATATCCACAAAGAGCTGTCGATGGACGGTCTTTCAGTGATGCCAGCAGTTCGTTTAGGAGGTAAGCGTCATCCTTACTGTCCGCCAGGCACATGACCAAGAAAGAGGGAGGTGAACAATGTGCTGATTTTATGATTCTGCAGTTTTGTAGTATTATATGTGGATGGTAAAAACATATATACTTATATATGAATCCTACGAACTGTTCAAAGGCTGTTGCATCATTATATAATATTAGACAGCTCACTTTATCAGTCAGAACGACCAACTTCAACACGAAACAATCTGTCCAGTCACTCTCATACAGTCTCCACTACAGACTGACTTATAATGCAAATCCTAAACAGACTGTATGAAACCACTCAGAATGAATGAAGGTGATTGTCAAAGTTCAAACTCTGCTCAGTTTATCTTCACTGGCGACAGAACTTTTCCTCTCATTTCTTCTCCTGTTTTTCTACCTGTCTGATGAGCGTTGCTGTGGAAACCAAACAAATCTTTTAACTTTGGAGGTTTACTGTCTGTATGATGACTCCTCTTCCTCCTCTCTTAGCAGGCGGCGGGCATCTTTTTTTTAATTTGTTCTCTTTCTCTCGTTGCCAATCAGCTGACAATCTGCCGCTTGTTGACATTTTTCTGTCCCACTGAGTTTTTTTTCCTTCCTTTCTCTCCTGTTTTATAATCACTACAAGTTTTTTAATCAAATCTAATCAACTCAGCAGGATCAGCACAGTCAGCTGTTATCCTGCCTTATATAAGATACACTGTCAGTCTCACACACACACACACACACACACACACGGTAATTAGCAGAAATAAACTATCTGTGTGCAGTAAACTTCCTCAACAGCCTCCTTCAGCCACAATCAGACTAAAAGACTCACAAAGTTTTATATAAATTTGTAAAAGCATGTTTGTAATAGTTCACTCATGTTACAAATGTTTTGTATGAAATAAGTTTGTCGATGTGTTTAAAGTTTCTAACTTGTCTGCTGTGTTGTTGGTGTTTAAGCTTGTCACTTAGTCATTTAATTGTGCTGGTAAAGTGTTTTTATTATCTCTCAAAAAGCTTAATTCATAAGTTAAAAAGTTTCAAATGGATCATAATTCAGTTTTTATGTTGTGACTTGGATAAAAAAGTTCATTTAAATAATTTAGGAGAAGTTAAAACGATACTTTATTCCTGGTAACTGTGTGATTTCATGCTTGAAAAATGCATAAAAATGTGTGTTGTCTCTTCATCCTTCTGTTTAAAGGCACAACAACGGCAACGAGTCAGCTGTTAGAGATACAGCAGACTTTAATTATACCTGCAGTACTACAGAACGGTTTGCATTTGTATTTTCTTTGTACAAAAACCCTTTTATATAACATGGTTGTCAGAAATATAAAGCTGAAGGTCAGTAGTAGTAAAACCTCCATATTTAAATCTAAAACAGCATTTACAGATGATTTAATTTCCATCTAAGCTGACACGCGGATGTCAAAGGATCACAGTCTTCCAACATAAACATGCATCAACTTTCCTAAAAAGCAGCTCTTTGATAGATTTGCTTGTACTACTACAGCTTGACCCCTTTTTTTTGTTGCTTTTGTAGAGGCTTGGAAATAGTAAAGTTGGGTAAATAATAAAATGCTACTAAGTTAACAGGCACCCCTATAAATTTTATCTTATTTTTCTTGTTTTATTGTCATAATAATTATTCATCTGGTTCCATTGCAGCTCATTTGAATTGCGTTCCATTCCATATACTGTCCGCTAGGATGGCGTTCAGAGCGCAGTGGTAGAGTAGACTCACGCAGCAGCGGAAGAATAAATCCTCCGTTGTGAGACTAGTAGCAGCTCAAAACGTGTGCTCTCTCTCTCTATTCTTTACCACAGGTTAGTAAACTCGAAAAGTCAAATGTACAGTGCCAGCTTTATAAGTCTTACAATGTTACAGACACTATGGTTTAATGTGGTGAGAATTGAACGTGTGTTGTGGGAGATATTTGAGTAGCGAGCAGACTCTGTTAAAAGCTAACCTGCTAACGCTAACGGACAAGTATACTGGGGAATAGAAGGTGCTAGAAGCTAGCTCAAACCAGTCAATGGTACAGTATAAGGAACCTTTTGAGTAGTAAATACAAATACATTTATGAAACGTTTTTCATGCAATCAGACATTTACTGGGTTCATGTGATCGTGGAATGTGCATATTTGTGGGTTTATTACCAAGCACCAGAAATGCTATTGTGATACATGGTGGAATTATTAGCCTAAAGAACAGCAGGATTTAAGGACACTTTCTTGTAATTCTTGTAAGTTTTATGTCATGGGTTATTGTTAAAAATGTAAATATTTGTGTGAGTTAAAAATAGAAAACAGTTAGACACAGACACTTGAACAGCAATATATTTCATGTAAAGATATGGTGTTAAAAATGTTTAAAAGCAGTAGTTAAGTGATAGAGTTCATGGTATAGTGACAGAGTAAAATGCAATAAGTTAGGAGCAAAGTATACATAATTGAAAGCGAATGTGTTACTTCAGATACAAAATAAGTTTAGTAAAGTGGTGTTTGTGTGATGTAAGAAGTTGTGACGATAAGCTTAAGTGAGCTATGGCAATATGGATATGAACGTGTATCAAGGCCATATAGTCAATGATTTTGCAATATATCTGAAGTCATGTTAATGTTGATAATGTGTATGTTATATTATGTCGGAAGAATAAATCCTCCATTGTGAGACTAGTAGCAGCTCAAAACGTGTGCTCTCTCTATTCTTTACCACAGACCATATGCCCTCTGAGCCGTGACCCAGGGGGGGCAACACTTTGACGAGTAAAACAATGAAGTGCAAAGCTCATATTTGTAAAATATTTGTATTTTATGATTTTTCTATGTTTTAATGTTTTCAGTGAATATCATCTTAGTATTTATCTCAGTAATTTTTAGAAATCCCCCTCATGTGGACACTCCTGAGAGAAATATCTGCAGGTGGAAAACGTCCACGTTGCCTCTTTGATCTTTTTTTGCTGTGTGGAAACGTTGGAAATGGACAAACCTCGGGTACGTGAATGAGATGAACACATGTTGATCTTCCACCATCTGGATTTTGAACGCTGTTCTTTAACGTGGTGGAGAAATATTTTATAAATCCACACAAACAACTTCAAAAGGTTCAGTCTGGTCTATAGAGTTCTTATACATGTTGTTAAATCCTTCTGATAGGGGCAGACATTAATCTTTAACACCTCACAAATATATAGATCCATGTCTACAAAAGGTTCCTACAATCGCTAGTGCATTTATCAGGGATTATTTTCAGCAGCGGATTAATTTGGTGCTTCAGGTGTGTGTGTGTGATTGAGTCAAAATAAACCACAGTGTGCGTTCATGATGATGAAGGAACAACAGAGAGTCCCATCGATGTGTTTTAATAGATTTTGGACGTTGCTATGACTCAGAGGACAATGATAT
This sequence comes from Scortum barcoo, assembly GCA_023238725.1. Taxonomy (NCBI): domain Eukaryota; kingdom Metazoa; phylum Chordata; class Actinopteri; order Centrarchiformes; family Terapontidae; genus Scortum; species Scortum barcoo. The sequence continues at coordinate 1,300,256 of CM041554.1, forward strand.
ATCAGGCTAACACACACACAGCTTGTTCGTCGGTACCGTCATCGTCATCGTCTGTTTGGGTCTAAAATTTGTTGACAGTAAGAAAACTGAAACTGTAGGATATTACTAACCTTTTACATGAAACCCCAGAAACAAAAACTGGATTTGTAAAGCTCATGGGGTCGCTGTTTAAAATGACCCCCTGATCCAGCTGAATATTCATCCTGCTCTTGACACCTCTGCAGTTACTGTGTGTGTAAATTGTTAAATGGCGCGAACATGACGCCTGAATGGAGTGGTGATTCTGCAGATGCCTCTACAAAAACCTCCACACAAAGTCAGATTTTGTTTGCAGCAAATTTCGCTTTATGTGCTGCCGGAAAGGAAATCAGCAGCCGCGGCAGCTGTCGGCGAGGCATCAGTTTTGGCAGGAGGCCGGTGGGTTACGGCTGGCGGCGTATAGAGCGCGGAGAGACACGAGCGGATAAGACGAGGAGGATGTGTGTAAACAGATGGCTGTAAACAAAGTAATGATAAGTAACTAAACTCAACACTCAACCACCAGCTGAACGTCGCTCCTTTCAGGGTCTCTGAGGAAATCTCTGAAAACGAGGCGCTCCTCACATCTTGTGTGTGTCTAAGACTTCTTCCAAACTCTCCTGGGCTCTCCTCCTCGTCTTCTTCGCACGTTTGGGAGGTGACATCGCCCCGCCAGTGCTGAGCTAAGAAATAAATAAACCGAGGGTGCTGCTGCCGCCATGCCGCCGCCGCCACCTTCGCCGCCGCTGTTACTGCTTCTTGGGTAGAATTGATCCCCAGTGAGATGTGGACTTTCTTCCATCTGCTCACCGCTAATTAACAGACAAGAGCTTCCCAGAAGAGAAACTTGTGCCGCTCCTCCACCTCCTCGTCCTCCTCCTACTCGGCTGCAGATCTGCGGGGAAACAACACACCGGCCTCAGCAGACGTTCAGCCCGCGAGGTGAGACAGCCAATCAACAAGCACGATCACTTTAATCAGCAGGTACGGCGAAGCTGGGCGAAGCTGATGTGGAGACTCACTGTGACACAGACCAACGTCTGAAAACTCCTGTGAAATGATAAAAAAACTTCTATATCGACGTTTGTCCCTGAGGAAGAAGCAGAAATGTGTTTTTGTAAAATGTTGAGCTGTTATCTGGAAGTGTAACACAACCAAACGTACTGATACAGAGGAGGTTCTCATAGTTCAATCTTTTCTTTACTTTCTGCTTTGACCTCATAACATTTATCTGATGAGTCAGAGACACAACATGTTTCATTCAAATAGATTTAAAAAAGGAGAAAGGCTGAGGGCCTGAAAGTCTGAACTGAGGTTTGCATGTTGAGGTTTGTGACGAGTCGACGGACCCAAAAGCAGCAACAGTGTGTTCAAAAGGTTTATTGATAACGGTGGTGAATGAATGGTTGAAATGTGGGCTCGAGGGGGTGAGACAGTCAGCAGAGCGGAGAGTCAGAGGCTGAACAGAGCGGCGGTGGAAAGACGGGACGGTCGGACGAAGAGAGACGTGGAGAGATTGGACACCAGCCGATTATGCAGTTAATCTAGCTGCGATGAACTGCGGTGATGATGCAGTCGTAGTGCAGCTCATCAGGAGGGCTTCACCTAATGTCTGGAGTTCAAAGGGAGCAGACGCCAAGTAACCTGGGAGGCCACGTGGTGCTCCATCACCACGGTCATTGTGAGAAGATGCAGTCAGAGAATCACCAAAGTCATCAGGAAACATCCTCTGAAAATAAATCATTTCAGTTCGTACTCCAGTTGTTGAGATAATTCAGTCTGAACCAAAGTAACACACCGACTGATGACAGTCAGGCTGCTAGCTTAAAGACATTTAAACCTTATTTATGTATTTATAGGATCTCTGGTGGAAAACTCAGGTTTGTACTAAACAGCAAAGATACATACTGCTCTGAAAGACTGAGGTTTTTCTAAACCTTCCTCAATGCAACACTCACATAAACGTGTTTTTGAAGTGTGTGGAGGCTGCAGTCACTCCTTCTGTTGATGCTGACCATGAAGAGACCTCGCAGACGAGCGGTGTAAGAGGTGATGGTCGAAAGCCACAGCTCTCATTCTGCACAGAAATACATCCACTGACTCAAAAGCTGGAAACAGAGTGTAGTTTTATTCTCTGATGAAGCAGGTCGGACTAAACTGGGCCTTTAAAAACGGTGGTCAGAGAGCTGTTACTGTCTTTGGGAGGAAATCAGACACTTCAAATGATTATAAATCAGCTAATAAATAAATGTAAATATACAGAGACAAGCAGAAAAAGGAGAGATTTGTTTGGTGTGGTTGTGTGTTGGCTGTTTGGGGTGAATAAACAGAAAACATCCAGCGGTCAATTAAATTTGTGTGAATGACACAAAGAAAACTGAAGTCAAACTGGAGATTTCCAGGAACTAAAATTTGGAAATTAGATGAAAAATTAAGAAATGGCAACCGGATGGAACCAATCTGTCCGAACACTGCCTGGAGCATTTATAAGCACCAGGCAGCGTTAAAAAGGGAAGAGCAGAAGTAAATCAACCACACGAGCATAAAGGAGAATACGCTGTGCTGTTACAACAATATTATAATCTATGATTATAAAATGCAAAATCCAGAGAGGCAGCCGAATATTAATTAAAATAATCTGAGAAAGACATGTCGGGTTGGTCTTTTCATCACGTAAACTTTTAGTGTTCATACGTGTAAGATGGTCTCGTTAGTTTCTATTATCTGTTTTATTTGATGGAAACTTTGTGCGGTGATGAACGATAAAACTTTATGTTAAATGCTGAAATAGTTGCAGAGGCTTCAGCTGGTATGGGCTTTGTAAAACCTAATATAGGATGTGTTGTATGTTTAAAACTCTGTCTTTATGTTATTTATCGTGTGTGTACATGTTTGCATGTTTTCTGTCCTCTTATTTAACTATGAAATGTGATCTTATATGGACTTGCTTTCTTCTTGTTCACTTAATGAAAAGAGACTTTTTTAAAATAAATGACACCTACAGTGACTTTCTTTAACCATTCATATATCATTTAATCTGAAACCACAGTGTGCCAGTCTACATATTTATTCAGGTTTTGATGTTACTCTGTGATTTCCAAAACTCAAACTCAGATTCAAATTCAAAAATTCTAATTTATTTATTTAAGAGCCCAAAATCACAAACATTGTTTGCCTCGGAGGGCTTTACAATCTGTACAGTTGTGACACCCTCTGTCCTTAGACCCTCAAACCGAGTCAGGAAAAACTTCAAAAAACCCTTTATGGGAAAAAGAAGAAACCTGAGGAAGAGCCACAGATGAGGGATCCCTCTCCCTGGGACGGACAGACGTGCAATAGATGCCACATGTACAGAGAACATCATCATCAATCATATTATGGAATTATACATGAGTCGTAATAAGCTGTAGCTATACTGAGTTCATTGGTTTAGTCCATGTGTGAAGGTATCACAGGTAATGGAAATGAGTCCTGTGAGTCCAGGTAGGTGCATCTCTAGATGTCCTCATATGGAGCTCTGGGCCACTCGACCTTCTCTCCACAGCACAGACACAGATCATGTCCCCACCAGGCCAGTGAACCTCAGACAGATGGACCACAACCAGAATCAGTGAGGAACCTGCAAGACTGGAGAGAACAAAGAGGACCGGGGCTCCGGCAGTAACATGCACTTTACAGGACATAAGAGTATTCACATTAACCACTTTAACTTTAACACTTTAACCAATTTAACTACTTTAACCAGTTTAGCCACTTTAACCAGTTTCTAAAAGTGACTCCAGTTTGCACTACTACCATAATATGAGTAAAGGAAGCAGAGGAAGAGGGGAGAGGTGCCCGATGCATCATGGGAGCCCCCCCGGCAGTCTAAACCTATAGCAGCATAACTAAGGGCGAGCCTGTGCCCACCCTAACTATAAGCTTTATCAAAAAGGAAGGTTTTAAGTCTATTCTTAAACACTGACACTGTGTCTGCCTCTCGGACCCAGACTGGGAGCTGGTTCCAGAGAACAGGGGCCTGATAGCTGAAGGCTCTGCCCCCTAGACTACTTCTGGAAACCCTGGGAACTACAAGTAAGCCTGCGTTTTGGGAGCGCAGCACGCTCTAGTCGGTTGATAAGGAGTTATCAATTCATTAAGATATGATGGTGCCAGACCATGTAGAGCCTTATATGTGAGGAGAAGGATTTTAAAATCCACTCTAAATTTTACAGGGAGCCAATGCAGAGAAGCCAGTACTGGAGTAATATGGTCTCTTTTCCTGGTTCTAGTCAGCACCCGAGCAGCGGCATTCTGGACCAGCTGTAGAGTCTTTAACGACTTGTTTGGGCAGCCTGATAAAAGTGAATTACAATAATCCAGCCTGGAAGAGGACAAATGCATGGACTAATTTTTCAGCATCGCTTTGGGACAAAAAGTGCCGAATTTTTGCGATGTTGCGCAGGTGGTAAAAAGCAGACCTTGAAATATGCTTAATATGGGTGTCAAAGGACATATCCTGATCAAATAAAACCCCGAGGTTCCTTACAGTGGTGCCTGGAGGCCCAGTTAATGCCATCCAACAAGGCTATCATAGGAGAAAGCGTGTTCCTCAGGTGTTTCGGACCTAATAGGATCACTTCAGTTTTATCTGAGTTCAACAACAGGAAATTTCTGGTCATCCAAGCCTTTATATCTTTAAGGCAGGCCTGGAGTTTCAGGAGCTGATCAGTTTTGTGTGGCTCCACTGATAAATATAATTGGGTGTCATCAGCATAACAATGGAAATCTATGGAGTGCCTCCTGATGATATTGCCAAGGGGCAGCATATACAAAATAAACAGAATTGGACCAAGCACTGAACCTTGTGGAACTCCATGACAGACTTTAGTATGCACAGAGGATTCATTATTAATATGGACAAACTGAGACCGATCTGATAAGTATGATCTGAACCAGTTTAATGCAGACCCTTTAATATGCCAAGCAGTTTTTCCATTCTCAGCAACAGGATGTGATGGTCAACTGTATCAAAGGCAGCACTGAGGTCTAACAGGACAAGTACAGACAGAAGCCCTCTATCTGATGCTGTCAACAGGTCATTGGTGACTTTCACAAGTGCTGTTTCTGTGCTATGGTGAGCTCTAAATCCTGACTGAAAAACTTCAAAAAGACTATTACTGTGGAGATAATTACATAACTGGCTGGCAACGGCGGCTTTCTCTAGGATCTTAGACAAAAATGGGAGGTTGGATATTGGTCTGTAATTGGCTAACACATCTGCATCAAGTGTAGGTTTTTTGATCAATGGTTTAATTACAGCTACTTTAAAAGACTTGGGTACAAAGCCTGACACCAGAGACAGATTAATAATATGCAGCAGTGATGTGCCAATAAATGGGAAAACTTCCTTAAGCAGCGTAGTTGGGATCGGGTCTAGGAGACAAGTTGTTGCTTTCGATGATGAAACTAACGAGGATAATTCGGGAAGGCCAATTGGAATAAAACTGTCTAAGCAATTGTCAGGTTTTAATGTATCTGCTCCTAAATTTCCTGAGTCTGAAGGATCGGAGTCTAACGAGGGCAGATCCTGACAAATTTTGTCCCTAATATTCAAAATCTTGTCATTAAAGAAGCTCATGAAATCATTACTACTTAAACTTAAGGGGAATGCAGGGTTCAATAGAGCTATGGCTCTGTGTCAGCCTGGCTACAGTGCTGAAAAGAAACCTAGGGCAGTTCTTATTTTTCTCTATTAATTCTGAATAGTAGGCTGCTCTGGCATTACACAGGGCTTTCCTATATGTTTTGAGACTCTCTTTCCAGGCTAGGCGAGAGTCCTCCTCTTTGGTGGAGCGCCATATCCTTTCCAATTGTCGCGTTGTTTGTTTTAACTTGCGATGAGTTGCAGAGTTAAACCATGGTGCCAAGTCTCTTCTGTTTTATAATCTTTCTTTTTAGGGGCGCAACAGAGTCCAGAGTGCCTCTGAGTGAGTCCATGGTGTTACTAACAAGTTGGTCAATTTGGGGGGAGCTCAAATCAAAAAAATGAGAGTCGTCAGAGATACTAGGAAATCTACTGACTGACTTTAATGCTGTCGGAATTGCTTCCTTAAATTTAGTCCTAGTACAATCGGGTAACCTATCTACCATCTAGTGAACACTAATTTTTCTAGAGGTGCATAGTCCAGTAATAGGAATTCAAATGATACTAAGTAGTGGTCTGATAACACAGGATTTTGGGGGGAGACTATTAAGTGCTCAATATCAATACCATAGGTGAGGACCAAATCAAGGGTGTGATTGTGACAGTGAGTTGGAGAATTTACTCTCTGAGAAAACCCAATGGAGTCCAATAATGAGATGAATGCTGTGCTAAGACTGTCACTATCCATGTCCACATGAATATTAAAATCACCTACAATAATTACCTTGTCATTTTCAAGGACTAAATTTGACAAGAACTCTGAAAATTCAGATAAGAATTCAGAGTATGGGACCTGGGGGCGGTACACTACAGCAACTAGTATTGAGTAAGAGTAATAGTAAGGTTTTCAAATGAGCTGTAGCCCTCTTTAGGCCGAGAATTTATTAATAGGGCTGAATTAAAAATGGCTGCAACTCCACCTCCTCGTCCAGTGTCTCGAGGAACATGAACGTTAGAATGACTCGGTGGAGTGGATTCATTTAGGCTAACAATATTCTTCCTGACCTAGCCAGGTCTCAGTAAGGCAGAACAGGTCTATATCAGAGTCTGATATCAAATCATTTATCAGAACAGCCTTAGAGGCCAGAGATCTGATGTTTAAGAGGCCACACTTAATTTTCTTATTATGCTGTTGCTGAGTTGCTACAGCAGTTGTGTTAATTTTTATTAGATTTTTATGAATAACTCCCCTTTTTGGATTTAAGAGTTTAAATGGTGGCTGGGCAGACACAGTTTCTATTCTATATTGGGTGTGCAGCTGCTCTAATGGAGGCGCAGAGAAGCGTGTAAGACTGCAACTCTGCTTACTGGTCCAACTCTGGTATGTCATGAATTAGGACTAATAAAACTTTCTATATTTCTAGACAGGAGAGCGGTTTCAGCCAAAGTGGGATGGATACCATCTCTCCTAATCAGGCCAGATCTCTCCCCAAAAAGGCTGCCAATTATTAATAAAGCCCACGCCGTTTGCCGGACACCACCTCGTTAACCACCGGTGGAATGACGACATGCGGCTGTACATGTCATCGTCACTGGTCAGATTAGGAAGGGGTCCAGAAAAAAAATATAATTTAGAACTTTCCACTATTATCTAGCAAGCCTCTGTTATCTTAGTTAAACATTAACACTGAAATAAATTGTAGATTATTCATGGAAAGCTATGCGAAAAAAAGTAAAATAAAATTTTAAAGTTTGATGCAAATCGGCACCCTGAAGTTTAAAATATCTGCTGAGGTGTCGTTTCACTTTCAAGAGATATGTGGGAGAATATGTGGTCGGTGGGCTCGACGTCCATCACCGTTGCCGTAGAAACACAGCTCTTAGTCGGTATATATCTCGCGTATGAGTTAAGTTGCCCGGTCAGTATTTATGTGCAGCTGTCTTTACTCACAGCAGACTAACAGTGAGTCTGTCAGATCAGTGAGAACATGCAGCGTGTGGAAATCAGCAGCGTTTATGAAAGAGCTGCTGATTCAGGCCGAGCCGCCGTGATTTGCAGCCGAGCCTCATTTGCAAAAATCATGACCGGGGCAATACACCCGACAGGCTTTATGTGTGTGTGTGTGTGTGTGTGTGCAGTTGACAGACAGGCGGTGGGAAAACGAGGCAGAATTACGGCCTCCACCAGGAGCTCAGCGACACAGAAACACTCAGATTTAATGAAGGAAGTGCAAAACGAAAAAGAAATACCAACCAAAGCAGTCTGTCTGTAATCTGACTCCAATCTGACACCAGCTGAGCTTTGAATTTCTCCTGAATAAAGAGTTTTTGTTATTTTTCCCCAGAATCGCTGCTCAGGTATGTAGAACGTTTAATCAGTTAGTGAAGAAGTCTGAAAGGTCGGCCTGTAAACAAACCTGTCCATGATGTCACCAACAGCCTCCTGCAGAGTCTGAAGTTTGTGTTTACAGCTCGCTGCCATCTCGTCTTTGATAGAAAATCTTATTTTGGGTAAAAAAAGAGTGTGATAGGTCGGGACACCTGTCAATCAAAAATGCACTCTGTAAAGCTCGATGAGTCTCTTTGCTGCTCAGACTAAAGCTGAACCAGTTTAACACAAACTGATCCTCTGATCCTAAATTAAGATTAATGTTGATTTAACTGAACTAACTATCCTGAAGTAAGGTTAGAGTTACTCCTGGAGGCTTCAAGTGAAACTTTAAAGGGAGACTAATGTCAGTGAAGTCATGATAATGATGACTGTTTCTGCAGAGAAGAAATAACACTGAGATCATTTCACTGCTGGACCTCACGAACTTTCATCAAAAGTCCTTCCTTTAAAGAAAATGCTCTCAGATTTCTTTTACTTGAGTTAAATACATTTTGAGGAAGTTATATAAAATTACAGACAAAGACTTGATGATAATCTACAAAATGTGCTCAAACTGTGAAATCAGCTCAGTTTTATATGGATTGTTTTTGTATTCCAGTCTAAGAATGGTTAAAAGCTGGTTCAATGATTTGGACAAATTTTATTTTATTTTATTTTTATTTTATTGAAAGATGTTGGTCAAAGTTAAATTTTACAAATAACACAAAGGCTGGATCTGAATATCTGAATATATCTGGATACATGTTCTGCTTTAAAGTTTCAGATTTATTTATTGATCAAGGACCTTGGGAAAAAAAAAAAAAAAAAAAAAACTGGAGTTGACCAAAATGCTGTACAAGAAGTGAACAGCACCGCAAAACGGCAGAAATGAACATTAAATTGTGATCGAAAAATACAAATACAACACACAGAAAGACGTCCACCGTACACTACTAGTTTCTAAATATTAACAGCATCAGCAGGAGACATTCATCTTTTGTCTCAGAGAATATTTTCTTTTTTCACCTTCCTACCTACCTTATGTTGTTTTTTTCCTCATTATGTATCTGTGTGATCTATTTCAGGTTGTCTGCAGAGCTTCAAACTAACGAAGGACGAACACAGCTGGTTGAAATTAATCTTGTTAAACCTGGTCAGGAAGTGGCTCGTTAGAAGTTTAACTCCTGACAGGATTAACTTTTGACTACATATTTTCAATTTCTTCATCATTATAAAATGTCAAACAACAGTGAATTATAATATGTCAGAGTCTGATGTGTCATGTTTGTCTGACCAACAGTCTGATTTTCAGTGATTTATTATGTAGAAGAGCAGCAGATCCTCATATTTAAAAACTGAAACCAGATAACTAAGAAATATTTGTTCATTTTCTGTTGATGTTCAAATGATTAATTGTATTTCAGGGTTTCAGATTTGTCTGTTTGTTTGCTGTGGAGACAATCGAGTCACATGATTTCAGGTTTTCAGCTTCTGTGAAGTCAAACGTGAACTTTTCAGCGTGTTGGTGTCAGGGGTCACTACAGGTCATTGTCCTCTCCAGCATTTCGGAGCCTTTATGGAGGTTTTATTGTCACCACGGGCGGATCAGGAGGAGTCGGAGTCATCGACCTTTGAAGTTTCCTCTCGGCGAACGCTATCGGCCGACTCGTCAGCTCTGAACTCTCGTCATCTCTGCGGCTGAACAAAAGGCGGGATTAACCCGGGACAGCCTGTCCGTGTTAAATATCCATCAAAGGTTGTCTCACCTGACGCCGCACTCTCTCTCTCTCTCTCTCTGAACTTTCAAAGGCTTCGCCGCTCTGCAAACTAACACTTTTATTTTTTTTATTTTCACATCTCGGCTCAGCACCATCAGAGCGAGAGACGCCCGAGAGGAGCGGCGCGGCGACGCACAAAACATCATCAAAACAAAGAAACGTTTGCTAATGTTTAAAAGAGAAACAGGAGGTCAAGGTAAATAAAGTTTAAAATATTAAAAATATTTAATTAATAAAAAATATAAAAAATATTTTTGTTGTACTTCCTCATCAGGAGGGAAACAAAGTGCAGGCTGGGAAGAATTATGAATGAAAAGAAATGTACTACATGGCCAAAAGTGTGTGGACACCTTCACTATTTGTTTCTGCTGTTGTATTTTTGGTGTTGAAAAGGTTTTTGCAGGTGGGGAAATCCAAAGTTTGACAGGCTCAGCAGGTGTGGATACTGAGCTCTGATTGGATAGTGGCTGTGCTCATAAGGATTATATTGGATATTTTACTTCAAATAACAGTTAGTCTTTTCTACATACTGAACTTTTTGTTATTAAAGTTTTAAAAGTAAAAATAAAGACTCAGTTTTTTTTAAATTGGACAAAAGGTAATTTTATTTAACCTTAAGGCATCTGTGGTTCACTTGTTTGTAGAGGTTCCTCAGAAAGCCTCTGTCTGAGTAAAATAATGATATTAATAATGAAACCTTTCATAACAGGGTTAAAAAGTTTGGTGAATAACGAAAAGACACAAAAACACAGAAATAAACTACAGTAATAAAAATAAATACAAAATAATAAAATAAACTTAGCCAAGGGCAGAAAGTGCACCCCAAGTCTGAATTAAAAAACAAATGTGACGTTAAAAAAAAGAAGACGTGTTATTGAAGCTGCTGACTGCTGAGTAACGTTGGCAGCGTTCGCTAATTACCAGAGCTACCTGCTAAAGCGGTAATTTTCAGAGGTGATCAAAACTCTTTTAATCAGCTGTGCATACATAATGCTGCAGCGATGAAGTGGTGCTGCGAGACTGTAATAATAACAATAATAAAATATATCTGAACACAACGTCTGCCAGAGTGAATAATTTGTTAATTTTTATGAATAAATTATCTCTTCATGCATTAAAAACGCTCTTAATGAGGAAATCACTCTTTGTTCTTTCATTTGAGATGGAGTGTGTGTGTGTGTGTGTGTGTGTGTGAGGAAATGAAGATGAGGTCTTAAGTTCAGTGAATGATTTTCTGAACCAATTTCAATCCAAACCTCAACACACACACACACACACACACACACACACACACACACACACACACACACACTCAGCTACTGTTTTAATCAGAATTTGATCCATAATATCAGAACAGGAAACTTTTTTTCATGCCATGATTTTACTAAAGTAAAGAGACAGATAGTCACACAAAGTGTTCAATATTGTTTTAAAAAAAGGGAAACAGAAGTCAGTCTCGTACCTTAAAAGAAACACCTGTCACAACCTCTGATTGCTGATTGGCTGCAGCTGAGACGGCGCTCACAGTTTGAGACCTTTTGAGCTGAAACTGCAGAAATTTACATGAAAAATAGAATCAATACAAGAGAAATAAATGATGCTAAATATATAACTTTTAAAAATGGTTTCAATATTGTGTGTTTTCTAAATGTTTGAATAAAGTGGAAAATATCTGACATTTACTAAAATAAGCAGAAATAAATGACTCCGTTATGTTTTGTCCAGGACAGAAATAATGAGACAAAGGGACTTCGCATGACTGCCTGTTTTAATCAACAATAAAACCTCGATCCTGACCTTGAAAGTATCTCAACAAAACACGAAACACTGACAACCATGTCAAGGCCAGCTAACTTTTTTAACATGGTCTTTATCTCAGCAGCTGTTTCGTGGAATAAATACATGAAAAGTGAAAAGTTTATTGTTGAGCACAGAAAACAATGCATGACTCTGATTTTATTGAAACTGTTTTATTAAAACTGCAGGTTGATCAGTTTTAACTTATTTTAACATTATTCTGTATTTATCAAACATTTTATCAATAAAACAGTTGACATTACACATTTCTGATGCTGTCCAAATAAAAAGAAAAGATGTTCAGTTTAAAAGGACAAAACAGAGAAAAGCTGCTGATCATCTGTCACCTGGTCGCTCAGCTGCTGCTTGTTCTCAATCAGCTTCGCTGACTTTATATTTAGAAGTCAGCTCTCTGTGCAACCTGTTGACAACATGAAGCCTGAATTTTAACAACTTCTTTTCTATCTGTGTCTTTATTTGGTTTGCCAGGAACTGTGGAACATGAGTGTTTCTGCAGAGACTTATTCCTTCGATTTGTGTAGTAAACTTCGTTTCAGATGCTCGTGATTGGAAATAAAGATGGAGAGTCGGGGGATGCATGTGCAGGAATAGTTACATCAAAAGCAGCATTTCATGACAAAAGAGCAAAAGTGTTTAAAAACCTCAATCCAATATCCTGGATCAGCACTAAAAGTATTTTTTGTTCCCGGCTGAAGTGTTTCTCCGTTACCCTGTAAACTAAAACAGGAAAGAAAATGACCTCCTGACGAAAACTTTTTTTTTTTTTTGGATTTTAAAGTCTGTTGCTTGTTTAAAGTAAACTTGTCACACTCTAAGTGGACTTTTTTCTGGATGTAAAAGATTAAATGAATCTTTAATGCTGCACCCACTTTTTAATTAAAAGCCATTTACTTGAGCAATCAATTCTCCTCATCGCTGACCAATAGGAGGCTTCGTCCTGAGAGTCTTGACTACGCTTCCCCACTTCCACTCTGATTTCTGAAATATGAATGCCCATTTCATATTTATCATCTTCTGCGGCGGTGGCGGGTTGTTGCAGGAGTCTGCAGGAGGGAGCTGAGCTGGGAGGTCCGCGGGAATAAACTTTAATTATACATGCCAGTGTCAGGGATACAGAGTGGCAAGCGGACGGAGTGATTGATTCGCCGTCAACAGGAAGGGGGGGTGGTGGTGATGGAGGTATCCGTGGCGACGAGCAGCAGGCCCTTCATCACCTGAGAGGCAGCCGGCATTAAGGCAGCTGTCAGGGACTTTGATTTGAAGTGGGAATTACAGCGCACACACACATGCTGGCATATAACACACAGTCTCACACAATACCCCCCAGCTTGCATAATATACATGACACATGCACACACACACTACACATGTACACACACACACACACACACACACACACACACACACACACACACACACACACACACACACTGTGGCTGTCCCCGCAGGCGGATGCTGCAGCAGCTCCTTGACGTGACACCACATGAATAATTTGTGAGCGCTGGTTCATGCTGGAGGTGAAACAGAAACACAAGGCTGAAAAACCCCACGCTTCACAAACACACCTCATGTAATGCAATGCTGATGGCGCCGTAAAAAGAGAGCGGCTCTGACACTTCACCTGCAGGCTGAAACGAGCTGAAAAAACCTGAAACACATCAAAACAAGGAAAAAATGCAAACTGCTCACATCTGAGCCCGGGAAGCGCAAAATGATACGAGACCAAAGCAGCCGAAAGCCGAGCGAGCAAACTGTCACTGCTGGACGTTTGCATTTTCCCGAAGTCGGCGTCGGCGTACCGATGAGGGACAGGCAGTCAGTGTCAAGATATACCGTATCCCCCGGGTGATAACAGAGCCTGGCAGTATCTGCAAATCCCCCCTTGGAGAAGTGGAGAACTTAAAGATATGAACAGTGCCACAGCCAGGAGGACATTTTTTGAATACAGCCGCATCATTAGCATGAACTAAACCAGCTGTCAGAGGCAGCCAGAGAGCAGGTAACTCAGCAGTGTAACTCCAGGGGGAAGTGACCTGAACTAAAGGAGGGAGCCTGGGAGCTCAGGTGGACGGCCGGATTAGGACAGGATGGACGGGGCTGCTCTGGAGGCCGGCGTAGCGGATGGACGGCCAGACTCGGGCTCTGTGACGGACAGCAGCATGGGCGTCACAGGAACAAGACCCGGCTGCAGCTCCGGAAAAACAGGCGTCGACCGAGCCGCCAACTGAGCTTCTAGCTGGGTGTCGGCAGGAAGGTGAACCAGGAAGTTCGGACTGGGTGTTGGTAGAGGTGTTGGCTGACTGAGTGTGGATGAGGGACAGGTGATGGACGGACCACCGACTGAGAACCAGACAGGACTACTTGGTTCCTACTACCAGACTGCTTGGTATTAAAGGGTCTGCATTAAACTGGTTCAGATCATACTTATCAGATCGGTCTCAGTTTGTCCATATTAATAATGAATCCTCTGTGCATACTAAAGTCTGTCATGGAGTTCCACAAGGTTCAGTGCTTAGGTCCAATTCTGTTTATTTTGTATATGCTGCCCCTTGGCAATATCATCAGGAGGCACTCCATAGATTTCCATTGTTATGCTGATGACACCCAATTATATTTATCAGTGGAGCCAGACAAAACTGATCAGCTCCTGAAACTCCATGCCTGCCTTAAAGATATAAAGGCTTGGATGACTAGAAATTTCCTGTTGTTGAACTCAGATAAAACTGAAGTGATCCTATTAGGTCCGAAACACCTGAGGAACACGCTTTCTCTTTCTCCTATAAGATAGCCTTGTTGGATGGCATTAACTGGGCCTCCAGCACCACTGTAAGGAACCTCTGGGTTTTATTTGATCAGGATATGTCCTTTGACACCCATATTAAGCATATTTCAAGGTCTGCCTTTTACCACCTGCGCAACATCGCAAAAATTCGGCACTTTTTGTCCCAAAGCGATGCTGAAAAATTAGTCCATGCATTTGCCTCTTCCAGGCTGGATTATTGTAATTCACTTTTATCAGGCTGCCCAAACAAGTCGTTAAAGACTCTACAGCTGGTCCAGAATGCCGCTGCTGCTGCTCGGGTGCTGACTAAAACCAGGAAAAGAGACCATATTATATTACTCCAGTATTGGCTTCTCTGCATTGGCTCCCTGTAAAATTTAGAGTGGATTTTAAAATCCTTCTCCTCACATATATAAGGCTCTGCATGGTCTGGCACCATCATATCTTAATGAATTGATAACTCCTTATCAACCGACTAGAGCGCTGCGCTCCCAAAACGCAGGCTTACTTGTAGTTCCCAGGGTTTCCAGAAGTAGTCTAGGGGGCAGAGCCTTCAGCTATCAGGCCCCTGTTCTCTGGAACCAGCTCCCAGTCTGGGTCCGAGAGGCAGACACAGTGTCAGTGTTTAAGAATAGACTTAAAACCTTCCTTTTTGATAAAGCTTATAGTTAGGGTGGGCACAGGCTCGCCCTTAGTTATGCTGCTATAGGTTTAGACTGCCAGGGGGGCTCCCATGATGCATCGGGCACCTCTCCCTCTTCCTCTGCTTCCTTCTACTCATATTATGGTAGTAGTGCAAACTGGAGTCACTTTTAGAAACTGGTTAAAGTGGCTAAACTGGTTAAACTGGTTAAAGTAGTTAAATTGGTTAAATTGGCTACAAAGTGTCAAAAGTGGTTAATGTGAATACTCTTATGTCCTGTAAAGTGCATGTTACTGCCGGAGCCCCGGTCCTCTTTGTTCTCTCCAGTCTTGCAGGTTCCTCACTGATTCTGGTTGTGGTCCATCTGTCTGAGGTTCACTGGCCTGGTGGGGACATGATCTGTGTCTGTGCTGTGGAGAGAAAGGTCGAGTGGCCCAGAGCTCCATATGAGGACATCTAGAGATGCACCTGGACTCACAGACTCATTTCCATTATTACCTGTGATACCTTCACACATGGACTAAACCAATGAACTCAGTATAGCTACAGTTTATTACGACTCATGTATAATTCCATAATATGATTGATGATGTTCTCTGTACATGTGGCATCTATTGCACGTCTGTCCGTCCCAGGGAGAGGGATCCCTCATCTGTGGCTCTTCCTCAGGTTTCTTCTTTTTCCCATAAAGGGTTTTTTTGAAGTTTTTCCTGACTGACCCGGTTCGAGGGTCTAAGGACAGAGGGTGTCACAACTGTATGTGCAGATTGTAAAGCCCTCCGAGGCAAACAATGTTTGTGATTTTGGGCTCTAAATAAATAAATTTGAATTTGACTAGTTGCTGTATTGGTGAAGACTCATGACGTCAGAAGCCATGATGACCCCATCTTCTCCACCTGAGGGGCAGGTGATGATGAAGGCAGGAAGTGAAGCATCTGAAATGAGAGAAGATGTGAGGAAATGATGGATGGATGAATGAAACAGAAACAGAACAGGGTGGGACATTAAACTCATCTCCTATTATTTGAGACCCAGCCATGTATGTTAATTTCTTCTGGTAAGTATGAGCATAATGTCCTGTTCATATCAGTGTTTAACGAGGACGCACTCTGGGGCTGCTTCACTTTAATAGAATCATCTTTCCTTTAGTCTTACTTGAGTGTTCACTCGCGTTGGTACTTTTTTTTTATTTTGGAAGTGTAGCTCCTCCAGCTGAAATGAGCTGAAATGAACCTCCTCCCCCTCCAGCATATTGAATGATGCTATCAGAGGAGAAGTGACAGCTCGGCTCTGCTTTATTTACTTTATTTGCTGTGGTCAGAATGTGAAGCTCCTCATATTCAGACTGATGAGAGGCTGCAGATCAGCGTGTCATCAATCAGCCGGGCCGAGCAAACATTAGCACAGAGAGCGAGTTAGGCAGGGAGAGAGCCGCCTCATTTGCAAAGTGAATGCACTTGTGTATTTATCCTGACATGGTTTATGATTACCAACCCCCCCTAATACACACCCCCTCCACCCCTCTGAAGACTGATGAATGAATAATGAAACTCGGGAGGCAGCGGTTAGATAAAAACAGACTGAGGGATCAAGTTTGAGAGATTATTAAAACCTTTCAACGTTAGCAACCAAATTGCTGTCCTACCAGCATGTGTGGACGTCTGTCAGTGATTCAGAGCACTACAGATTTTCAGGGTTTGGACATCTTAATGTTGCAGCCCACAGTGATATTTGACAGGGTTTCCTCCAACAGTTAAGGGAAGGTTAAGTCACAAATTTGCCGTGAAGTGCTTTAAAATCTGTACAACATACACATTTTAGTCTTTGTGGACTAATCTAAATTCATTAAGAAATGTGGCTCATCCCAAATCCAGACTACATAAAACTAACACTGTATGTGTGAGATGATGAGCGTTAAAGCCAATGTAAACATTACACATAAAAGGCCTGCATTCAAGATTGAAGACCTTGTTATGTGCACGACAATCCCAGAGTGCCAACAGACCTGAGCAAGGACTCCCTAAAACAGTGAACAAAAATATTCAGAAGAAAAACCACACACGAGCAAAAATTAGATATAAAACTAAAAATTCAAATTCAAATTTATTTAGAGCCCAAAATCACAAACATTGTTTGCCTCGGAGGGCTTTACAATCTGTACAGTTGTGACACCCTCTGTCCTTAGACCCTCGAACCGAGTCAGGAAAAACTTCAAAAAAGCCTTTATGGGAAAAAGAAGAAACCTGAGGAAGAGCCACAGATGAGGGATCCCTCTCCCTGGGATGGACAGACGTGCAATAGATGCCACATGTACAGAGAACATCATCATCAATCATATTATGGAATTATACATGAGTCGTAATAAGCTGTAGCTATACTGAGTTCATTGGTTTAGTCCATGTGTGAAGGTATCACAGGTAATGGAAATGAGTCTGTGTGAGTCCAGGTGCATCTCTAGATGTCCTCATATGGAGCTCTGGGCCACTCGACCTTCTCTCCACAGCACAGACACAGATCATGTCCCCACCAGGCCAGTGAACCTCAGACAGATGGACCACAACCAGAATCAGTGAGGAACCTGCAAGACTGGAGAGAACAAAGAGGACCGGGGCTCCGGCAGTAACATGCACTTTACAGGACATAAGAGTATTCACATTAACCGTTTTGACACTTTAGCCAATTTAACTTTAACTACTTTAACCAGTTTAGCCACTTTAACCAGTTTCTAAAAGTGACTCCAGTTTGCACTACTACCATAATATGAGTAAAGGAAGCAGAGGAAGAGGGAGAGGTGCCCGATGCATCATGGGAGCCCCCCGGCAGTCTAAAGCCTTTAGCAGCATAACTAAGGGCGAGCCTGTTATGCAATAAATAAAATGTACAGTAGAATATAGATACTGTTTGCAAAATGATACCTTTTCATATGGACTACATGTTTTTAATGCAGATCAGTTGTAAATATTTTCTTACTTTTTGATGCAAGTTAATTAAATATCTGGAAATGTTGTCTTGGGATTATGGAACTATGACTGCTATTTTGTACTGTGTGTTTACTTTTGTCCCTTTTCTGATGTGATAACATGATCAGTGCAGCATAGAAAATGGATTTAGAACATGCATAAACATTTTCCCAGTTTGTTGTTAAAGATCTGGACTAGGCTGTGCAGATCTGACTTCAACCCCGTCCAACACCTTCAGCATGAAGAGCCCCGACCACCAGCGTCCATGTTGGATTTCACGGATGATCTGATGTTTGAATGGGAGAAAATCTCTGCAGCAGCTTCAACATCTGGTGGAAAACCTGAAACCAGAAGACAGCAGCACAATAATGAACACGGTGACTCCATCACATATTACAGTACAACACATGGATGGAGCGAGATGTTCAAGTGTCCACATACTTTTGGCCTTGTAGTGCACTTTTTCAGATTCAGAGAAAGAGAAAACTGCTGAAAATGAAGCCTGTAGAGAGATGTGGTGGGGGGGGGGAATTCACATGTAAGCTTTTTTTTTTTTTTTTTTTCCATGAAATTCTGTAACATGGTGTTTGAGCAGCTTTTCTCTCGCCCTCTCAGGACACCGCCGCTGCATCTGAGACTCGCCGGGCTGGCTGCTGCTGGCGGTAATGGAAACATTGAATATTGATGCTGTTATTATTCAAGGACATATGGACACACAAGTCTGTGTTTGTAAAACTGCTCTTTTGATGTGAATTGATAGACTGTGAACCTGGTATTGCTGTTGCAGCCCAAGAGACCTTTTGAATCACGCCTCCTGCAATTCAAATTACTTTTTTTTTTTTTTTTCTATATTCATATTGTATGTATAGTGTTTATACATCATGGCTGGCTGTTTTGCATAGAAAAGAGAACGGCCCCATTTATTGCCTCTGGTGATTTTTACTCTCTGCTGTATTTTCTTTAATGGATTGTCTTCGCATGGAAAAATAGAAATGAAGGACACATTTCCAGTTTTGAAACTCATATTTTAACATCTCAGAAAAAATCTGAGAGAAAAATTTTCACAACTAGTTTACCAGCAACGTCCGTGTTTGTGCATCCTCATCAAGTGTCAGGATGGAGAAGGGAGGACATGTAAACAGTGTCCAGCTGTGGAGGAAGGACTTTCCTTTAAAGTGACAAACATGAATGTAAACATCCTCCCTTACAAGTAATTGTTGGATCTAACTAAGACAGCAGAAACATGACAGGACTCCAACGAGACACTTCTTCTTCTTGAAAGATGTCACAAACCAAAAACGTTAGAAAACACTGTAAATTGTAATTTTAAGGTAGATTCAAAGGGGATCTGTTGCTGTTTGAAAATGCAACGTTCATTTTCAATTTAAAACATCTGGTGGTCCCATGTTTATGAGGAAAGATCCTCAAACGGCTGAATTTTAAGGATGCGACGTTATCAACCTGTTCAAATGTTCAGCATCCCTTAAATTCTACCAAAGGCCGAGTCCTTCATTCAGAGAGTTTTCAAGGATGCATGTTGTGAATTTTCGGCTCTCCTGAGGCTCCCACAGTCCAACGCATGTGATGCTCATGTGCAAAGACCTGTCCCCCGATCTGGAAACGAGGAAAACATGCTGGTAAAATTTCAGTTATTTCACCTCAGCTGTCCACCAAAATCTGATCAAATTTGAGGAGAGAAATAAGTGCTCCAGTTGCTGAATCTTTATTCATAGTTGATCCACAAGGTGTAATTAAAAAATTTATTCCAACTTTCATAAAGCGAAGGCTCTGATGCATTTCCAGTTTCTGGCTGAGAGACACGGCTGATGGTGCAAAAAGCTTTGAAATGTTTGCATCTTCCTTTTTTATATTTGACACTGTAACTGTTCCATTAAAGTGAAGCAAATTAATGGCTGTATAATTTACTTTTAATAATTAACTACACACCTTGTGAGGTAACTTAGGCCAACTTAAGTTTATAGATGCATTACTGCCACCTACTGGAGTCTGGGGCAGTTTGGTCTCAACTGTTCACCAAATGATAAGAAGTCTCGACTCTGTAGGACCCGACTTGGAAGGACCCGTCCAGCCATCCATGACATTGAGTCTGTTTTTATAGCGTCCTCCCCCTCAGATCCTGCACTGTCACTGGCTCGAGGCTACACACGTCATCTGAAGGTTGACGTCCAGAAACGTCCCAAAAAGCAAAATAATAAACTCCAGTCAGTCTCTGCAGATACAAACACCAGCAGACTTTTATCCATCTAAACACCCATGTGTGATTTAATGAGTGTTACTACAGAGGTCCCTCTTCCTCTTTGTTGGATCTTATTAATTCAGAGGATCCCAAACTGCCGGAGTGGGTTATTTACTGAAAAGCTGCAGGAACATCAGCGTTGATTTGTTTACTCCCTTTTAGAATTTAATGAACATAAGACTTCATTTCAGCCATCAAAATACTGATTAAAGACGACGAAACTACTTCCATTAAATTCAGTTTACCATAAACAGAACGGCTAACAGTCGGTTCAACTGTCAATCACGCTAAAGAAAATACAGTGTGCACACACACACACACACACACACACACACACACACACACACACACACACACACACACACACACACACACACACACACACACACACACACTTGGAGTGAGGAAGGAGATTAGGAACTAGGAAAGAGGTAGGAGGAGGTAGGTAAGGTAAGTAAAAGTGGAGAGAGAGAGCCTTTATAAATGGGGAGAGAGGAGGTAGGAAAGGAGGTACAAAAAGATGAAGTAGAACAAGGAAGGTGGAAAGGGGATAAGGAAACATAAGGAAGGAGTTGAGAAAGTAGAAAAGAAAATGAGGAGAAAGGAAAGGGGGAAGCAGGGAGGCACAGAGGTGAAGAAAAAGGTGGTCAGGAGATAAGGAGATGGAAAAGGAAGTGAGGAGATGTAAAGGTAGCAAGACAGGAGGAGGAAAGGAAGCTGTTTAAACTGAGTTAAAAGAAGAGTCAGAGAGGAAAGGAGGGAACAAAAGGAAAGTGGTGGCATTAAAGGAAAGCATGCGAGGCCTCAGAGGTTGATCTGCTCTTTAGTATCTCTGAATTGAACCCTCTGAAATCCATTCTGGCACAATTTAAAGCTCCGACCAGAGACAAGTCGATTCGGGGCAGATTTCAGGGCGGCTCCACGATGTGACGAGACATGTAATTATCTGCAGCTACTGCATGTACAAACAAATTTTCACTTTTATAATCTTATTAGGAGATTAGGAGGACTCGGCAACGGGCTTAGGCACGGCTGTCTGCTGTGGGGCGGGGGGTGAGAAAAAAAATAACTTATTTACTTCTTAATGGATTTTATTTTCACTTTCTCTCTGAAATCACTCTGGAGACGTCCTTAAGCAACGTGTTAAACCACACACACACACACACACACACACACACACACACACACACACACACACACACACACACACACACACACAAAAACACACACACACACACACACACACACACACACACACACACACACACACACACTCTCTCTTTAGGCTAAAATCTATCAATAGAAACTACAAAAAGACAAGGTGGGATGAAGTTTGTTGACTGGATGAATTTAAATGACAATCCAATCACACAGCGAGGAAAGAAAAAAAAAAAAAAAGGCGACAGAAAACATCGTTTTGTGCACAGTTTTGAAAATAATCCCATTAAAACAGCAATTTGTTCCACTTCCAACAGCATGTCTGTTATTGTGCTGCGATAATGTACCGCAGGAAGAGAGAAGGCAAAAACAAGGAGAAGAGGCATGAAAAGACAAGACAGGGTTTTTTTTTTTTTTTAGAGTAAATCCCAGAAAGAGACGTCATGAAAGAAGCTGGATCTAAACGAGGAGACGGAGAGGAGGAAGAATGTCAGGAGATCTGGTCTGACATTATTACAGGATAATTAGTTTATTTTAAAAAAAAAGTATTTATTTATTTTTTTAAATAAACTAATATACATATACATACCATGGAGAGAAATCTGAAAATGAGACGATCGAATCATTTAATAATCAAATCGTGAGGTTACTGAACTCGACCGAATCCACCTGCTACATCCAAGGATGAGATCCTCTTTTTCTTCTTCTTCTTCTGACAACAGACCATGTTTGTAGATCAGTTTCACCTTTTTCTGAAATCGTCCAGATGAATGTCTTAAACTCAAATGGTCTTTTCAGCTGAACTCGACAGTCCAACCGGTGAAGCAGAGCAGGAGTTGACCACCATCAGAGGAGAAAGGCTGTAGGTTTTTATCTGCTGTCACAACATCTTTCCCCGATGTGATGGCTTTTTCCAAATCCAGAGTATCAACTTTTTTTTTTTTGCTTTATTTAATTCCCGACCAGTGACACGTCAGACTAATTTGGTTAAATCTTTCTGTGTGTTTATTTGTGTGTATGCAGGTTGGTTTATATGTGTCTGAAATACGATATGAGATAATAATTTAATTTAATAGGTCACTTTAATTCACAGTGACGTCAGTTTCACTTCATATATTTTCACTACACGAGCCTTTTACTTCAGACTTTTTGTGAGTTAACTTGTTTTTTCCTTCAGGTCAAAGTATTTTCGAATTCTGATAATGACTTCATCAGAAGTGATGTAAGGTGGTGTGAAACAGGAGGTTTCGGTGTGTTGTTGGGGGGTATAAATGTACAGTATCTGCTGCTCAAACCCTGCATGTGAACAGATGGTTGGATCTATTTTTGTTGATGCCGTTTAACCTTTACTCAATATAAATGAAAACAGACGGAGCCATCTGTTAGCAGCTTCAACACCACAACTCCGCCATGACTCCCCAAAAACTCCAAACTTCAGCCACCGACGTGAAAATCCTCACTAAGTCTCCATGTTTTAGTATTTTTGGAGTAAAAAATAAGAATGAATTGAGTTTTATTTTTCCATGATTTTCTTTTTTCAGCAGTTTTCCTTTTTAGATGAGGTGACGACACCATCAGGCACATACGGTGTTTCTGTGTTTCAGCCACAAAAAGACAAACATGGATCTTCAAAAATCAAAAACTGTTCAAGTAAACCTGAAAATTAAACAGCGAGAGAAACCGAACCTCTGAGCTTCCCCATCGACCTGAACGCTTCGTCCATCAACATAATGAAGATTTACTTTAACTGTATGAAAATATTTTCTCTCCTCGTCGGTTCTTCTGACATAACAACGGCAAAGAAAACACGACGCTTCCTCTCTGATTCATTTTTTTAACTCATTAATCGCAGGTCTTTTCCATCTGAGACTTATTTTCCAGTCGAGCGTGTCGCCTGGAAAACATCTCTACAGGTTTTTTTCTTCACTTTTTCACTGAAAAAAAGTGAAGAAGTGCAGAAGCTTAATTTGAGGTCATGAGCTCTTTTAAAACAGGAGGGAAGCTGATTATCAGGTAAATCATCGATCACGCCTTCAGTCTGCTGCTCGTCTCGTAACAGGAAGTTGGAATGGACAAGGACAGAAAAACATGAAGAGGAAAATAGAGAGGAAAGAGGAAGTATGGGAGAAAAAGGAAGATGGTCGGGATGTAGAAAAGGTTTAGAAAGAAGAAATGATATAACAAGGGAAGTAAAGAAAAGAGGAGAATGAGGAGGAAAGATGGAGGAAAAGGAGCAAAGCAAAGAACAGAGGAAGGAAACAAAAGAGGAAGGAAAGGAAATGGTTAGAAATTAAAACAGGGATGATGGTGGTAAGGAAAGGAGGATGTAAACAAAGAGGAAATGAAAGAGAAGGATTAAGGAAGAAGGAAAAGAAGAGCTGGAGGAAGGAAAGGTTGAGGAAAAATACAAGGGGACAGAGGAAAGTTGTAGGAAAGGTAAAGAGGAAAGTGTGTTTAAGGTGGTGGGAAGGAGGAAAACGAGCAGAGAAAGGGAAGGAAAGAAGGAGGTGGAGAAGGAAAAGAATAAAGCAGAAATAAAAACAAAAGGTAAAAAGGTAGGTGTGGAATTAAGAGAAATGGGGAAGGAAAGAGAGAAATCAAAAGCTACAGAAGAGTAGGGAAGAAATGACAGAGAAGGAAATTTTGGAAAACGAGTAAAGAAAAGTAAGAAGAGGATGAGTTGGATGATGAGGATATATGAAAGGAAAATCTAAAGAAAATGTAGCAGCATAGAAATGTTTTCTACGTTTTGTGGTGCTGCTGTGAGTATTGTGGTCAGCCAATCAGTGAGGGGAGGCAGGGTATAAAGAGTCTCGGTCCTCCACCTGCCTCTCCCTCTTGTGCTCCTGACTGACGACGTCACTTCCGGGTCAGAGGTGTCTGCCCTCTGCAGATCGGCTGTTTGGGTGCCCGTGGCTCCTGTGTGCGTTATTTGGCCCTGTCATTGTGCCGGTAACTAATGGCTGCTTGGGTCCCTCTCTCCCCCCCTTGTGAGTATTAGCTTTTGTTGGGAGGTGACACTGATCATCTCACTTGGATTTGATTTCTTGATTTCCTTTTTTTGCTAATTTGAGTTGTTTTATGCAGTTGAGTTATTTGTTTAGGATAGGTGGGTGTTTGTGGTATGTGAATTGATTTGATTTTGGGGGGGGTAGTTTTGTTTTCTATAATTTACTTAAGTAGTACTTTTAATGCTTATAGATTTATGTATCTTTTTTTTTTTTTTTTTCTTCCTTTTGGGGCAGTGCTACCCACTAATTTTTATTTCCCTTTTCAGTTGCTGAGGGCCGGTGCAGTGGTGGCGGTGCTGGTGACCTGGGTGGACGGTGTCTTCTTCCTCCCCTTCGTGTGTGCAGTGTTTCCCTGGGACATTGGTCCTTTCATTGCTGGGTGTGCCGGTCACGTGTTTGGGTGATTTACGTTTTATGTTTGGTTGTTTTTGGTGGGCATCCTTCTCCCTCTTCACACGAGCTCTTGTCCCACCGATAGGCCCCAGCGCTGATTTACTCTCCCCTCCCTTTTGTGTATAACTGGTGTTTATTTTTTTTTAGAAGTCTTAATAAAGTGAATTTTCTTTTTTAAATCCTTTTTTTTTTTTTTTTAAGCCTGAGTGGTATTGAACCTGTGCTTAGTAATCTGTTGCACAAAGATGAATAATTCCCTGGATGAAATTCCCAGGGTGGCTTAAAACGTTGCAACTAATTGACTATTGGTTATATTGTCCCAACTAAATTGAAGGCTCCACCCGTTGCCCCCGCCGGCCACCACAAAAGGGAAGAGAAAAAGAGGTCAAAGCCATTTGTTTATTCCTATTCCTTTTGTACATATACAGACCTGTCAATCATTGTGGGACTCACAGAGGGATCCAATCACATCTTCTGAATTTCATGGTGGGCGGGGCTTCAATCTAGAATACATTTCACAAAAATGTCACTAACAAAGAAAAAATTGTTTTTCATGACATCCAAAAAAAAAAAAAAAATTCCTCTGGATATTTGTGTTTGCTTCACTGGAGTGTGTGTGTGTGTGTGTGTGTGTGTGTGTGTGTGTTTGTTTGGGGGGGTTTCTGGGGGACCTCCAGCTTCTGTCAATGCCGATTATTAGGCCTTCCTCAGATCAGCCGAGAGTAATTTGATTATTACGATGTCTCCGGGGTTTTTCCAGCAATCACTGATTTACTTAAAGGAATGAAAAGGGAAAGAAGAGAGAGGGGGGGAAAAAAAGATTTCAATTTATTTCTCCCTGAAGGAGGCGTTCAGTCTAATTTGATAACGAGCAGGACGAACCGCCGCCTGATGATCACAGGAGTCGAGACTGACATATCTCACACATATATATGTAGAGTCATCATTTAAAGGACCATAGCACAGGTTTTTATCTTTGGTGCTGATTTTATTACTTGGGAGCAGTTTTAGATTGATTTCCTTCCTCGCAGGCAGCCGTTGGTTCAGTTCAGTCCTACAAAAACACGACTTAAAGAGACTTGAAACTTGCACATCAACATTTAGTAAAATCAAAATAGTTCATCCTCTGGGAAACATGAATGAAACAAACCTTGACATCAATAGTAAAAAGCTTTTTGTGGCTGATGTTAGCAAACTGAAAATTGGTCGGTTAAACAGTAATATATAAAAAGAGTTAGCTAACTTTGTTACTGTTAAATTATATTATGCATAACTTTAATTGCTGAAATCAGAATCAGGTTTATCGCCAAGTCAGTTTTCATATTTGGTGTTTTGGAGCATAAATACAAACGCAGTAAGAAGATGAAATATGTGAAAACTTTCAAGCTTGATATTTACATGCACATGAAGCAAATAAAAACTGATGAATAAATGTCACTAACAAAGGTTAGATGTGTTGGAGTCGGTGCAGCCGAGGAGGAGACATCCTGACTTTTAGTCCCTCGTACAGACAAACTCTGAAAACACCTCCATCCCTCTTTTCCTTTAATCCAGTCGGGGAGTGGGATTCTCAGATTTCTCCCTGCCTGGTAAACCACCGTGACTTTCAAACTCCTCACCTCCCTGTTGGCATTGTTGTTGTTATTAAACTCCCAGCATCCCAGCATGCACCATGTTAACTCTCAAAGAAATTGATCGTGGGGCAGTTCGAGACGCTGTTCTATCAGAAGTATTAGCAAAGCCCTGGGAAACATTATCCTGGAAATAAATATTACTGGGCCTGGGCCAAATACCAAAATGCCAAAGTACATAAACCCTGTGTGCAAAACCTGTGTGTGTGTGTGTGTGTGTGGCCAGGAGGTCGGTGTCTGAACAAGGCCGTACTTTGATTAAGAACTTTGACAGTAAACTTTGTCCTCGAGTGTTTGCCTGCAACTCTTACCAAGCAGAGGAGGGGGTGGGGGGGTTGTCGGGGCTCCTTCAGGGTCCCGCAGGCACACAAATGAAGCGCACCCTTGGCCGAGCACTGATTAGTATTTGACGACAGCGGCTATCTCCCCGGGGTGGTTTAGACGGCTGACCTAGTTCAGCCCGGATAGCCGGCAGAGACGTTGACTCCTCCGGCCTTAAAAAAGTCAACGTCTCAGCCGCAGACGCTCCTGGGAAACATCTCAATCCTCAGAACAAACAGCAGCTGGAACACAAGGCCGCCATGGACCGTGGCTGCGAGAGCGTGAGGTCAGAAATACTATTTACGCTCCCTGGCAGCGCTTTGTGTCTGTGCTTTTTGACAAATGATAATGTACTTTCACCTTTTGATTTTCCTCTGAAATTGCTTTTGGTAATTTGGGACTGACAGCAGCTGTACATTGTGTGTATGTATTTATGGACAGAGTCTCTCTCTCTCTCTCTCTCTCTCTCTCTCTCTCTCTCTCTCTCTCTCTCTCTCTCTCTCTCTCTCTCTCTCTCTCTCTCTCTCTCTCTCTCTCTCTCTCTCTCTCTCTCTCTCTCTGCAAAAACATTCGGTACTGAGACCTCAGAAATAAATGTCCACCACAACCAAACACGGTAAAATGAGATGTGCCAAGTCAAAATTTGAACATAAATAATAAGAAAATGACTTAATATACTCTCTTCTTTCTCCCAGTGTGTATTATTATATAAAAGCACAGTGCACATCAGAAATACTGTGAGTGAAGTGACATCAGGTGAAAAACACACCTAATACATCAGACAAATCTGTTAATAGACACTGCAAAAAACACTGTCAGCGTCAGAGCGTCAACTCTTTTACAAAATGTTATTAAACGGCGTGAACATGCATATTTATATCTATCAGAATCATTTAAGATGCTCATGTTCCTCACATGCTCCTCATGGATCTTCACTGATTCTGCTGCTTCCAAAAAGCCTCAAATTTCCAACCTGATCTCGGGGCTGTTTGCTCTCAGAGGCCTCAAATCTTCCCCTGAGGTCCTCTGTCCGGACGGGGACGATCAAATATTGAGCTGCTGTGTCATTAACAGCCACAGAGGGATGAGGTTCGGCAGAATTAAATTATTCGATTTTTCTAAAGTTGCACAGCGGGAGGAGCTGCTGGTACTGAAAGTTTAACTTCATTCTGCTTTTTTTTTTTTCATTCTGCTTTTTTTTTTTTTATGTTTGAAGCATTAAATATTAAAACACTGATCGTCAGCTGCTGATGCCACAGATTTTAATCAAAGGTGTCGTGAAATTAGAACATTTGTCACCTCTGTTTGGGGGAAAAAAAACACGACACAAAACTCATCCAATAGATCCAAAACTGATCCAGAAAGTTTCATTTTTAGCTTCAGTTTGTTGTTTGAAGCTCTGAGATCTGATGTTTGTTGCTGTCAACTTTTCATTTTGTCCGAGAGAGTTTTCATTATGCTTCCAGTGACCAAACTGTTTCTTTAATGCCAAATTTTTTTTTTTTACATTCATGTCATGCGTACACACACTGTAGTGAGATGACTTCAATCTTTCCAAATGTTGAATGTTGAACATGAAGCTGAACGTCTTGTTAGCACAGATTTGTTTGCAGCAAGTCTGTTTTGACCGACCCGTCAAACAGGATCCCAATCATCCTTGCGACCGTGGCGCTTCGTGTTCGCCTCCATATGCTCCTCCTGCTCTTCGTGCATGGATCTGGATGTGAACATGCATGAATGCTTCACCAGCTCTAATACAATTGCCTCTGTTAGCGTTGTTCTCCTATCGCAGGCTCGTCCCGGACGCACGCCACATCCGAGACTCCCTCCCCTCGTGGGATTCTGGGTAACATTACAGTCGGGGTAGAAACCAGACGTTTGATTGGCTGGTTTGAATCTTCATCTGTGGAGCTGCAGACAGTCATCATGTTTCCTGTAAATAAATCATTTACGGTTTGTCTGAGGTGCTTTTCAGACAACACTGATGGATTTAGTTCATAAATGGTTTGTAACGTATCTTGAAATTTGGGGGTGTTGTTGACATAAAAAGAAGTTTATTGGTTCTCAGAGGAGAAATTAAGATTTCACAGGCCATACTCACAACTCTAAACACACAATGTTTAATATCTTTTATCTTCAGGTCACTTTGACAGGATTTGAGTTTCTTCTCCTCCTTTTGTTGTCGGAGCGTTTCAACCTGGACGACAGTTGTGTTTATTCAGTCGTACAAACTCTACAGAAGAGTGAATTCATGTTGGGCATCCTCATCATATTTAACCAGGCTGTGTTTGCTAACAGTGCTAAGCTAACCACACATGGTAAGATAACACACACACACACACACAATCCCACTGAGTCCGTCAGTCTGATCAGGCAACACAGCAACAAAATGCACTGAGATGGAAACAAACATGGAGAGCGTTTTAAGGCAGCTCATCTCCAATGTGAGTTTCTGATAAAGTTTAATCAGAAACACACTTCAGTCCTGCAGTCAGCACAGCAGACTGAAGACGTCCACATCGCTCGTCCTCGGCCTCCAATCGAGCTTCAGTTCACTTCTGAGTTTCTGCCGTGAGGAGCAAACTGTCAAGTGGACATTTAGCACTCGTTGGTAGATTTTAATCTCTTAACTTGATTAGATATTCAGTGAGACAGATTCTAAAGCTGGAGTTTTTCTTTTAAGGGTTGTTATTTGGGAAAGTTTAAGGTCTTAAATGCAACATACAGATCATTAATACAAACAGTTATTCACTATGTAAAGAGACAGTGAAGTAATGAAGCATGAAGTCAAACTCCGTCTGTATGCTGTGATCTGAGCTTTGTTTTGAAGTCTTGTGAGCATTTGTGGAAGAAAAAGTGATTTCTACAATGCTTCTCGATGTTTTGTTTGATTCCTCATCGATGCAGTAAAGTCTATAATCAATTATCAGATCAGTTTTCTGGAGTTTGGTGCTGCTAAATGCGTACGTAGAACGTGTATCGCCGTGTTTCCATTTTAAAACAAGATGTCAGAGCAGCTGCAAGAAGACAAAAGAAATCAAACCACCACGGCTTTTTTAAAAGATGATGTTTGGACACACTCGTTGGTATCGATAGAGCCCTCCTCTTAAACGTAAACCTCAGATCAGAGAAGAATATGTACTCTCGGTCTGTCAGCGAAGGGAAGCTCTGCCCGGTCACAACTCAACACTTCAAATCTTTATACTATTACTGTTTATTTATAGTGAAACATCTTCTTCTGAATGTCGTATTTCGGACCTTTAACCTACAACAAATTTGTGAAGTTTCCGTCTTTTGTCTTACAGGAAGGTGACTTTTCTTAATTCTGCCTACAAAGCTGTGATTGGCTCAAACAGCCTCTGATGGACACCACGGCAGGTCGGACATGCGGGCAGTGACTCAGGTCTGCAGGCGAACTGACGCCCGCTTCAAAGCTCAGAGATGACATGAGTTTGCATATCAAATGTCACAGCGAGGGAGAAATCCTGAAACGTCTTCTCTGCAAAAGTGATGCAAACTATTTGAAATAATTTAAAAAGCAAAGCTCTTCAAAAGGCCAGTGATATAATGGCATAATAAGAATGGTTCAAAGTAATCCTGATCGTATGAATCACTCTTTAAGTGCCTGGCCTTCAACAAAAAAGAAAGCAGAATGTTTGAAGAAGATGAAATGAGTTGAATTAGAATTAAAAATGTCGTTGGCCTTCGCTCAGAGACAGACTGCTTCATAACAACACGACACACATTAAACCTGTGCAAGATTAAAACATACAACATAAAACATTACATACATTATTTCTTATTATCGACCTCAGTATATAAAAATACTGACTTTGTTCCTCTGAGATTTAGACATTTATTTTTAGTGTTTTCAAGATAAATAAGTTGTAATGTAATGAAAACAAACTAATTGAAATACATTTGTTTCTGCAGTAAAGAGAAATAATGAGTGGCAGAGCTGACAGAAGCAGCATTTGTACCGTTAAGAGTCAAATTAGTTCAAGTAAATAAAGTATATATGTTGTTTTGGTAAAGGTTTAATGTTTTCAGTCGAGGCTAACCTAAACAGCTGTTTCTGCCTCTCAAATAAGAGGATTAACTGCTTTTGTGTTTAAGATGGTTGCAAATTGAATCTCAGAGCTTCTGGACTGTTGATCAGATCTGCTGAAACATCGTCAGTATCTTTTTATAGTAGTGGAGGAAGTAAAAGTAGTAATACCGCAAAGTAGAAATACTCTGTTAGAAGTCCTGCATTCAAAACTTGACTTGAGGGAATGTACGTAACAAAATTAGCATCAAAATACACACACACATATGTACATATAAAAGTAAAAATACTCATTATGGATAATAGCCCCTTTCTGAGTAATACATATTATTGCATTATAATCATGACTACATTAACACGTTCATCACTTTAATGGTGCAGCTTGTAAAGGTTGAGCTCTTTTAAATGACTTTATATACTGCTCAGTCACTTTCCCTCCAGTAAAGACCAAAAAAGTCTACATTTATTTCTGAATTATATTTTCAATAATTAATCTGAATCCACAAAATAAGTGAAGTTATCAGAAATGTAGTGGAGGAAAAATTACAATATTTTAGTCTGAATTGTTAAGTCGAAATATAAAGTAGCAGAAAATAGTAAAGTCCAAATATCTCAATCGTATTTAAATACTGCACTGTTATTTTCAGTTTTAGTAAGTTTCATTTGTTCTCTGTTTTACTGCGTGTTCCTACCCACTACACACACACACACACACACACACACACACACACACACACACACACACACACACACACACACACACACACACACACACAGTGTCTGTCGGGGTAGCAGGTGGTGTGGTGGGTGTCCTGGTGTTGTTGGCTGGCTTCTGCCTCCTCTCTTGCCCAGGTTCATCACTACACCCCCCTCCCTCCCCCCGCAGAGTCACTGAGGGTCAGGCGGGTTTAATCACACCCAGCTGGGTTCACTGGCTGCAGCAGAAAACGTCTCTAAAGACTCTAAACTGTCCTGACATTCAGAGGAGGACGACTCGCAGCCTCCACCCAAAAAAAGTCTTCAGTTTCTTCACATTCAGATCTTCAGATGCTGAAAGAAAGAAAAATTGATCTTTCTTCAGTTTTGCACATTAATCGTTTGTGCTCTGTTTTAATTTAAACAAAAGGCGTGTTCATCATTGTTTAGACTTTTTCAATATTTTGACATAAAACAGTATAGATTTATCATTTTAATGCTGAGACATTCAGGGGGAAAAACATTTTGAAGTTGTCAATTGAACCTGAACTATTTCTGTGACTTTTTGTTTAAAAAAACAACCACAATGACAGAATGAAGGAGAAAGAAAACTGTTATAAAGAAGAACTGAGGAATGATTTTTGTTTGGGTGCGAGGAACCGTGTGGTCTTTGTGGATGGATCAAAGAAAGTTGCCCCAGTTGAGTTTTACATTTTGATCCTGGGTTTGAATATGCAGATATTTTAAGATTACTGTAACTCTAAATGAGAAGGACTCGAGTGTCGGGACACCAGAAACTCAAGATGTCAGACTACCTGGACTTACAACTTTCCAGAAAAGCAACTATTTCCATCTCCTCCACATCATCACATTCAGACTATAATACTTTGACAACCTCTTGTGTTTGTTTGTGTGAAAGCACTGAGTGTCACATCATTTGACCGCAGTCACAAACGCTGAACACAACATTCACCCGCCTCTTCCTGTTTGTCACGGCGGGCATGTCAGAGCTCATCAGGCAGTGATTAGTTTACTCGTTAGCTAACATGTAAATAAAAAACCTCCTTCCTCGTAGCTTCCTGTTTGTCACGACCACTTCACGTTCCTAATGTGTCACATGACCAACAGAAAACAAACAGTGATGTTTTTCATGCTGCAGCGTTCAGAGGATCAGCACCATGGACAGCGCTGGTCACAGTTTGGGCATGTGATCTTTGACGTCACTTTAAAAATAAAAGAAGGAAGAAACATGTGATTGGATCCAGCAGTAAGAAAGTAAAACACACACACACACACACACACACACACACACACACACACACACACACAGTATAATGTTAATATTACAAAGATTGCTGGATGCCTCTGTTGTGTTTGTGTAGTAGGGGTGTTGTTACATAACTCATCACTGCCAATCACTGCACCACGCAGCGCGCCGCTCAATTTCCCACCTCCCTTCAATTATTCTACCCGCCTCCCTCGCAGCAGGTTGTCATGAGAGCGCATCATCAGGCCTCCCGCTGCCTCCATCGCCTGCCACTCCTTCTCCTCTCTGCCATGCAGTCATTAACGCAGTTGTCGATCCAGAAAACGGCAGCGAGGGATGGAAGAGAGGAAGGAGCTACCACGTGGAGACGGAGAGCGGGGACCTTCGACGCCCCGGGGATCCTGTTTCCAGCCTCTTTCCCCTCGGTGCCCCCTCCTCCACCACCCCCATCGCATCCCCAGGCCCAATCACAGCCCTCTGAATAATTCAGCGTGTTCATCAGCTGTAATCTGATTATTCACCAGCTACTGACATATGAATAATGAAGGAGCAGAGCGGAGACCATTTCCATATTTCACCTCTGTCTCTGTCTGAGTTTGCCAGCAGATGAGGACAGATGGACAAACAGATACATGGACAGACTGACGAGGAGGTGACAGACGCTGGAAAAGTCTCCGCTTTGTCCTCCAAAAGTGCGAAAGTAAGTATGTGGACGTTTGGCCGAGTGTGTGTTTGGAGTCTGTTGTTGCTGGTTTGGTTGAAATTCTTCAGTACAATAACATTTTAAACGTTATTTCTCTGATTGTTTGAGGTGAAAGGACTCATTTTATTCCCATTAAAACACCTTTGTAAAGAAGCGGAGCACCGACTGTGATGGTGGAGCAGATCTTCACTGATCACAGGGTTGATTGATTGATTGGTTTGATCCTCATCGTCTTCCGTCCACATGTCCTTGACCTCTTTGGAGATCTCATCCTTACTTATTTTTGTATTCATCTTCCTCACCTCCATCTCTTCGTTTCATCTTTTTCTGTTTAATCTCACCTTTTCTTCCACCTCCTCGATCGGTGAGTCAGTTTCTCTCTTTTTTCCATGTGGCCATTTCTTTCGCTCACTTTCTCTCCTTATGCATTCTTTGTAGGTATCCGACCTCTCTCTCCCTCGTTAACATTCAAAGCAGCATCTGAATAATTCCCATTGAAATAATTGATTTTCTTTCTTTCTTTTTTTTGCTGCTGTAAATAATGGATGGCTTCATCATCAGGGACTCCCGGCCCCTGGAGGCTGAGTGACGGCTGTTACACACACACACACACACACACACACACACACACACACACACACACACACTGAGCTGTGTATTGTTGTCAGGTGCAGATGGGAGGACATGACGTCATGAACACTGTAAGAAGAAAATGCAGAATCCTGGAGTGATGAGGAGGGGAAAAACTGCAAATTAGAGTAAAAATTATACTGGAATTGTTATAACTTTGGTTTGTTAAAATTTAATTACTTTAATTTGGATTGTTGCACTTGAAAATTATTACCACGCTGACAGTACATCCATAGGAGCTCAGAATTTACAAGAAAAGCAAAATGGACACTTGTTTTTGACAGTGCAAGAATCAATGCACTTTTTCTCACTTTACTTCATCCTCTTCTTCAGTTAAATACAGCAGACAATACTTGTTTTGCAGTTTGCATGTATTAAATCCTTTACACCTTTGGCACTCAGTGTGGTGTTTACTGTATGTGGCAGTTTGGTCTCAGACAGTGAAACCAGCAGCCTTCCAGTTATGAAAAATAAACTAATGTTGATGTGAACATGGATGTGAGGTCTACAGTAGGGTTTCGTGCACAGATATACACTAACAATCCTCATTTTCATCATTTGGTACTTTAAAAGTCAATCCCATCTGTTACAATCCTGTTTCTTCCACACTTGGTTCAGCCCTCTGCCACCGTCACGAATCAGCTCCTCCACTCTCAGTTTCACGTAAGCATCCAGGCGACATTAGAAAGACAGATGAGTGATAGGTCATAAAAGATAAGTCCACACCGTCATCAGAGCATATTTAGGAGTGTCCCAAAAAAACCTGACATCCTTAACTATTACACATATGTTCATCACTGTGTCGATGCTGAAAGGATTTATCGTGCAGCTCCAGTCTGCAGAATTAAAGTTTTGGCCTGTAGGTGGGAACATTAAATAACTCACATTACATCACATCACATCCAGCTCTGAGGCTGAAGATACAAACAGTTTCATAGGAAGAGAGCCAATACTAACCAGAAAGTGAAAAAGTGTCTGTATACAGGTGCGTCAACGCTACACTAAAATCTTAAATTTCCTTTTTATCCTCCGCTGGCTGCATGCGGTTGCTGTAATCCTGCTTCTAGCTCTAGTATACAGTTTATTTTTGTGGAGGCTTACTTTCTTTTTTTTCTTTTCTTCAAACCCTTTGAACAACTTTTGAAAAGCAAATCCGAAGCCTCCATCACTCCGCTAAAACACGTCTGCATTCAGCTGAAATATTTGACTGAATAGACGCCGCATTGCTTCAAAGAGCTGTAAAACGTTTAATGGGACTCATTCTCAGCCTCGCTCAGGTTACATAACGAGCATCGCCTCTCTTTTTGCTGAAAGTCCATTAAAAGGAAAAAAACCAGGGGAGGAGACCAGCATGAACTGACCTCTGACCCCGAGCGGAGATTAAGGGTAACACGAGGTTCGAGGGTGCAGTGCTCTTTAATGAGACTGAATGTCCTTTCTTTACAAAAAGGAAACAGTCTGAGGGAATAAAATAAAGACGTTTTTGCTTAAATCGAGTGAGTCCTCCATGTCAGTCTGTCTGGCAGGGCTGCAGTCTCCCATCACCGCCGCTCGCTCGTCTGGATATCCTCTACCATTAAAACACGCTTCTCTGTCAGCAGGCCTGTGGATGAATTCATTAGGAAATCCAAAAGTGTCGCTCCCGTGTCAGAGCTCACCCGGCTCCCATCACACTCCAACACTTAAATAAAAACCTCATTTCTTAAAAACCAGCTCACAGCTCTGATGCGTGCTGCTTTTCACTGAGCGGCTGAGAGTGAAACTGTCCAACGTTTTTTGGGTAATCCACTTGTTTGCAGTCTAAGTGCCAAGTCAGATTAGGAAGTGGCACAGTGGAACTCATTTGCACATGTTAACTGGTGATAAAGCACCGAACAGGAGGATTGCAGCAGTCATGCATTTGCCATTTTTACCTTGTTTCGTGCATACTGTGAAAGAGTGAGTGAGCAGAGCGTTTGAACCGGAGATGTCTTTGCCCAGATGTGACTCATTGAAAAGACGCAGACGAACGATTTCAACCTGCGTCATGTTGTTTCTCTTTCAACAGCTTCCACCAACATCAGAAAACACAAAAAACCAAACTGACAAATCACAGCTCTTCTTTATCTTCTTCCTCTTTGTGTAGCTCCATTTTTAAGAGGAGCACATTGCAAACCCCTCAACACATCTTTAAATCCTGCTTTACATGCTGCAGGTTTGGTTAACTGGCGACTTTAAATTTCCTGCAGGTGTGAATGTGAGTTTGAATGTGTGAGCTCTGTGACTGACGCGCGACCTGTCCGGGCTTCCTCTCTCCTCACGTCAGCTGTCGAGACATTTGACAGTTGGTCAACGGTGCAAATTATTGTGTTAAGTTTAAGTTGTGTGATGTGTGATGTGTGACTGTTCCTTTAATTTTGCAATAAAAATATGTGTAAAATAGAAAAACCCGTACAGGATAGAAGAAGAACCGCCACATTTCTCCTACTTCTTCAGCATCAGCATGAAGAGGAAGAGAAGAGATCACCAATGATCAGCAAGGTTGATTCCTACAGAAATCTCTGCGTGGAACTTTCTCTTTCATCAGAAAAGAAGATGAAAACCAGTTTCATCTCTCAGCATCCAGCACGAAGTTGGGATTCAGTATTTGTTTAGCCTAGCTCTGAAAGAAGTTAAATCTTTTTAAATACTCCAAAAAGATAAGAAAGATTGAAATGTAAAGCTTAAACGTAGTTCATCAATCATGAAGTTGATCTGAGTTCAGTTCCAGCAGCAGACTGAAATTTGTTCTAGTAATGACGGACCTCTAATATGTTATTACTGCACATTATAAATGAAAAGGTACATCCATGCCGGGCGGTAAACCTCTCAGTACATCCTCCACAGTGAGAGACGGGGGAGCAGCAGACAGGAACATAAAGCAGCGACGTGTCAGGTCTGAATGCCGGCCGGTCAGAGGTCAGCACTATAACGTGGGCGAGCGATTACCGATGAATGAAGTCTCGGCGTGTGCATCCTTCAGGTCAGAGACACACAGCGGGACTTAATGTTTCTGACTGACGCCGAAAAGCTTGAAAACGCAGAGAGGGAAAAAAGCTCCGTGAGTTGGTTTCACCTCCGTTATTCTCTGTCTGAACCGGCAGTTTGAGAGTATTTGGGCTTTTATCAGAAATGCATCAGCGTATTCGGCGGATTGAGTCGACCTCACTGGATCCTGCTGACCTGCTCACACCAGTAAACACTCACCTCCGGTCGCCGAAATGATTCATCCTTCACTTTCTCACCAACACGGACTGTACGACCGCGGCAATAATCACAAGTGTCAGACATCATGGAGAAAACCATTAATACATCTTACTGCTCTGAAGGTGAGAAATCAGAGAAATGTTATATCAGAGTTACTGGAGCTCCACAAATTGTGTAAATAGTTTTGATTTTTTAATATAGTTTGCATAAAACGACTGATTTGTTATATATTTTTTTTAATTTAAAATATCAGAAATTTGCACACTTGTGCAACAGTTTAATGGAAGCAAAGGTAATATTAGTAATTTAAAAAGGTGTCTGCAATGTTGTTGATCCTTTTTTTTTTTTTGGGGGATTTTTGAGGCCATTATTTGGTGTATCAATCTCATAATTTGATTTTGGACACTCAAGTAACACTGGACATTAGTTTCTAACAGTTATAAATGGAGTGAGATGAAAATTAGCGCTGAACAATGAATAAAAAATGCAATATGGCTGAGTGCAAATATATATTTAGCAAATATATTATAGAATAAAAAGGCTACCGTTTCTCACATGTCGATACAAAACTAAATGCTAAAAGATATTCAACATCAGCATGATGGAGAGCAGACGGATCAACAATACAGTAAAACAGAGTTGATATGAAATGTACTTATTTTTATCTTTCTGTACAGTATACCAACAAGTTTGTAATTTCCACAAGACCGATCATCTTTACTGTTGGATCAGATGTTCAGCCACAACAGGCTGGGTTGGCACCTTCAATGTGAAAAAAGTATGGGACAACTTGTCTCTCTGTCTGAGGAAAACTAATCATCATCATCACTTCATTTGCTCCATTCTGGTGAATTTATATGGACACATTTATGCTTTTCTGTGCATCAAAGTCATCTGCTACATGAATGTTGAGGAAAACCAGCAGGAGAAACAGGCTGATAATCATTGTGAAATTGTTATTTCAAGCTTATTTCATGGGCCCCTCTAAACCTTCAGGCCCTGTAGATTAGTACCTCCTCCCCCCCCCCGTCTGAAAGCAATCTGCTGATGAACGACATTAAATATTAAAATCTGAACATTTGAACTCTATTATTGAAATTTATGTCAGACGTTGGAATCAGTCTCTTTCTTTTTTTTTTTTTATGTAAGCAGTTTCTGTGATGAAGATAAATGATAAAAATCAGGATCAGGATTCACATTTTAATCACTCAGTCCTCACGTGTTTCCTATTCACGGCATCAAAAACTGATATTAGCTATTGCAGCATTGTTTTAACGGTGCAGATACGACAAAATTTAAACAGTCTGGGTTAAAAAATAACTCCAAACCAAGACTCACTGACTTAATGACGATGTTTCATTTCTATAAAATATGAGCAGATCAAAACAAACCATCTCAGATTCACTCACACCGACATGACGTGTTATCAACACAGGAAGGAAAAAAAAATCTCTTCAAGCACAAACATCACTGGACTGAAACTGCATCTGTGATTGGTCAGACGGTTTACCTGTTAAATTATTATTATTATTATTAACACACACACACACTGCAGAGTAACGTCAAAAAAGGAGGTTCAGTTCAACACAAACAATTGATATTTATATGAAATGAACATTTAACAGTGTTGTGATCGGTCTTGTTACTGTGGGCCAGTAGAGCAGTGTGTGTGTGTGTGTGTGTGTGTGTGTGTAAGCCACAACGTCACTCTTTGCGTGTTGAAGCTGAAACCTCTATAAACACACACACACACACACACACATTGGCACACATACACACAGGAAGTGTTGCTGTGTGTCTTTGATGTGTCGGAGTGCGAGTACTTCGCTGCCCGCCTGGAAAAACGGAACGAATCAGAGGATTAGGGAGGCCTGGGAGACACTGCAGGGGTGTGTGTGTGTGTGTTTGTTGTGTGTGTGTTTTGTGTGTGTGTGTGTGTATGCATGTGAAGTCTGGGGGGGTCACGCTATGTTTGGTGCCCTGATTGCTGATCCACTTCCTCTTCATCAAAGAGACGAGGAGGAGTGACGCCGCTGGAGCCTGAAGCCGAGCAGGAAATTCACGGGGGGAGTCCTAGATGTGACAGCGTGATGAGGAGGGGGGGGTCACGGTCACATTTTGACGATTAGACAAGAGGAGGAAGGGTCACTTCCTGTTGGCAATGTGTGGAAAAAAAAGAAAAACAATCACAAGTGGATGAAAAAAAACAGCGACAACTTCTCCTTCTGGATTTTGATTCTTTCTGGACTTTTATCAACTCCTTCCAGTCCAGTTTTTTTTTTTGGGGGGGGGGGTACTCTCAGGCCTGGAGGTGTGTCACCAGCCAGACGAGTGTGTAATCCTTCGGCGACATGCAGGAGGGTTTCACACAAGAGCAGCCGAGCTCTTCAAAACGCGTCCAAATACACAGAAAAGAGGCTTCGACAGGCAGATGGCTCTGATTGGAAATCTAGTTTGAAATGAAAATACATCTTAGTGTGCAGCGATGCAGACAGCCTCTATCTCTCTCTGTCTGTCTCTTATAATCCCTGAGTGCAGAGCGTGCTTACAACTCACTGTCAATTTATTAATAAAGTTTGAGGTTCAAGTTCTCTTTTGTAGAAAGTAAAGGCATTAAAACAAGTTAGGTCCTAATGAAGATGGATGAACATAAAATAATACAATGAGACAATAAAACTGAGAGTAATTTAGTTTAATAAAAGAAACCTGAGAGACTCAGTCATAAAGAAAACAGGGTGTAAATACTGACTTTAATTTCAGTCTTTTTCAGCCTAAATCTGTTTCTGAACAAATCTGAGATTAAAAATAATCAGTCCAGTTGATGAAATTTCACAAATATTGATCCACAGGTCCAAATTTTAAAAGTTTGTTGCATCTTTTGCACAACGGTGGCTGCTGTTGCTTTCTTTGCACTTCAAGCTTTCGTGCAGCAGGTGATTTGTTCATTTTTAACAGAAAAGATTTTGGGGGACACCGTGGCAACAACTACACATTATCAAATATTACAATAATGCTGATAATGTGTTCATATTTGTAGAAACACTTTATTATTAAAAATGCATTAACAGATCTGACTGCTAGCCTCTTAGCTTACTAATATAACTTCCCATAGATGTTAGCGAGTTAGCTAACATTAGCGGAGGTTTGATCATACATGCACGAGAGTCGGCCTGTGGGAATGAAAAATATAATAAATCAATATTAAGTTGAATAGATAGAATGAAACCTTGTATAATATATTTATGTAAAATAATATAAACAAATATACAAAAATTTTTATCAATAATATGAATGCAAACTCCACAAATGAAATATACAATAAAGAAATATAATTTTAAAAATTCTGCAATATCAGCATACAAGAGAATATCCTACTACATTTTCTATTATTCTGTGGCTTTATGTAGATATGTTCAAACATGCACGAGATGAACAAAATGGAGACCCAGTCATAGAAACAAAGCTCACAGAGCTACTGGAGGTCTAAAACTATCACAGTAAACCTTTTAACAACATGAAGCAGCTCCATGAAGAAACGTTTATCCTCGTTTGGTGCAGAAGAAGTTGACCTCAGCTCCATCCAGCTCCTTTGGGATGAGCTGACTGAGCCTGATCTCCAGCGTTGGACCTCACTGAAGGAGTAAATCTCCACAGCATGTTCACCATTTGTGAACCAGAAGAGCTGAGTCTGTTTATAGCAGCAGATTAATGAACGTCGTGTGCGTGTGGTGTGACGTTTTGGTGTCCTTATACTTTCGGACATGTTCTCCTCTTCCACGGGACAAAATCTAAAGTCAGTGTGAGTTTTTTGGCTGATGCCGGTACTGCAGGAAAAGGTCGGCGGGTCATCAAAATGATTTAAATTCAACCTCTGGGGACCATGAATATTCACACAAACTTTCATGGCTGGTGTTTTCAGAGATATTCAGCTGTGGACCAAACTGTTGGAGCAACTTAATTCAGAACACAGAGGCGGCGGCGGAGGCGAGTCCACGTGTGCGGTGGGAATACAGAGCAGAGCGGCGTTCATTAGGCTGAAGCTAGCTCTGTCAGTTTGCTACGGGGCATGTTTAGCCTCACCAAACTGATCCTGCTTTGTCTGTTGCCGATGTTAAGCTTCTGTTATTGCAGCCGGGGGGATTTTAATTAAATCAAGGGCTCTTCACTCCATTGTTATGCATAAACAAACTGTTTGAATTAAATAAGAGAAAGCATTTTCCATTCGCTGTCCATCTCATCTCCACTCTAGATTACAGGACTGCAGGTGAAGCTGCAGAAGCTGACACACACACCGCCAACGTGCATACAGATCAGTGTGTGTGTGTGTGTGTGTGTGTGTGTGTGTGTGTGTGTGTGTTGATTGTTGTCTCCAAGCGACTGGAGACAATTAAGGCCCCGAAGGAGAGGTTTGTGCGCTCTGCATGTATATCTCTTCATTTCTGTCATCTATCTGCGGCTGCCTCTCGGACTGATAATGAG
This sequence comes from Scortum barcoo, assembly GCA_023238725.1. Taxonomy (NCBI): domain Eukaryota; kingdom Metazoa; phylum Chordata; class Actinopteri; order Centrarchiformes; family Terapontidae; genus Scortum; species Scortum barcoo. The sequence continues at coordinate 1,342,071 of CM041554.1, forward strand.
AGCTGCTCGGAGGACTTTGCTCAAAGGCACAGAGACTCAACGACGCTCTGTCAGTCACATCTTCATACTTCATGTACATGTACCTATACTTTACACACATTTACAGCAACCACATGACTAACTTATGATTAATAGGTCAGGTTTTTTATCTTAAAATGTCTCAAGACTAATAACAGCTTTTATGAAGGACATCTTCACAAGATTGATTTAAAAACAAGATTTGAAAGCTCAGAGGAACAGAAATCCTGACGTTTGGCCTCTTAAACTTTAGAAACTCTGGATCCGACATTTCCTATAAGTCATTAGTTTATTAATACACATGTTGGACACTCTGAAGGTGTAAAGTTTGAAAAAATCTGGTGTTATCAGGCAGTTTGTATCTGAGATGACTTCCCCTCACAAAGACACTTTTTACCTTGTTTTTTAACCACCAAACTGATGAAGTCATGAAAAATGTATAAAACTGCCAAAAATGTCCTGAAAACCAGCGAGTTGTTTAAGGGGATGTTTGTCCTTCGCTAACTTCTGATTGCAAAGTTGTTACAGACATTAGAAAAATGTTCTTATTTACATGATGTTAGCTAAAGAGCTAACCACCGTTCCTTCAAGGCGACTCTCATTCCTGTAACTCCTCCAGTTTTACCACTCTTGTAATAAAAAAAAAAGAACCAGATATTTCTCTCAGGCGTTGGTGGAGACCAAACCAGAGCTAAAAGACGAGTGATCGTTGAACTTGATCTCAAACACAACTCTAATAAGATTGTGTTTGCAAATATCACGGTCATTAAAACTAAATCTTTAAATCAGTGCTGTGTCTCTCTCAACTTGCGGTGAAGCTTTTCTGCCCCTTAAAGGCAAAAATCAATAACTGTGTCTTTAAATGAATCATCTGTTGGTGCAAATATCGGCCAATCAGAGCGATGATGGGGGGGCGGGGCAGGGAGCTGCACACTCATCAGTAAATGACACTTGGCTTGATCATGATTAACATGTGTTTCATATTTCACACAGCTTCTGGTAAAAAGCACAGGGGTGTTGATAGAATGGGTGCTGGAGCTGGTGTGTGTGTGTGAGTGTGTGTTATGAAGCCGAGAGATCAATGCAGCGTTTGATCTGCATGTATCTGAGTGAAGTGAGCTTCCAGAGGGCTTCCAGAGCTACCAGCCCAGGGGGAGGCTCGATGTAACGGGCAACATCTCACTCTGCTACAGCACCAACTCCCCAACACGCTCTCTCTCTCTCTCTCTCTCTCTCTCTCTCTCACACACACACACACACTCTCTGCGTTTCATCTGCTCTGCTGTTTCATCTCACCCACACACACTCACACACACACACAGCTAGCTGCAGTGGCGTCACGTCCATCATGTTACTGCAGGAACAAAGACTCGGAGCTCAAACTGAAAAAGCATCTGAAGCTGATTCGAATTCAGAGATTCAGTCTGATGGAGCTGCGTTTAAATAACCTGCAGTTTGATCATGTTTGGTTCATTTGGCCTGATGGTGGAGCTGCAGGAGAGGTCAGAGGTCACCGAAATTATGAGTCTGATAACAGATTTGGTGAATTGTAAGCCGTGTTTTATTTTCATGAATTTTGATAGTTGGATTTGTGTTTGCAGTCGTTCATTTCCAATGAACACACAATTCAGGAAATGCTCAAACTTTGCTGTAGCTCTTCGCTAGCTAGCAATGTACTCTGTGTGTGTGTGTGTGTGTGTGTATTGTTGTGAACGCTCTATTTTTCTTAATGTCTGTTCGTTTCTGAATTGAAGCCTCAAAGTTTACCACACTCTTTATTGTAGCTTCAGACTATATGCACAACAAAAGGCATTTGTTTTCATTATTGGAGAAAAATTTGCCATAACACAATGTTACAATCACCCCAAAAGGACTGTTAATATTATCAAAATTTCCAATTCCGATTATTGCAATAAATCCATGCCCACCGCTGTCCCACAATGCTTTGAGACAATTTTTAGGTATCACTTCTCAAAGAAAATGAATTGTGGTGAGTTCGTTGTCTCTTCAGCTTGTAGACCATGAAAATCCACTGGCAGCTTTTCATCCAAACTATTACTGGGCAAAAATAGTTTGTTTTGTTTGTTTTATATGGACGCATTAAAACTGAAAACAAACAGCACAAGTAGATCTACAGCACATCCAGTACACACACACACACACACACATGCACGCGCAGCTAAACTGCACATGCATGAGTCCTGAAACACATGTCTGAGAGCAGCATGAATTCCTGTCGGACTGCCAAATATAGACTGAGAGTATAAAACACAGATCCAAGAGCAAGCTTCCCACCTACAGTACACACACACACACACACACACACACACACACGTACAACAGTGCACATACACTGTACACAGTAAGTACACACTGAAGCCACATGAATTCCAGTTAAACACACACACACACACACACACAGCAGAACTTGTGTGAAACATGAATTTGCTCACACACCATGCAACATGCACTCCTGCTGGCATCCTGAATATTCAGATAAACTACCAAACAAACACACACACACACACAGTGATCAAAAACACACACCAGCGCACACACACACACACACACGTGCACGCTCATCTCACGCAGTCTCCCGGCGCCGCTTGCAGCTTGTCAACGCAGAGTCGACGTCCCGCGATACGGACAGGTCCAGATGGCGCTGTCACGGCTGTCACCGAACCGCATCTCCCAGAATACACCTGTGACAGCTGAAACATGTGCGCCCAGTCAGAGCGGCGCCGCTACAGAGACTAATTATCACCAGCAGTCCTTCCGCCGCCACGTACACGAGGCTCAAGCGCCTCGCCGTCACCTTACAAGGTTGCCCGAGACCGGACGACAAATCAATGGTGTCGTTAGCATATGGAGAGAGAAGGCCCGTAACCAAGGAGACACACCGCCGCCACGCCGCATCTAACTGCAGCTCAGCCTCATAATTATGTTTCAAGGTCGAGCTAACTGTTGTTTCATGACAGAGATAGATGTGTTTTTATCTGAGTGTGTGGAAAATACTGAGAATACTTTACTTTGTTCTCCATTACATCTATCTGTCAGCTGGAGTTAATTTAGATCAGATTCATTTATTGGTTAATTTAGTTTAGTCATGACTGAAATGGAACAAGCAATACCAGAGTTATTCTTTTAATTTTAAGTATGTTTAATTAAAAAACGAGCTGTTTTTAAGCAAAATCTTACGTACAAGTCGGCTCTGAAAGGTCAAAAGACGTCTCGATGTAAAAACCTGGTTACAAAAGTTTATTAGACATCGACTAGACATATTAACATTATTTCAACAGCATTTAAATGACTAGTTTAATGTCGGGTAGGTACATGAATCAGATGTAACACACATTTTAACTTTGATATCTAATCAAGGTTAAACTCTCAGGAGTTTGCTTTCAAAGAGCAAACTGTTGTTTGAAAAACAGACCCATCTCAAACCTTATCCTGACGTCCATTTAATCATTTTCAAAAAGGAGACCTGCTCAAAAAGAGACCTGCAGTCTCTGAAACGACCAGCGGACCACAGGAGAACTCAAACTGGGCCAAGCAGAAAGCAACAAACCTCGTTCAGGAGCTCTTTGAAAGAAGAAGCTGTTGTTGTCTGAAAGTGTTGCTCATGAAAAAGGTTCCATTTTATTACTGTTTGCTTGAAAGAAGGACCAACATACCAACATTAAAATAATCAGTCATTGCAGCAGAGCCGTGTTGCAGTTAAACATTTCCAACAGTTCAAAGAGTCTGTGTACAGTTATCAAACCTGAGAGCAAACTGAGACTGAACGAGTTACTCAGATGGATGTTCTTCATAATGTTATGTTAATTTAATGAACGTGCATTTTCTTTTTCACCTTGTTTTTATAAGTTTATTAAACATCTTGCTAGACCACGAAGTGAAGAAATCTCACGGACTGAAGTTCTAAAATCGTTGTTAACGAATAAATTTGTGGTTGACTTGAAATTGGTAATATTGAGCAAATGATAAAAGATCTTCAGATTTCAGCCGATTTGCATCGTGATTTTTACAGTGTAAACGAGTCTCTAATGTGCTGCTGCAGAGACGTGAAGGACTTGTCTGTTAATTGAGAATCAAATTGATATTTCTCTCTCTGTCAAGGTCGATGGAGTTTTTTTTTTTTTTTTCCTCTCTTTGTCTTCAGGATGAGTTGATGATTGTCACACTGGGCTGGATGTGTTTTCTCTGTTTTTTTTTTTTTTTACCCTTCCTCAGTCTCCCATTAGTACGCTGTTTGCTCATTCGTTCTCTGCGGTTCGAGGATGGCGGCGGCAGCAGTGAGGGGCAGATCCATCTCGACTCCGATGCATATGGTAATTGTTATAATAGATGCAGAGCAGTTGCTTAAGGGCTGATGTTTTGGGAAACTGTTATTGAACTAATTACTCATTTGCATACTTTGTCTTCAGCGTTTAGCTCCAGATTTTGTCTCTCTCCAGAGTCACATTAAAAGTCATTGAAAAGAGGGAAATGTCGAGGAGCTCCGGCTGGCTGAGTGGCGTCTGCTCCCAGGCCTCAGCTCGCATCAGTCAGCTGCTCGCAATCACACGTTTAAACACCCAGCTTATGCTTCTGCAACCCTTTTAATCAATATGTGTTTTATTTAGTAAATACATCACATATAAAGCATGTATGGCATAAATATACTGGTTATACATACTTTAATCTAATAGCACAACTTACTAATTCACATACAAACAATATCTGATGCAATATTTTACACCAGGCAATTAAAAAGATTTATTTTTGATTGGTTGTAATATTTTATTAGATGTATTAGTGTTTGCAATCTTAAGGCTCGCTGCACATGTTATGATGGTTCCAGGATGATTAGAGAGGTCAGAATAAAAATATCTGGACTTTCTCATGTTGCAGATTTGCAAACTTTAGGCTGCAGTTATGCTCCACATACCACATACCATTGAAGATATTTCTTTATCTTTAGTTTTTGATATATAGGTTTATTTCCATGCTAACTGACTTATGTTGTACACCATTCTGAGATGGAGCACCTTTTTAAACCTGATGACAGTAAACACTTAAAAAACATTTGTCCGTTCAGTCACCTGCAGTCAGCGTCCTGTTGATCCCAATCTGTGTGTGAAGACTGAACGACAGACATCATGTTCACAGTTTGTGAGCCAGCTTTGTCTTTTTTTTTTCACAAAGAGGCTCTGCAACACAAACACGGAGTGAGCTAGACGGATATTATAAGTGATATGTCAGGTTGTGAGGATCTCAGTGGAATCACTTACTACAGTGCTATGACCCCCATATAAACTGATTTTAATGTAATTTAATTACAATACATTGATCAAAAGGAAGCTGAAATAACTACATCATGATGCTGTTTTGAAAAAAACTGAATTCATGCTTTGCCAGATCTGTCTGCAAGATGACAAAAAACTTTTAAAATGCTTGTTTTCTGAATGGAGTTTGGATCGATCAGAGAAACAATGCTAACATCTTAGCTACTCCATCTACATTCAAAATAATGTCATGTAAATTCTTTTATAATATAATATGAAGCATTATCGCAGAGATAATTTTAGCTTTGAGCTGAGGAGAGGAAAAACACCGTTTAGTAAGGAATAGACTCGACGGACTAGACTAGACGGTGTTCTTTCTGTTCAGATTCATAATCTCGTTCACTCTTTGATCTGTGAGTTCATGACTGATGCACAAGAGACAAATACACTGTATATCCATGCACTGTGCATCGATAACATTTATTTCTTTTATATATGATTTAATTGGATTCTCAGGAAATCTGCCGCACCACAGCTGAGCCAGCTTTGTTCGTGTGTGTTGACTAAAAAAGACGTCTCATCCTCAGTCTCTCCCTTTTTCTTTGAGACAGCTGAAGTGACTTACCTCGTTCATTAAAGTAATATACATAATGAATTTATCTCTGTATTTATAACAACACCATGTTTCTTATTGTCAAACTTGTCCGACCTAGCAACAGTAACTAAGGGGGGGCGGGACTTAGGATCACTGATTACCCCACAACCTTTTATCTAGCACCACCATCAGGACAAACGTCTCTTCTTCACTCTACTTTAGATGAACAGACGTCGCTGATTTTCAATCAGCGTCGCCTTTCATGCGTTATCCTGCGGTGTCACAGAGGATGACAGCGTATCGTGACGCCGCTAACAGCCCCACCTGTGCACGGCTGCAATCCAAAGTTCAGACGGGCGCCTCCCGATGATTTGTTACGCACATAATTGCGGGCGAACATGCCGCGTTCACGCATCCTGAGTCTCACCGCAGTTATGCTTTAATCTACGGAGCAGCTGACTGCCTGTAAAGCTGAGTTATTATTTGTTTACCACGTATAAGGTGTACATTGATCACGAGCGGAGTGAAAGTGCAGCCGGCTCGCAAACTGGCACAGCGGCTGACCTCAGCAGAAAGAAAAAAGGGAGCGTCGAGAGCCGATCACGTCCCTCCTCCTTCTGTTTTGGTGACAAACTCCCCCGTCATTAACCTCTCTCTGCATTAATAGCGGTGTAATTAGTCCCTCATCCTCAATCCATAATGTTGAGTCAACAAAGTGACGCTAATTTAGATCTAATTAGGCTTTTTGCAACGCCTTTACACAGCTCTGATATGCAGAGGAGCTAACGACAGGCCGCGAGTCGGGACACGAGGAGCTGTCGGACAGATCCTGCCCCGCTAAACGACAGCAGAGCGACTGAAGCACAAAGGAGGCCGAGTGAAGGCAAACTGAGTAAACACGTCTTTCTGTCAAAGACTCCAAGAGAGGAAACAGTCCGTCTGTCAGAGAGACGCCGAGACGATCGACTGCGGGGACGATCGAGCATAGAAAAGGAAAATTCAGGGAGTTAATGAAAAACTGCCTGAAACAATACATGGTGGATGAAAAGAATAAAGAAAATAACAGTTGTTTTAAGATGCTCAGATAAATAGATACAGTGGGGAAAATAAGTATTTGATACACCGCCGATTTTGCTTTCCGATGTACAAAGAATGGAGAGGTCTGTAATTTTCATCGTAGGTACACTTCTACTGTGAGAGACAGAATCTAAAAAAAAAATCACAGAAAATCACATTGTATGATTTTTAAATAATTAATTTGTATTTTATTACATGAAATAAGTATTTGATCACCTACCAACCAGCAAGAATTCTGGCTCTCGTCTTTAAGAAGCCCTCCTATCCTCCACTCGTTACCTGTATTAATTGTACCTGTTTGAACTCGTTACCTGTATAAAAGACACCTGTCCACACACTCAATCAATCAGACTCCAACCTCTCCTCCATGGGCAAGACCAAAGAGCTGTCTAAGGACACCAGGGACAAAACTGTAGACCTGCACAAGGCTGGGATGGGCTACAGGACAACAGGCAAGCAGCTTGGTGAGAAGGCAACAACTGTTGGTGCAATCATTAGAAAATGGAAGAAACTCAAGAAGACTCTCAGTCTCCCTCGGACTGGGGCTCCATGCAAGATCTCGCCTCGTGGAGTATCAAGTGATCATGAGAAAGGTGAGGGATCAGCCCAGAACTACACGGGAGGACCTGGTCAATGACCTGAAGAGAGCAGGGACCACAGTCTCAAAGGTTACCATCAGTAACACACACGCCGTCATGGATTAAAATCCTGCAGCGCAGCGCAAGGTCCCCCTGCTCAAGCCAGCACATGTCCAGGCCCGTCTGAAGTTTGCCACTGACCATCTGGATGATCCAGAGGAGGCATGGGAGAAGGTCATGTGGTCAGATGAGACCAAAATAGAACTTTTTGGTATAAACTCCACTCGCCGTGCCATTTGTAGGAAGAAGAAGGATGAGTATCCTTCCCAAGAACACCATCCAAACTGTGAAGCATGGGGGTGGAAAATGACCCGAAACACACAGCCAGGGCAACGAAGGAGTGGCTCGTGTAAGAAGCATTTCAACGTCCTGGAGTGGCCTAGCCAGTCTCCAGATCTGAACCCAATAGAAAATCTTTGGAGGGAGGTGAAACTCTGTGTTGCCAAATCGGCGGTGTATCAAATACTTATTTTCCCCACTGTAAAACATAAAAAACAGGTTCCATATTGCCGCCCCGAGTCTGTAATCTGCTCTTTGTTTGGCTCAGGGATGCACCAGGATGTTATCAAAATGAAAAGAAGCGATTGATTTTAGCCAAAGCCTTTGGTAACACACACACTGCTTTGACATGAACTTTATTTACAAAAGGAATTAATGAAGGGGTAACAATGTTCAGATCAAATGTTTTGTTTTTTTATATGCTATTCTTGTTTTTAAAAGACTAAAAAAAGAGAAATCTATTAATTTCAGAAGTTTTAAATCAGTTTAAAAGTTTCAAAGAGAAACAACAAATGTCCTCATTAATCAATAAGACTTCAACAACATACATATGGGTGACTAACTAGAAGCCAACGTGTGTCAATAGTAGTAAAAGAGTAAAAAGTCTTAGCTAGTTAGTTAACATGTGCAAAGTGCATCATTTCACACTTCGCACATGTAAAATTTTTTGCACACATACTGCCAACATATCCATATTCTACTTTATATTATCTTTAGTTCTTTTTTGTACTCAGTTGTATAATTTATATTTTAGGTCTATATTTTATTTCATTACTGAGGTTTATTATTTACTTTATATCTATTTTGTGTGTTGTATTTTTGAATTTCATTGCCAGCGACTGCTCCATGTAATTGTTGTGCACATAATGATAAAAATCTTGAATCTTGCATGCATCTTAGTAAGGAGTCTCAGTGTGTAGATGTTTACTGGAGGTTTTTCCAAAAGATAATCCTTCATTTGGTGTTTTGATGACGGTGGTAGACAGCGACGTGGTGACTATGAAGGCCATCGCATATGATTCACATCAACAAACCTTAATCTGTAGGGAAGCAGTTTATGTTTTTACACTCATTTGTTGGAGAATTTCCTTTAATTTGTCACCTGTCCTCATATTCCTGTTGTGTATTACTTGAAAAGATTGCTGCTGCTTTAATTTTGGAACATTTGGTTGTTTTTAAATCCCCCTTCGTCCTCTCTAATTGAGCTTTTTTGCCAAAAAACACACAGTCTGCCCAGAAATGACGTGAAGAAGCCGTTGTTTGTCTGTTTGTGTCCTGCAGCAGCACCTGTAGATCTCTGTGAGGTCTTGATGTCCTGTTAGCGGTTTGTCTTTGTAAAGTGTCCGTTAATGATGAGCTGCGGTGATGGGGTCGAGCGCTCATCTGAATCAATACAGCCTTGGACCTTCCTGTGCTAATGATTAAACCCGATCGCCCAACACATCCAGAAAAACACAGAGCAGCACAATAACTAACGGTGAATCGAGCGCTAAATCAAAGCGCTGTGACACGGCGGAACGAACGGCGGATCCGCTCCGGTTAGCGTTACACGCCGCCGTATCTTTCATTGTGAGTAAATGTGATTGAATGTGTTTTCTCCCCTTCAGAGGCCATTAGCAGGCCGATAGTGATCAGTGGGGTTTACATAACGCCGCTTTAAAGAGTGGTGGCTGCTGCTGCTTATCTAATGGCCCACAGGAAGAGGAAGCCATTAGCAAATTAGCAAGTCCATCCTCGTTAGGGCTATTAGCCTGAGCCTTTATTTCTCTGTTCACAAAGTTACTGAGAAACACAAGATGACGACCGCGATGAACTCTCGGACGTAATGAAGAGACTAGTCTTTATTTCCTCGACTCCTTTGTCTGAAAACATCTCTAAATGTTTGAAAGTGCTGCACACGTCGTCATTTTGTCCTGAAAAACACCATGAAATGGACACTTTCACACCTCGTAGATGCAAATATAATATCTAATCAATAAAGTAATGACAGATTGTGCCCGTCCTATCAAATTAAACTACTCTTCTGAAGTATAAACCAGAGGCATTCTGGGTCAGGCTCTGTTCCATTTGAAGCATAGACTAACATGTTGGGCCACAGATCTGTTTCATCATTCGTCCTGTTGTTGCACGGCGCTGGTTTGTCGACATTTTGAAGTGATGATACTCAACCATGTAAAGTCAATCTGAACAGCCCCACTATGAACTGAAAACTAATAACAGGTATGCATCAGGCTTTTATGCATAAATGTTCTTGTTATGTGAATGAACTCCAGGCGTGGGCGACCACCAGGCATCAGAACATGTGCAGGAAACTGTAAGACTAAAAGCTCAATAATAATTGTCTAAATCTAAATTGCTGTTGCTTCGTGTCTTAAAACCCCAAATGACTCTGATTTGACGTACTAATAAATCTCAGAGGTGGAGAAAACACTGCCTGATGTGATCTGTTTCACACACAGTCCTCGTTCCTCTTCTGAGAGACTCGCAGACGGTTAATAAGAGCGAAGAGGGACACGAGGTCGTCACCCCCAGCCTACTCTGATTGGGTGAACTCTTCGGCCCGGCGGCGGGGTTCAGCGGGCCTGAGTGACATCATCCTGCTCTCGGGGTCACACTTTGTCAGGTACATTTCCCGCGCTGCCCTCCGCACTCTTCCTGTCATCATTGAACACAGGTCGATGACAAACCGGAGCAATTAGGACCAGGAGGACTCCTCTCACAGCCTCCATTTTATTTTAAGCGTCGGTGTATCTCTTTGTGTCGTCTCACACCACAATGAGACTTCTCAGGGCCCGAAGCCGGATCCAATTTGACATCCACTTTTATTAAAATACCTGTCAATATGTGTTCTGTGTTTTAAATTTGAAAATGAACTCCCGGAGGCTACATGTAATTTATTAAACAACTGAGGAGGTTTTTTTTTGTAGTATGGCTGTTATTGATTTATTTCTCTTTTTTTTGCTGCAACATGACGTGTCACCGAGTCACAAGCACTGACTGTATTTGAAGACGCCACGTATTGGCATATGGTTAGGGATGGTTTAATTCAATTTGTGTGGTATCTTACAGGTCCCCTGATTACGACAGTTTGGGAGTTAATTGGTGTTGCTCGGCCCTCTGTGGAGAACAGAAGGCGAGCCGGCGCTGGCACACACACACACCTCTAGCTCTTTTTGTTTTATTGAGCAGAGAAAAGCATTGTCTCTGCATTCATCAAAACGTGTCAGATCACCCAAATTAAATCCAAACGCTACCTCTTTTCTTTTCATCGCAAACTCCAACTACCTGTTTTCCGACGCTGATGCAGAGAAATGTAGGCCAGATCCGGCCGCCAACAGCAAACTGCCCAGAAAGCTGTTTACTGCTTTTTTGTCTCCTTTTTGACTCGTCTCCAGTTCGCCTGGTTTTATTTGAAACTGAATCGTGTTGGTTCGCAGTCAAACTGGCAACAGGAAGCGCGCGCAGACGTCAGGATTCGTCGATCAGAAGTAAAAAGATGGCACGACTCGTTCATCACCGCGTGGCGCTTCTTTGAAAGAGGTGGTCATCCAGGTCTGAACTCACCGCCAGCCCATTAGTGAAAGAGGACGATCAGCAGATCCAAGATTTCACTAATTACAAGCTGAAACCGGCCAAGAGAAGAAACCTGATCTGAGTAGCGGCTAGAAAATATAGAAATATTAGTGCTGTGAAAGCATAAAAGCCTATAAACCAGCTCTTATTTTGAAAAATCCTTGCAAAGGATATTGCACTCCACAATATGTCAGTGTTGGATTGTACAAAGACTGTGATGATCTTGCTAATACAGACAAATGTAAGAAAAATATGTATATTTATCACAGAAAAATACCAGATAAAATGTACTTTTTATTATTGTACAAGCAGGCTTAAATGATGTTAGCAGCTCCGTGATGCAAATTAAGAAGCAGTAAATTTGTATTTCTGAATTAATGAAAATATGAGCAACCACTTTTCTTTCTTCTTTCTTCTTTTTTTTTTTTTTTTGCCAGCATTTGCAGAAATATTTGTCCTGAGGGTAACACCAGAGGAAACTGATACGTAATTAAAATCAGTTCTCCAGCTTTGAACTGAACTGAAACCAAAGTTTAAATTACTAATCAATATTTAGTTCGGACAAAAGATCAAAATAACACACATGTCAAAAACTGAGTTTATATCTCAGTATTCAGATATTATAATCTCTCTTTTCTCCTCCTGTAAACATTATTTAAGACTTATCTTGAACTGCTCATCAGGCCGAGTGATACGAAGGGTCAGAGAAGCGTGTTTGGACTGATCGAAGCCGAATGGATTCATTTCTCCCTCCATCTTTCCATCATTGTCTGATACAAACGTCAAATGAGGCCACATGAGCTCCAATTATAGTCTTACATTTACTGTAAATACTTCAATACGCCTCCATTCACGATGAAAACTCGATCCAATCTGCTTGAGGGGAAAGTTCAATGTTACCCTCCGTTATCAGGCTGGATAGATAATGAATTAGTCTGCTCCAGCATATAAAAGAACTTAACAATTGACCTGAAATTGAAACCCTGTAGATTGTAAGCTACAGTTAGTCCATCAACAGTACATCGTGTGTCCCTGAACTAGGATCAGGATCAGGAGGTTTTCACTTACAAGCACTTTGTGTTGGGGATTTAAATGCAGAACAATCAACACAGCGAGGAGAAGATTGATGAAATATCGTCAGCTCTCGACAGGCTGGAGGCTAAAGAAGCAACTCTCATCTGCTTTCTCCTCATTTTGATACTAAAAAAGTATTACTGATACATTTTGATCATCTTGACAGGACAGGAAAAAGACGCAATGTGTGATGTAAGCTGGAGCTTAAATGCACTCGGTCACTTTCCTGCTTTTGATTTCCATCAAAGGTTCAGAGCTGAGAGCTGAAGAGATGCAGCCGTCAAACGGCCTGTCAGAGCCGATCAGCTGCAGCCGCTGATATTCAAACGGCCGCAGACAGCCTGTAAGAAGGACGGACAGACGGACAGGCTGGTAGGCAGGCCTCGGTGCTGGCAGCCGCATCAACATGCAGAACTGCATTCTGGGAAGACGGGAGGAAAGAGGGGAGGCTTCAAATTGAAAGTGGCAGCCGGAGCTGAACTCTCAAAAAGAGGTCAGAGGTCACCAGAGTCTGCAGATCTTCTTCTCCTTGAGGTTTTCCCTCAAAGCTGAATCTCGAGCGTGCACGGCGAACACGATGACGGGCGACGCGTCTCTGTGCGTCCTTTCAATTTTTCTTCCCTCCTGCCTTTCAGAAATCCATCTCATTATCCTCGAGTCCCGGCGGGATTAAGATAACTTCCTGTCGTGTAGAGTCAATCTCGATCTCATCCCGCGCCTCAATGTCACCCGCCTACGTCGCTACATGTTTAATGCTGGTACAAGAGTTCTGCATTTACAGTGTTTGGCAGCACACTGTGACACCGGGCACTTATTACCCAGCTCCCCCTGCTCCTCACTGGGATGAAGAAAACATCCTCCCAGACGTCCCAGTTTGTTTACACAGAAACAACCCCAGAAAAAACTCCATTATAAAGTTATTTTTGAAAGTTACTTTTTCCTTTTTATATTCAACTTGTTTTCAATCAAAAAAGTCTTTGAACAAATGACGTGTTGATGTTGTGTGGCCTCTTGTGGCCATGAGGATAACGACTCTCTGAGGAGCAGGTGGAGGCAGCGTGATGTTGTTATAGTGCCGCAGTAACGCTTAATATGGAGGAAAAAGAAACACAGTTATCATCGTGTTTTCTTTAAAGTCGACATCGGTTCAACCATCTCCAGGCGGGGACACACACCCGGACTGATGAATCTGATTTGGGTGTGACAGGTGACGGGTCAGCTGGTGTTGACAGATAAAATCATGGCGTCTGTGATGTGTGAGGCCTTCAGATGCAGCCGGTCAGGTCTGTGCTCCTTCCTGCCAAAAGCTGAAATGATCTGCTGCTGAAAACAGTCTTTATGTTGTTTGTCTGGTCTGAAACCTGAAGAGTCACTGAAAACTACAAAGTATATTTAGTTGCTTAAACCGAATTATAACCAAAGAGGTGGTCATTTAAATCTCTTTTCTAACAGTAATACATGTTTTAAAAGCAACTAGATGCTTTATATAAGTAAAGATGTTGGTCATTTTGGTCATTTTAGAGAGAAAAACAACATATTTCTCTCAGATTTCTTAGCCCACCATCATCAACACATCAGCACACACACCTGAACAAGCCGCCAATCCAGTTCAGGTGAGACAGGGACGAAAAAGGACAAGAACCAGTAAAAGCTGTAAAAGCAGAGCGAGTCCTTAAAAAGAGTGGAATTATTTTGATCTCAGAAAAGATTTTACAGATTCATTTTATCATCTGTGTGTCGATGAGCACTGCTGCAGCTGTAGACTTTTCCGAATGATTCACACTACAGCCGGATTACCGCCGTGATAAGGTCACTGCGATAAAAATAAACCTGTGATGGATCAGCCATCTGCAGCTGCTTTCACATCTCTTCAGGTGGTTTTTATAGTGAAGCAGAAGCAAATGAAGACACATTCGATGATCTGTGACACCTTTGTATTCTTAACTTATGATAATAAAAAAAAGTGTTTTGGCTAAAATGCACAGACAGAGAGGGACCGTAGCTGTGAACATATAAAGACAAATACAATATGTGATTTTCTTATAATCACGTTTAGATTCTGGATCTTCTTCTGCTCCTTCCTTGTGCAAGCTCGTTTTCACTTTCCAGTTTTCAGCGGCGGCGATGATGAAGTGGAGCTGTGATAATTTTGCTGTCAGCGTTATAAACAGGGTCCACCGAGTCTGACCCGTGGCTCAACACACCGCCCATGAATCAGCCCCAGCTCCGTAAACATTTGGGCAATAAATAACTATAATTAAAAAATACTGGTTATTGCATAAATTAGGTAATCAATTAGGCCGCATTTGGTATTCATGCGCTGCCTGCTCAGCCTGCAGTTTGACTTATTAGACTCTCCGAGGCTCCACTGCGGTTCACTGAGATTTGGGAATTGATATTTTTCTTATGTATGAGAGTTTGTTATTGTGTGTGTGTGTGTGTATGTGTGTGTGTGTGTGTGTGTGTGTTACACAGAGAGAGAGTAATGCTGCTTCTGGTTGTTGCATTTGCACTGTAAAGACCATAAACAAATATTTAGTTTAAGTCCTATTTTCTAAAAAACAAAGGGCATATTTAAGCTAATGGGGTGAGATAATGCGAGGATTATTTTTCGACGCGTGTTAAGAGGACGTTTGGCCAAAAAGCGGTCGACACACACTGCAAAGAAAATCCCAGACTTACTAAATCACCTTTCTATATGATGGAGTCCAAAACAAAGTGCTCATTTAACAGAACAGAAATCCAACTGTTCAATTATAAATGAGAAACTTGTTATTTATATGGTCCAAAAAACCCAGAGGGGATAAAAACTTTCATATTTATGTATGAAGTTATTGATTAAGGCTCACATTACTTCTCCTTTTATTAGTTTACACTGTATGATGTCATTTTTTTTTAGCTCTGGAGGTGATGTCATAGTGATGTCATGGGGGTTACCTCAACTCAGACACACAGTTACAGACGAGAGAGTGTATTGAACGATGCTGCTGACGAGTTTTATATGAATTAGTGTCAAAGTGATGTCACAGCGCTGGCCGACCCGATGAGGACTTAAAGAGCTCGCAGAGGTCCAGGATGTGGTCACAGGTCGACCAGAAGGGGGTCTAGTTTGAAGACTCCGGTCTGTAGACTGAATTAGCTTGTTAAAATGAACTCTTTATTTTTGCAGTGTTTGCTTTTACTTTCCCCCAAAAATGCATTGCAAACAGGGTCTCTCCTATACTCCTCTCCCACAGTGCACCTCACTTAGACAACATGAATAGTTGATGGGCAAAAGAACAACAATTGTTACTTAAGTACTCATATAATATTTAAGGGACAAGCGCGGCAGGTCTGCAGCTGCGGCCTTGTAACTGAAAGCACCGAGGAGTTTCGTGCAATTAACTGCCGGGGGAAAACTGGAGGGAGGAACAGAACAAAGAAAAGAAATGGTTTTTTTGGTAAAAGAAAAATAAATATATTAATGTAATTGTTGAAACGGCTCCCTTTTCCCCCTGAATTTAATTGGCGCTTCTGAGAACTCTGCTGAAATAAAACTTGAGTCGATAGGAGTGTGCGTAGCCGACAGATTGCCTCATATCCATGCAGCGGGCTCAGCCCACATTAAGAATGGCCTCGGCGTCTTCCTCCTCCCTCTGAAGGCTGCTGGAGCCTTGGCAGCAGCTGCTTTTGTTTATTCTGCACCTAACATGTCCTCCCCCAAAAGTTTACCCTTGATCAACAAGCATATTAGGTTATGCTAATATTAGTCGTCATTAGAAATCTGCTCACGGCGCCCGTTTCCTCTCCGTTCACTGACTCATTTGTTTTGATTACTCTGTGTTCCCTCCCAGCGCGTTAGCGGGTGGCAGTGTCTCCGCTGGGCAGCGTAGGCGCGCTAACAGAGGTCAGAGGTTAAATTCTGCACATCTATATTATTCGTGTTAGCTTTCAGCTAATGTGCAACTCCCACCTCCAGCTCTTAAACACAACAGAGGTGCACTAATGGACAGCTGGAGGGCTTTAATGTACTGAAGAGCGACAAGCAGCCGACAGCGCGGGCCTCCATTTCTCTGCAGCCAAACACACACTGAGCAGAGCAGCAGCAGCCATTTACACTGACATTCAGCCTGAAACGCAGAAAAACAAATATACATCCAACATAACGTGTTGTTTAGGCTATTAGAGTCCTGAAAATCAGATTTTCTCTGAACGAGTAAAAACTGTTACATAATGGGAAGAAAACAAACAAGTTCAGAAGAAAACACTCATTTTTTCATTTTTAAAATAAAAAAAACATTTAAATTCAGTTTATAAGATGCAGAACAACAATAAACCAATTTATATCGGTGACACAGGCAAAGCTTAATATGTGCAAATATATGAACAGTACATAAAATGGAATAAAAACTTGATTAAGAACTAAAATGATGATTAAATATGTCCTGAGGTAACCCTAAAAGTCAAATGCATATGGACAAAAGTATTTGGACACACAATGTGATGTCAGCTGTTTACAGCTTTAACATGACGATGTCTTTGTCAACAAATCAGCTCCATAAAGAAATGTTTTTCCCAGGTTGGTATTACAGCAATGACCCCAACCACATCAAACACTTTTGGGATAAACTGCTTTCTCACCAAACACCAGTGTTGGACTTTATAAATGATTGAATGAAAATCCCTGCCTCAAATTTCAACACCCGGTGAAGAGACTGAAGCCAAAAGAGCAAGAACGTGCAGGCGTCCACATACTTTTGGCCATGTAGTGCAATGTGATTATCAGAAAATGAGAAGACTTTAACGAGATAATAGTCTACCATGACTTGTTAAGATCATTTGCAGTGTGTAATCTCACATTTGATGCCAGATTTAATGCGGCTTTCTGTTTTTAAGTTTTGACGACTCCAAACATGTTTATCATTATGATAATAATGAGTGATATTTTTAGTAATCGTAAGAGTAACCGTTTTCTTAGGTGGAGTTAAAACCAAAGCAAATATTGTAAAAACATGAAATGAAATAATGAGGTGAAATGATCTGTGCACTGGTGTTGTAAGTCTGAAGTTTAGTACTTTTTAAGGTGCAGGAACATGTTGAATGTTAAATGTCAGCTCATTTATAGGTGCAGTAACTCAAAATCTATTATAAGAGATCCTTAAATATGTATGGAGTAATAGTGTTCCTTTTTATTAGAAAGTTCAACAATATACATAACCTTCTCTTATATCCACCTAAGCTTTCCTCTAACATTATCTTTCCACTTTAAAGTTTTCATCTCTGCTGGGTCTTTTCATTTTCAGAGCTCAGTTCTTGACCATCTTTAGATGTTGTTTTGTTTTACCAAGTTGGAGATTTGCTGTCAGAAATAACCATTTTTATGGTTTATTTGATGTTACTTGAACAGAGCACAAGATTGTTGATCTGTTAAACTGTGGGCTTGTGGGAAATGGTGTTTGTTTAAGGCTGCTACCAACAATCATATTTAAAGGTTAGTAACTTGAGTTTTATTCATTTGTATTATTACAACTGTGCTACAGGTTCTCTCTCTTCTGGAGCAGAGTTTTTTGAATCCGTCTCTCCGTTGGCAGCAGCATTAAAACATTTAAATTGAGCCACATTTAGGACTCAGTAATAGCATCAATGTCTTTTTGCATTTTGCCGGAGTGTCCGTGAAATGCAGAAGTGAAGAAGTTTGGCCCTGACAGCTCAGTTGTGGAGTGACGGGCGAGAGCTGCTGGTTGACTCATCGTCTCCCTGCAGGCCTCTTCCTCTCTCTCTCTCTGCGTGAGATTTTCACACAGTAAATCCTGAAAATCGCCGGCGAGCGGACACGGCAAAGACAGCGGACATCATCGATGTTCCGCTTCTCCCGCTAAGAACTAAATCCATCATACATTGTATTTCTCTCTCTCTCTCTCTCTCTCTCTCTCTTTCTCTCTCTTCACTCACTGCTTTATTTTTGCTGTACCACTCACAAACTGAGGCAGATTGTCCAACCTCGTTCGGAGCTGTGAGGGATCAACGGGTTTTCAGACAACCTGTTATCAGCTTTTGTCTTCTCGAGAGTATCTGATGGAGAACATAAGGACTGAACTGTGTGTGATCATGCACAAACACAAACACTCAACCACCTGCAGCACTGTGACAGTTTGGCTAAAAAAACGCACGACTACAGGACGAGAGGCTGCGCTGCAAAAAATGTCTTTAAATAGTCATCTATCCAGAAAACCTGAGCGCTGATGTCCACTGAGGAGGAAAGTGAAACACAGCTGATGGATGGACCTTCATTAATGTGTGAAGGTTAAACTCTAGTTGCATTACATTCAAAACTTTTTCAAATTAGTTCAAACAACACTAATTAAACTTGTCACCTCCAGGTAAATCTCTCTGTATTTCACTTTACTAAAGTTTTTAAATCTGTCGTCTCTTCTTCATTCTCCAACTCTGTCACTTTTTCCCACTTTGTCCTTAAATTAAAATGGAAAGATTTGAAGACAGCACTGCAGGAGCTGATGGAGATGCAGCGAGCTCACCTGTAGACGTAACAGGCACACATCAACACTTGGAGACAAAAGTTCTGCACTCCAGATTTTACTAAAATAAAAATGAAATTGTATAAATAAATGGCCAAAGGAAATTACCACCATGGACTTGAAGCCCCAGCAGCACTGTGTCTGCCATAGAAGGTTTTCTGAGATTTGCAGAATCTGAAGTGGCGTCCAACATCGTCTCCATCAATAAAAAAGGCCCAGCAGAGGATGAACTTCCTGCTTCACCTCAGGAAATTCAAGCCCGCCTCACACAATCATTCAGTCCGTTCTCTGCACATCCATCACTGTCTGCTTTGGGTCGACCGCCACACGAGTCCGGAACAGACCACGGACGGACGGTCAGGACTGCAGAGACAATAATTCAGATCTGATCCAGGTCCAGAATCAGGGAACATCACCACAGACCGACCACACCGAGAAACTGTTCCAACGTCCGCCCTCTGTGAAGCGCTGCAGAGCTCTGAACGGCTTTACACACACTTCCTGTTTCTACACTGACCCTCTGTACTTACTGTTTTTGTGTTTCTCTGTGCAGTGATGAACATTAAGAACAGATTCAGATGCATCACACTGACTTCTGTTTAGTTGGTGAAAGAAACAAGAGAGCAATTAAACAAACTGGACTTTCTTCTTGCTTTCGCCTCAGACAAGAAGTTTCTGTGTTAAAGTGCTCAGAAACACTCTCACAGCACATATCTGCTCTCAGAGGAAGAAACCTCGGAGGTCGGACATGACAACATCTTTATCTGAGCGGTCCACTTCCTGTTCACCACCGGCGGAGTTGCCGCAGGAAGCTTCGGCTTGACCTCCCACATTAAAGCCTCTGTCGCTGCGCCACATCGCTCCACCTTCAGGGGAGAGAAAGTTGTTCACTCTCACAAATATTGATCGGCGTATCCGAGATCACAGGCAGACAACACGGCAAAGCACACACACGCCGACGCACACGAGGAGGTTGGCTTTTTGCTTTATCTGGGATTTTCTCCCTGACAAAAGAGCTTGTGGCGAGCTCGTTAAGACTGCTTGTGGAATAAGGAGGGCAGCTTTGCTCGTCCCCGAGATGGAAGATGAATCTGAGCCTAATGACCTTCACTGACAGCCGTAATTCTATCAGGACCCAATCAGCTGCAGCAATTAGGCGCTCTTTGTGAGCCGGGGAAAGGGTGTGTGGATCCTAACCGGGGTCAATTAGAGAGTATAGAGCCGCCGCTCGACTCCCACTACATCACTCTGTCTGTCACTGGCCGACCAGCCTCCCCTTCCCCTTTAATCACATAATATAAATGTATCTCACTCGCCCTCCCTCCACCTCTCTTTCTCTTTCTCTCCGTCCCCAGGCAACTCCATCTTGGTCAGTCAGTTTTCTTTTTTTATTATTTTTTTTTAAATCAGTTCTGGTCTTTTTCCTCATTTTCTGTCCCTAGAAAAAGCTTCCTCTCATGGCCCGGAGGTTATCAGCCGCAGAGAGTCACTGAAGGGTCGCGTTCTCATTGTCGTTGATCTTTATTTTCATGACTCTGTACATGAATACATGCTTTCTGTCAGCAGAGCACATTTGCATATCAATATTTAGTCGTACTGGCAGCCCCTGACCCCTCGAAGCTGTCGCAGCACATCAGAGCTCAGTCTGAAGTATCTGCAGATCCTTCTGATGCACTCGCTGCCCGAAGTTATTATGAAGACTTGTTTTTATGTGTGAAAAAGGAAAAAAATCTATTAAAATGAAAACTAATTATCTCCACCTGATAATAACATGTTTTCTGCAAATGATATTTTATCTGGAGAAGGAAATCAGGAAGGACTTCAGACAACACACAGCAGCATCACTTCCTCTGACCTACAACATGACACAACAAGCCAGCCAGCTTTACTCAATTTACATGTTTTTGGGCAGAAAATGACAAAACAAAGCCAGCCCGACTCGTGTCGGGGTCGAGATCAGTAAATATAACACACAAGATGGTGGCAAGATCACGAGACCGGACTACAGGCCAAGAAGAGGAAGATTTAGTCTTTGGCTATGGCGTAGATCGGACTAACAGACCTCAGATAGAGATCTAAATGCATCTGTTGAGCAAAGCTTGTCTTAATTTATCTTATTTATAATTCTGTGTAAATTAAGACTTTTTTAAGTAAAAAAAAAAAAATCAAAAAAATATTTTAGTTATGCAAAAATCAAACAGTAACAAGGACATTTTACCAGGAAGAGAAGGAACAATGGGAAAAACTTGCAGCAGCACAAACTCTCAGCTCCGTGCAGACCTTTAACGGAGCTGAGAGACGCTGTGGCCTCTTAATTTGAAAGGACTTCTGGATGTTCTTCTGCTGACTCGTCCGTCGGGCTCAGGAGAGTTTCCCTGCCGACGGCGTCCTCACCGCTGTGTGTCAGCAGGTCACTCTGAAAACTCTCTCTCTCCTGAACGTTGGCACACATTACGAGCCATGTCTTCCTCTTTTTGTCCCTCGGTGCCACATGATTGTTACCATGGAAACTTTGCCCCTCTGGTTCTTTGAATCTGTGTTTTGGTGACTCAGTCCACTAACGATAGATTAATCTAAGCTGACGTTAACACCAACTCCAGACTGAAGCACTGATGGACCTGCTGAATGAAAAGATCAGATGTTTTTATGATGTCATATCTGGGTACAGATGATGGATTAATACCAGGTGGAGATCAGGTCTAAAAGTTCTGGTGGCACAGGGGTCTAAATGTGGTGACGCACATTAGGATTGTTAAAATGATTTGAGCATGTTATCGCTGATGAAGTCTATTTCAGTCAGTAGTTGAGCAGAGTGGCACTGATGGATCCTAATAGTTTATTTTTTCCTGTCACCCCTCATTAAGATTATTAACACATTTGATTTTTAAAACCTGGAACATCAACATAAAAACATTATTTCTCTCTCTGTATTCTCTCTTTTCTCTCACCGAGCAGACTGTAAAACAGAGAATTGTGCTGTAAGTGAGGATTATTTTCTAATCCAGTTAATATGGCGAGGTCAGAGTCACCACTCAGCTTCAAGACTCAATTTGAATTCGACAATTTGATTCAAAAATTCAATTTTTCTAAATGTGGAGACTGAAAATGTCCGACTTCAGTTTCATCCCACAGTTTGGACAATGAAGTCATTTTTTTTTCTCATGTCCACTCTATTTCCTTCAACAGTAAATAAGTCCATTTAAAATGCATTACCTTATTATAATTGTTTAATTTAATTTTTCCTTTTTTGCTGTTTATTAAAAGATACCCAGTGCAGTTTTCATTGTTAACAAACTCATGTTGTTGTTCACTCAGTGTTTCTCATTAAAACAAAATATATACATCCTTAAGGCTCTTTTCTCATAAAACCTTGGAAAACCCCTTTTTTTAAAAACCTGAATCGTTTACTTTGGCTCCTCAATTCTTATGTTGAGGACTGCTGCTTTTTACCACCACAAACAGCTCAGTGTCACGTCTGATCCGAACAACTACACCTTCTGCTCCGACACTTGTCACAGTACTATCGTCCTTCTGAGCGTCCCAGGTGACGACGCGGTGTCCTGTCAGTCCCTGAAGGCCCCACGATGAGGAGAGACGTGACTAAATCAACTCAGTGACTCCGATCGTCATCCGTCCCTCCTCAGATGGCCGCCTCCTCCCTGTAGGATGCTCTTGAGCACGCCTCCATCTGCGGTGACGGTGAGCTCCTCACTCAGCTGGCTGCATGAGAGCACTTCAGGATGGGGGGAGGAACCCGCCGGGGACGCCGCTACCCGACAACGACAATCACCAGCAGAGGAGCGTTCTGGGACTTCAGTCGTTCTTTTCTTTTCTTTTCCACCACTCCTCAGAACGCATGTTGAGCCCATCTGCTACTGAAGGCCTCAAGAGATGGGGGGGTACCGGACCGGTACCTTACATGTGACGACACCTGAAGTTTCTGAAGGAAAATATGTTAGGAGGTATAGTATATAATAGAGTATATTGATGATGGATGTTTATGGGAGGTCGGGTCACATAGAGGAACATTCGGCCAGTTTATCTTCAACGTTACGCCGCTGAACAGCTGAGGGATTTGAGCTATGTGTGTGTGTGTGGTGGGGGGGGGGACTGGGCACAGGTTTTGTTTACCTGCTTCCCTTCACAAACAGCTAGCATGCAGAGCGAGGTAAATAGTAAAGAAGAGGTAATTGCACACAAGGGGACAAGTGTGTGCGTGTATTAAAGATGGAGTGCAAATGAGAGATAGTGTGTGTGTGTGTTTATCTGTGTGCAGCAGTGTGTCGAGCGTGTGCAGGGAGCTGTATGTTTCACACCACCACCGAGTTGGCACAGGTGTCAAAAAAAAGTATGTAATTAGCAAACAAACAAACAAACAAAAGAGTGAGCGAGCGAGCAGAGGAGGCGTGGAGGAGAGATGACTGTCGCCAAAGGAGGAATCACATCACTTAACACCGACAAGCATGAAGACGAGAGTGCGAATCAGAGTGACAACTCGGGTTTGAGAAAATCCTCAAACTGTCTGATAATCAAACAAAATGAGCGACTGCGGCTTCGTTGAAACCCTGTGAGGCGAACGGAGAGACGATTTTTCAGATTGTGAAGCAGACGGCGTTATTTTTTGATCTGGAAGTAAAACGAGCGTGAGGTTACTGACTTGGAACTCTTTTAGTTTTGGATGGACAAGAAACTCTCCTGGTTGAATCACCATAAAACAATATGAAGAACTGTGACAAAAACTCCATAAAGCTCCATATTAAAAAAAAGAGGCATGTGGACGTAAAAACTGAAGGCGAGAAATCAACTACGACTCCCAAGATGCATTTCAGTAACAAACGTTCATCGACAACAGCTCTTAAAATTTAGTCGTGTACTTTGGTAAAGATGAGCTGAAGCTAACGAGAACACTTTGTAGATTAAATCATTCGACTTTTAGTTTTGAATGGGACATTTTTCTGGACCATCCAGAGAGCGAAAAATATGAAGCGTTCATGAGGTCATGCAAATCCACCTGTAGGATCCTGGGATTTTGACGTTTTAACCTCCATGAAAATCCACAAGAAATCACAAGATTTTATTTTGTGGAAAAATGTAAGTAATCGCAGTACTTTGTGACCAGTTTCATTGTACACAAAGTTAACATTATCACCTGAAGGGGGCACTACAAGAAAGGTCACAGGGTCATAAAAATCTATACATCTTATCCTCTAAGGAGATTAAATTTGGCCACAGACATCTGAATTTATTAGTGTACAAGTGGATATTTTGACTTGGTGCTTGTGAAAAAAGGTCAAAAGGTCAACAAAATCTTTAGGAATCATCTTCTAATTGCTTTTTTTTTTGGAACAAAGATTTTGGCAGATCAACCATCATCCCCTCCCAGGCCCAGCTGTTTTTCATTACATATCATTATTTGGCATCTTCTACATTTATTTGTCCTTCAGCTTCTTCGCGGTTGCGTGTACTTCGTGATATCTGAACGTCGGGTTGCTCTGTGTTTTGTTTCACTGACTTCCTGTTTTCTGTGCCATCTGTATAAACAACCTGCAGCAGGTGGACAGGCACCTTAAAACTCTGACATTTATTATCTCTGTAGGTGCTGCAGCAGCTCGCAGAGGGTCAGCAGCTCCTGACAGCACACAATATACAGTAGGTCGGCCTCCGTGAGTGTGTGTGTGTGTGCCAAATAATGTCTGAGCATGGGAAAAATAAAAACATCAAACATAAAGTCAAAGCAGCCCAGAGGAGGATTGTTCCAGAAATAACCTCAAAGCACTCCTGAACGCGCCCGCCCGGCCCCACCCACCCTGATCGCCCGTGCAAACTGGGTCAGCGAGGTTGGCGAAAACTAATAGTGCATCATTTTTAATTGCCCCTGCATGCAATTTCCTGACAGATGCAATCACAGCTAATTAGTTACTGACAGCATTATCAAGTTCTCGTCTCGTACGGAGGGGCCGATCCTTAACGCCACCGCCAAATTAAAGTGTTGTGAACTAACGAGCATGTAGAGGCGCCAATTAAAAGACGAAGAATGGCTCGTGCTCCGGCTCCGTCCCCGAGGCTTCACATGAAAGCTCGGCTCGGCACTCCAAGACCCTGCTGGAAACGGGAAGATGCTCCGCGAAAACGGAGACGACGAGGGGCGTCTGGACAGTTTCTCAGTCAGAAATATTTCAACGCTAATTGGTGCATGTAAAGAATATGTTTTTGTGTTTATCATATTTCACACCTTCTATGAGATGTAATCTGCTCTGATCTCGTTGTCACCTTTCTGGTCTGAAGTTGGTCATAAATGAGGCTTTGGTCACGTTTTAGTGTAACTTTCACATCATTTACACCCCGACTGATGGATATTTTAACCACAGCTTCCTTTAGATTGATTTTGTTCCTTCCAGGCAGCCACTGGTTTCATTTCTATTAAACTAAACTCGCTGAGATTTGAAACTTTCTGCGAATTGATAATCGATCACGGTTGACATTTAGCCACCTTTTTCTAAAAAAAAAAATACTGAAAATCAAATTTTTGTTGATACACTCCCTCCACTCTCTCTAACAAAAAGTTCAGCCAGTCTCTGTCTTATTTGTGCCATTTCCATGAGGTCAAATGAGAAAAATGCTTCAGACTAGCATGTTAAAATATGTTCACTTTTACAAGGTACAGCTGTGACCGTTTGCATGAACTGTTCAATTACAACTCCACACAGTCTGGTGTCATGAAGGCTCATCAGTTTCGTGAGAGGAAAATGATCACGGTGACAGTTATTTCATCTTCAGTCATGATGGTTGGGAGCTAAAATGTTCTCCATTTAATTTAGAAAATAATCCAGCAGCTCTAATTGAAGCAAGTGTGACGAGCTTTGAGATGTCCTGATGAATTTATTATAGATTAGATTTTATTATAGACTCACTTCTGCCGTCTGCTTTTTCTTTGCTTTGGTTTTTTTTTTTCACAAATATAAATCACTAATAAAAGTTTAATTCTCTTTATTCAACAAGTACCTCCTCTTTTTAATCTCTGGGAACTCACAGCTGTCAGTTTTATTTGTCATTTCAGTTTACTTGTTTTGTGCGAGGAGTCACTTTCTTTTCCTTTTCAGTGGTTTTGCATGCCAACATTAGCGTGTAAACATTTTCATCTGAGCAGTTTAAAGCTTCGGGTGACAAAGACTGAGCCTTGTATGAGAGCATGGAGCTCAGCCTGAGATGTCCTCAAGGATAAACCCCTCTCATACGTGATGTTTTATACAGAGTCCCAAAGGGGACACGTGAAAAAAAAAAAAAAAAACTGTTTTTTTTTTGCATTTTTAAAATACAATAAAGGTTATACAAAACTAATAGTGGGTCTCAGACAGAGTTAATGTTTGACATAAAATGATTTTACATCTATAAGGGGTAAAAAAAACAGGCAATCAGTGGGCAAACAGTCAGTCAGCATGTTCTCTTAATTTCCCCTTAACTTTCCCCTTAACTGCCTCATTGGAAGCCGTGAATCTGAAGCTAACTTCAGTGTCGTCTAAAAGAGAACGGCGGCAGAGGTGGAATATATTCCACTTTCCTGAAAATGTGAAATATACCTGATAATGTCATCAACCAACTAAAAGATGAAAAGGTAAATGATCCCTCTGTTAAGTCACTGCATACTCTGAAGGTAAAATGTAAAGTTTCTCATGAGCACAGGAAACTTTCTTGTGTGCACCTGATACTTTTCCATGTACAAGTGTCCCCTTAGGGCCGCCGTAGTTTCCTCATCGTCCACCCTCAGGACAAACTTTACACTCTTTATGACGGAGCTGTCAGTCATTCCTCCTTCTTAAACCTTCCCTGTGTGTGGAGTCTCTAACCCAAGGGCCTGGGTTCAATCCCCAGGCCCTTATAGAGGTCAGGCCCCCTCTGTGTGGAGTTTGCATGTTCTCCCTGGATACTCCACATGCAAAGACTTAATTGGCAACTCTAAATTGCTTTCACCCAAGATAGCTGAGATAGGCTCCAGCACCCCTGTGTCAGGAACAGAGGATGCCCACACACACACACCTGAGTCATTAATAAATCTGTGTTTCCTCTGACACTCTCTATAGTCACATAAACATCCGCCGCTGCAGCATTCTTGTTCTTGCTGCTTTTATCACACCATTTTAATCACTCTGCTCTTTTATCACCGCGCAAATAGACTGAGCGCGAGTCAAACGAGGAGAACACAACGACCCCGTGAATGCAGCGGCGAACGCTAACAGGCCTCTCAGAGAGACCTTTAAATCTGAGGAAAAATACATGACTTCATCCATAAAATCATCCCTCACTCCTCTCAGCCGCAGCCATTAGTGGTAATTCAGCTCTCAGCTTCCCGTCACAGCACACACTAACTGCAGCTCCTGCCCCAGAGCTCGCGACTAAAACAAACATTCCCGGTTTACAAAAAAAAAGGAAGAAAAAAAAAAAAACCCTGA
The DNA here is from genome assembly GCA_023238725.1 of Scortum barcoo. Lineage (NCBI taxonomy): Eukaryota > Metazoa > Chordata > Actinopteri > Centrarchiformes > Terapontidae > Scortum > Scortum barcoo. The sequence goes on from CM041554.1 coordinate 1,369,554, forward strand.
AAGCGGTGTGGCTGTCAGTCGGAGTATTTTGCCTGATGTATGAGGCTGGGATGAGCGTGCACCTCGCTGTGACTCTAAATAATTATGGGGGAAAAAAATGAAAGCTTCAAACGTTGTCTTTGCAGAGGAAGCGTGACTCACCGGTTAATCAATGCTAACAGGGAGTGTCAGGGGACCAAACAGATCAGTTCCCCCGACAGAGGGAGGGAAGCCGGCTTCAAGCATGACACTGATAGACTGACAGCCGGCAGAGGGACGGAGAGATGGAAATACACACCGCCGTTTCATACGGGTTGATGTGCAGAGGCCTGAAACGGGAGAGAAGAAGAAGATTATGAAACCTGCTACATGTGCTCACAAAAACAAAAGCTGCATAATGTAATGAAGAAAATAAAACGAAAGAGGAGAAAAAACACAATAAAGGCTTCCAGGCTGAGGTGATTTCCGTGTGTCTGAACTGATAACTGGTTGTAGCCGATACAAAGCTGGCATCTGCTGCGCCACATTACCCTTCTGTAACATTATCCTTACACATTGTTCCACTTTGGACAGAGACACCTGTGTAATTTAAGAGAAGGTGGGTTTATTTAGTATTTTTCTTACTCAGAACAACCAGTGTTTGAGTCGGGAAGTCAGAAAGACTGTTCAAATCTTTAAAAACAGCTCACAAATATACAGTTTCACTTCTTTCCTAAGCAGCTGACCACTATAAGATTGAAGCAGCAGAAGGATAGTTGATATGTTGGGGACTATTTTCAGCGGTGAATGTGTGAAGGATTGATGTGGCTCAAATAATACTTTGTGTGTCTGAATAACTGCAAGTCTCTTATCTTTTCATTACAGTCAAGGAGCAGTTGCATAAAACTGTTGAATATAAAGCCTGATTCTCACTCCCACATTTTTTTATTGCAGGTACAAATCAGCTGTTTGTCTCCACAGCCTGTGGACGGAGAGTGGCAGAGACAGAAATCCTCTGACAGTACCGCTTCAGAGCAGCCGTCATAATGCACGACCATTATGCAAGACCGTGACTATTTATAGCATCCGTATTAGTATTAATTCAATTAAATGCACCTGAAAACCATCGTAGGCAGCGAGATCTCAGGCATCACTTGTAAACCTGAGAAAGATAACTCATTAAGTTTATAGCTTGTATTGGAACAGACCACACAGTGCTTCACAATGAGAGGTGAACTGAAGATCATTCAAAGCAAGTTTATAATGTAAATGTAATGGATTTATGTGTGTATGTGCATCTGTCACACACTTCACTACAGTACGTCACACTCAGTCAATGAGTGTTGTGTGTGAAAGGCATTAATTCAAGTACTTTGATTGTACAATTATTAACTAAACTGATTAAATGATCCTCACCGTGCCCAGTCCTGATGTGAATTACATCAGTTTAAAACCCATTATGAGGTTGCATCACATCAATTTAACGGATTATGAACAGTCTCACAGAGAAAAAACGATGGTAAACTGAATGAGTGGACCTCTTTCACCTCCTCATGTTCTTTGTGACCTTTAGGATGAATTTCAAACCAGCTTCCTTTTGACAAAGTTTTATTTTTCCCCCGTCTTACCATTTTGTCTCGAACGTGTTCATCTCCACACGCTAACCACGCCGCCACCGTGCGCTGCTCCCGCTCTGACAGCCTTCCTCCGGGCCGTGAGAAACATCTTCTGAGCGGATCACCGGAGGGCCGCTGAGCTCCCCTCTTAATTCCTCCGACAGCAGCGTCGCTGTGATACCTCTAAGAGGCGAATCTCCGTCTCTGTTCTCAAACCCGACAATCTCCACGGCACCCCGCGTCTGACTCGAATACCATCTGAGAGTTTAAAACGAGGCCGGAGAGAAAGAAGAGAGAATCAGAGGCGTGTGGTATTTGTTTGACAGGTACATGTCTCTATAGGCCAGTGCCTTTCCAATTTAAGAGGCCCTTAAGCTGGGAGCAGCAGCTTAACATTATTCTCTGTGAAGAGAAAAAAACGCTGCTCTCTTTTTTTCCTCTCTCCTCGTTGCTTTCAGAATGAGCCCTGCCGACCCTTCAAGGACGCTTTGCTGCAAGTGTTTCATCATTTGGTTGAATTTTAATTATTTTCCAGGCTTGTTAAGTCCCGCAGCGGCAGCGTTGAGCATTCGCTGTGAAGGAAAAGGAAGTGAAGTGACAAAGGTATGAAGGGTGGACCAGGGGGACGATGTAGGATGACAAAATATTTCATTAGCCTCTGAAATGTTGGCTCACTCAAACATCCAGAGCTCATCGGCCCTGGACTGGCAGCCGCGTGAGGTTTGACCGAGGCTGCGGACCTCTCGGCTCTCATTTGTACGACAAATCTTCAGATAATTGGGAATCCCAGCTGTTAATAAAGGATCATACTGCTGTTTTGTTTAATTAACAAAATATCTCACTTACTTTACATCCCTGCTGACCTTTATGTCTTTACATCCTCTGTCTTACTGACAACAACAGGTTCATTTCTACAAAAAACTCACAGATACTTTTTACACTTTTTACACAATCCATCCATCATGTACGTTTAATCCACACAGTTACTCTGTCTGAGATATCTGAGGTTTGGTCTGTTACTGACATCAACATTTAAAATGCAACAATGGGATTATAAAATAAATCAGAAAATGAGCTGTTGTGTGTCTCTTGGTTGGTTTTTCGGTAGCTGTCCATCTTTGGAGAAGCTTATGGGGGTTTCTGTAGAGAGGATGTGGTGTTTCCAGGGGACACTGATCATTACTGGGACTCTTCAGTTTGTGTGAACATGCTCACTGAGCTGAAATATAAAAATGCTCCTCAAACTAAGGTGATCAGGAGCCTCTCAGCTCTGCAGATTGATGAGTTCACTCAATGATGTTTGTCTCACTCAGCTTTTACTCTCGAGCCCGTCGATCTCCCTCCTCCCTGGAGGGCGCTCTCTTCCTAACACCGTTAATTACCTCTTCTTTAATTGTCATTGCCAATTTGCCCATGAACACCCCTTCCCTCTATTCATTACCAAATCCACCACTACCACCAACTTAGCCACTGAAATTAAAACCCCTCCACCACCGGAGGCGGAGGGTTCGTCCCCAGAGGACTCTCAGCTTAAAGCCTCCAGAGTTTAATCCTCCTGAAATGAGCTAGGAGCTCTGATATCCCCTCCTGGGTTAGCCATAAGAGTCCTTCGTACGGCACCAGCCAGCCTCCCCATCAGGTGACATCAGCGTCAGAGAGGCCCTCGGCGGCCGACCCGGCGAGCCTCAGACACTGGTCTGAGCCGCCTCTTCTGCCTCATTAACAGTCGGGTCACACCGCAGCAGAGCTGGACTCTGGCCATTAGCCCAGCCGCGATTAATGGCTACTTTGCTGAGGCGATTGAACATTACGGGACAAGAGAGGAGGTGTTATGACTGCGGTATGTGAGTCTCTTATGTTGCACTCCAGCCTCACAGATATACTCACTGTTATTTGTTCTGCGAGCAGCAAGCTGCAGGGAGGAGAAATCTATTCGTCTTCTGCGATGATGAGTAATGCCAAATCAGCATTCTCCACGCAGAACCGTATTTCATTTTTTCTTTTTTTCATTTAAGGCCCCACATATCTATCTATCCATGCTGAGTAGACATCTCAAAATCTCCAAACCAATTTGGCATTATCTCCATCACTGGCGACCCCTTAAATTTGCATCAGTGGAGTGAGTTTGGCAAGCAATTACCCCGATGCAGGACATTGGTAATTTGACGAGAATCTGCTCTGACAAGTCTGGACGCAGCGGAGGAGGCGTCCCCTGGGGGAGAGAGAGAGAGGGGAGGGCAGAGGGGAGGCAGAGAGCCGACCTGCAGCTCTACAGGAGAAAACATGGGGATTAATGTGGCAACAGGAAAGCAGAGGAGGCCTTTAAAAGGAGGGAGAGTCACCGATACATGCCAACATACAGCAGACATGTCAAAACATACAGTGAGATGCCTGCTGAGGTTTACAGGGTCGGCCGCTCATCAGATTTCTGCTCATGTTCACATCCTTCATCCTGCTCTCCATCAGCGTACGTCCACTCAGACAGAGAGCCTGTAACAGACTCCTACAAACCTTTACACATCAGATCATTAACGCAGGAAAATGAGAATAAGTACAAATGTGTTTTAGGTTTTTGTGCCTGTTTTGGTTTCCAGGAGGTTTCGTTGAAGGTTGTTTTAAAGTCAAAAACTTTTTTGTGGTTGTAGTTATTTTTTTAAAAATGCGTTTAAAGTGTGCCTTTTCAAACCATCACAAGAACATTTCTTTAATCCTCCACATCCATCGCAACATTTAGTGCATCCAGGAAAACATGAAGGGCAGAATTTTGATTATGCATTTGTATTAAAATATCATACAGTTTTTACTTTGTCTATTTATTCCCAGAGTTGGACTGTAAATGCTGTTTATGCGACCTACTCGAAAATAAGATGATGCTTCTCACAGAGGCTCCTTATTTTCACCTTTAAATGTTGGTGGTTCAAGTTTAACAAACCTCGTCTTGACTCCAAATTACTGAAGCTCGAAGCTGACTGCACAGAAAGGTTATCAACAAGAAGGATGATGATGCACATTTTTTACTTTTTGGGCAGATTTAAAGTTTCTCACAACACAGGTGAAGAGTGTCACAGGTAAATTATTATAGTGATGTTAAACATTTTTCAGTTCATATGAACCAAAACCACCAACCTAAATTAACATGTGAAGATAAAACTGACACAACCTTGTTAAAAATGTGTTTTTAAATGGCTGAATTAAGCATTTAGACCAAAGACACATCATGGAAATCATCAACGGAGGGTCCAGAAATCTGACAATGTCCAAAAATAACTCTAACATCCTGCATGTCAAACCATGTGATTTAGTTGTATGAAGAGTCAGGTTTTAGAGTTAAGTTGTAGAGTTAGTTGTGAATTTCTCTTGGAGATCAATAAAGTATCTATCTATCTATCTATCTATCGATCTATCTATCTATCTATCTATCTAAGACCATGTTTGTGATACATCTTAATATTGAAGGAGCTGAAACTTTTCATGCAGCAGTGAATCTAAACTGCTGTATGTAATTTCAGGAGATCTACACTGAATTTTTGAAGGTACAAAAGTGTGAAAACTGTCCACAGTGAGATCCATTGATTTTCCAGAGTAACTCGAACATGGTAAGTGGGACAGACACGCTGCTGTTAACTGTTGCAGATTTCTTCTTTTTCTGCCTCCATCCATCTCTGTTGTAGATGTGGCTCATATCTAAAAACCTCGGCACATAAAACTCAAAGTGTCTGCATGAATGGACACCACTGTGGGTAAGTGGTAAAACAGACTTGTGCAATTTGGGTGAACTGACCCTTTTAAATGTAAATGTAATCGTGATGGAAGCGTCCTCTAAAAAAGGAGTCGGAGCAGCTTTACCTTCATCAGAGGTGACGTCCATCAAAGCTCAATGGCTCTCTGAGCTCAGCTGCTGAGAGGTTTACGACTGAGCCGAAGTCCCTGCTCACCTGCAGGAGGACGAGCTGAGGGAAAAATACACCACCAACAACAACAACAACAACACGGCGGAGAGAGAGTGAAGACACACAGGATCTTTATAATGGACGATAATACTGAAGTGTAATATAACACACTTAACAGGGTTAGAGTGCATTAAGTGCAGCAGAAAATCAAAACAGATACTGTAGATATAAGAGGATGGATGAATGACTGAATTTATGAATTTCCATGTTTTCAGATCCATTAAAGGAGCTTGCCGTCTGTCAGTCGATATAGGAGTATATGTTTCTGTACAACCACACTTCAGAGAAGCTTCTTTCCTCAGGCTGTGATATCACAGCATAATTAATAATTCATATGTATAATGATAAATAAATTGAACACTTGAACACAGTGACCTCACTCAAAAGAAATATGAGGGGTCACAGAACATGATCGACAACATAAAGAGTGATCAAGATCGAGACAAACACAGAAAGACGCAAAATAAGATCTGTGTGAGTTCAGAGAAAAGAAGCTGCAGCAGCACAACTCAGTGAGATTTTCAGCGGCAGCACCTGATGAATGAAGCATAATGCAGATAAATGAAGAGAAGTGAAAAGATTTTCCTTTAGAAAGATGGTGGAAGGAAGAAGTAAGAGGTCTGCTGTGATGGAAATACTCGAGTAACGTGGGAGGACGTCTAAACAGCGGACTGAAGCACAGAACTGGAGGGGGTGTTTTATAAGAGCTGCTGACAGAGACAAGCTCTTTTTAGGTCCTGAGGTGACAGTAAGGACCACATGACAGAAACATTAACGAATCAACCGGCGGCTCAAATGAAGGCCGGAGTCAAAAATGGCTCCTGGCTTGTTTTGCTCTTCTCGTTTCCAACAAAGCAGCTGCACTCTGTGTCTGGTTAACTGTGTTTTTTCTCCGGAGTTCAGATGCTCAGACAGGTAGAGACGGGATTCCTGCTGATAGCAGGTGCTGCTGTCCTCTCCTCTCCGTTAAGTGCCTCCTCCTCTGCTCTTCCATTTTCATATTTCTACGCATGGCTGCCTTGACATTTAGTACAGAGAAATTGACTGTTTTCAGGGACTCTCAGGGGAGCGCTGTATTACTTTGTCCTGTCAAAAAAAGATGTCATGAAAGGAAGGTGATGTCAGTTCCGCCGGGTTGTTTATTGAATTTACGGCGCCATTATTTCGCCACTCAGCATGATTGTATTCATATTATACCCCATCCCACCAAGGTCGCCAGCACACCACTTGCCTGGTGACCTTGCACTCGCGGCCCCTGGAGGGCCGGGTTTAACCAGAGAGACAGGGACCCTTCAGCTCTCAGCTTTGATGGACAGTCAAATAAAGCTCAGAGCTCAATGACACACCAATCAGCCCGTGTCAGAGCCGGAGGAGAGCGGCGGCGGTGACAACGAGGTGCAAACGGCCGCTTTAGACCGCAGACCCAACAAAGGCTGACTGACTTATGCCCACACACGGCGGCCCTCGCTGAGGTCAGACGTGGAATTGCACCATTGATCAGGAGCGAGGATGACAACGGGTGTGTGTTGTTGTTGTCTGACCACCAATCACAGGTAAGAAGCTCAATCCTGCAGAGAGATGGAGGTCATGGCTTCTGTTTGACTCTGCAGCCATGACATGTCAGCGTCTTGGTTACGAGTCTGAGCCAGGTTTGGATCATATTCAGGATTTGGTGTTTGGTAAAATGTAAACAGACCTCGTGATGATGATGTTTTTTAGGTTTACGTCCTGAACTCCTTCTGGTGATTAAAGGGCTGAAATATGAAACGTATTCATTCACAAGCTGAGAGATGATGAGCTGTGAATTTACTGCTGGAGAGCTGCAGGTTAGAAAAAGCTTTTTAAATGTGTGCAGTGCCACATATCTGTGAAGTTGCTGTTTTCTGCTCAGGCACAGGATTTCTTTAAGTTGTTTTCCTCTTTAAGACTAATTTATTGAAATACTCAGATGATCCTGATTAAAGCCCAGAAACATCTGGAGTTTTCATCCTTTGTGGTATTTTCTAGCACCTCTTAGCTCTTTATGGTGTCATTATTTGTACTGTGAATGAAATATCTATATTGTTTGTTGTCTGACTTGTTTTGATGGCAAATGAGCTCTAGCAATTGTGATTAATAAAGCTATCTAATGTAAAATAAAAAAGACTTTCAAGATGCATGATGGGAGGTGTAGGATCCAATGTTTTTGGAGTCTGACCTTGAGGAAATCAAGCTGAGGTCTCTTGTAGGGCCTGTGTCTTCACAGAGGAGCAGTCCTGAAATCCTGCAGTGCTCCCTCAGAAAGAAACCCAATTACAGACAGTAACAACCTGTGAGGGATATTTTTGCTGCGAACAATGTGCTTCTCCAGCTGATCCCAAATCATGAAAATGACCAAATTTAGAGAAAAATAGTTCCCACCTAACAGCAGAGATATAAAGTACTCTCTCCAGCCTTAATGGTGTATTTTTTCCTGCCAAACCGCTGTGATGAATTGCTGCTCTGCTCTGTTCCAGCCACACACACTCGTGGCCATCTCCTCTCTGACAAACCAGCACAGACACATTATCAAATGGCAGCTATATGCTGCAGTTATTTAAAGGTTGTCATGTAATTACTGCTCAGCAGCAGCCCTCATCTGAAGCCCGGTACTCTCTCAGGCTGCATTCAGGGTCAACGTGAGAAAGCAGCAGCTGATTTTAGCGGGCGCTCTTGGTCCACTATCACACAGAAGCTAATGGGTTTTATGGAAGAGACCTCGGCGCTGTAAAACAGCCACGAAGCTTCAAAGAGTTCTCCATCTAATGCACTCATCTGCAGTAAAATGGTAACATGCAATTATCGATGCCAAAATGGCACCTCTATCCACGTCCATTTGTGGTTCACATCACACAGAGGATAACATCTATGTTTTGTAATTAGTATAATTAGCATTTCTCCTTGGCAGGTTGCACCGTGTTGTGTTCAAAGTCGAGCTGACGTGTCGGTAATGATAACGGTGACGGATTTATCCCCTTGATGTTTCATCAATCACACTGAGAGTTTCAAAAAAACAAACGTCCTTCCAAAACTAGACTTCTTATTCAGTGCACAACAAGCCACTCACTGGCAAAAATCTACATTTCACTACATTATCTGTGCTATCGTCCTATACACATATATATATATATATATATATATATATATATATATATATATATATATATATATATATGTTCACTGTGAATAATTTAGTACAAAGGACGTAACTGTGCCGCAGTTTTGTCTTAATGAGAAAATACAAAGCAAGAAAGCAATTTAGATCAAAACACAGAGACATTTGAACGTGAAAACTTATATAAAATATGAATAAAGAAAAAAGTCCAAAGACTTATTAGTTGATGTTCCAGTTTTCTGAAATGTCTGCAAAGAACTATAGTTACACATAGACAATATAAAGATTCAGTTAACTGAGCATGGACGTTCATTTTTAACCCTGCATGTATTTGATAGAAAAACATATCAACTGAAGGTCAAACTACAACAAAAAAGCTCAGGAAAATAGACTTGAGTTGAGATGCTTTAGACAAACAAAAAGAAGTAGCTATTGTGACCACAATACTGCAAAGTGCACTTCTGTTACTGAGGTCTGACTTTAAGGGCCCTGCTGTTGCTAATATTTCATCTGAAAGCAGCATACATGCTAACAAATATATTTTGAATCAAACACAGCTCGTCTGCTCGAATGTTTTTGGCTCGCTAGAATCTGAGGTTTCTTTTGATTTCTTCATGAACAGCACATTAATCGTTCTTCATGTTTATTCTTACAATTATAAGTCGTCTTGATTTTTCTCATCTCAATCTACAATCTACTGACCTCAACACATCTCTTCTCATTCCTCTGAAATTCACAAATGTTTGACAGTGATTCGCTGCTGAATACTGCAGAAGTCCAGTCGATTTCCTTGAAATCGTGTGACGGTGTGTGTGAGTGTGTGAGGGGTTTGAGAAAAATTTCCTCGCGTTTGGTGGTAATGTTGGAGGAAACGCAGAAAAAAGCCTTTTCAGCTGCTTCTTTTCTCTTTGGCTGCTTTAGTTTTAACATTTGTGTCACAAAACAGGGAGTTCAACACATAGTTGTAATTTAATCAGAGGATTTGTGCGTTTTGACGTGGACGAACGGCTTCACATTTGCGATCGTCGATGTGAGGCAGCTGCTGCTCGTCGGACTCCACCAGGTGAGCTGAAGTTGAAGGTAAGATTGGATTTGTTGCTTGTGTAGTTGCTTAGTTTAATTGTTATGTTAGTGTTTTGTGTTCTTTTACATTCACACAGTTTGATTATATACCGATTTCAGCTCTAGAAGAACTGTAAACAGCGGTAAATGAGATGTGTCGAAGCTTGTTTGTAATGTAGATTTCCCTGCAGCTGATGATAATGGTACAGTCCAGTAAGTATTAAAGCACAGGGTTTGGCCACAAACAGGTTTCTCAATGTAGAGAGGGTTCAGATCTCCAACACCTTCATGCACTGATTTTCTGCTCTCCTTTTTTACCTTAAATGGTGAAACTTTTAACTGAGCTTAGAAAAGTTCAGGAAAACAAAACACTTTGAAGCTGCAGAGGGAGATGATGATGATGATGCTTCATTGCAATTGCAATAATTCCTCACAAAGAGTCTTCATCATTTTCGTCATCGTCATTTTCAAACCAGCAGTGCATTCCTCTGACTAAAAATACTTTTGTTGGTTCCTGTTGAAGGGGGGAAAAAAACTAAATACGAATAAATAAAGTCAGCCAGCCCCTGTAGCTTTAATCAAACTGAATTGTGTGTGTTCACTATAAAGAAGAAACATATCAGCTGGAACAACAGTGTTTTAGAAAAAGCTGGAAGAAGATATCAGACTTTGATGCACACACAGTAGTTGTTAGTAGTTAGCAGATACACTCAGTGCTGGTTTTGATGTGATGTCAGTAAAAATGTAGAAAAGCATGACACCTATTGAAATACTACAAACATAAATGCAGAACTACTGATATCTGGAACAAGATGGTCAACCTAGATTCGTGTTAAGCGTTGGTGATCCCCAAAACATCCCAGAAAGTAGTTTTACGTTGCGCAGTGCTAAAATATGACTATCACTGATGAGCACAATCAGAAAACATATATAACAAATATATATATTAATGTCATTCAACTGTTCAACATTTCCATAAATTACTAGTTTTACACAGACAACTGTTTGCTGACTGTGCACTGTAAGAGGTTTTATTTAGGAAAAACTAAAAGGAAAAAATGATTAGGACAGTCTGGTTAATATCTCAGAATTTAGACACTTAAAATAAGAATTAGAAACCTGAACAATGTTAAAGTGGGACAGACTCAGATAGCTGAGGTCACACAAAAGAAGAAATGCTGCATTAAAACAAATACAGTTCATCTCAGCCTCGGTGCTCTGACCTGTAGGTGAACGTGGCTGATTCATAGAAAAAGAAGTTGGTGGACAATTTTTAGACTGATTTCAATCGATTTTTAGAAAACAGCCAATTCTAAGCTTTTTTTTTTTTTTTTTTTTTTGTCATGAAAATAAAATTTCATAAGTCAATCTTGTAAATGAGGTGTAAAGATGGGGATTTAGTTGAATAGTTGAATTGAAGCTGTGATGATTCGTAGAAAAACGTTTTCTTTCTGCTGATCTTATTTTCCCTGCAGGGGTAGAAAACATTAAAGCGTCTCAGCGTACGTTAACTCCTTCAGTTTCCTGCTAATGTTTTGGAACTGTGGAGAAAATTGACTTTCTAATGTGAGCTTTTACAATGCCACCAGTATGAATGAATGTTTCTTCATTAAGAAGTTAAAGCCTCCTTGGTATACATTATGTAAACCAGCACTCAATACACCTCAGGTGTGCACTTAATTCTGCTCTCCTCCAACCTCACCAATAGCGTCATTAAAACTCCATTATGCATAATAAAGGAAGGAGAACTCGCTCTGAATTGCTGAGAGCCAAAGTATATGGCACACTTCTCTGAAGTGCTGCTGGGAAAAGACAAATTCTGGGTCTAACTTTCCACAAATGAAAACAAATGAAGAAATGCAAATCAGAGTACTGTATCAACAGTGAGCAGTCCTACCTGGATTTAAAGTGCAGCTAACAAAACATAAAATGATAAAATTGTGAGTGGATTGAGTCATGCATGTTTAATCTGATTCAAACCTTCATGTTTTTCAGCTTCATGTGAAGAGCTTTTATCCTGAGTGTTTTCATCACATTGAATAACAGGTGATTTTCTTTTCATGTGTAAATTCAAATATCTGATACCTGATTAATTCCATTAAAACTGAAAAAATGTGATTTGAAGGAGGTACTGTATCATCCTGAGGTTGTGTGTTGAAGCACACAGTTTGACATTTCCTGCTGCAGTCTTTTTGTTTTCATAGCTTTCACTGTCAAAACATGAAAGAAAAGAGAACAATGGAGGTAAAACCACCCTCACTAACAGACTGCCCAGAAGTTGGTTAAAATGGCTATAAATTTGACAATATCATTTGTATTAATGAATATGATATATGCAGTGAAGTCACATGGCATCGATAAAACATGAGTACAGAGATGGTACAAAGTTGGACCATAAGGAGGAAAAAACATTGAGGGGCTTAAATACCTGTATTACGTCTCACCTGAATTACTGCTAAGATGGGGTGAGGTAGTGCACCTAAACATACACTGCGTATAGATTTTAATAAGCTGTGTCATCTGTATCTGCCAGGTATTTAAAGGAAGCAGGATGCTCCCCCTCCTCCAGGTTTTGCTCTGGGCCCCCCTGTTGGGTTAATGAATAGCTGAGTAGTTGGTGAGCCCCCCAAGTTAAGATGTGCTTTATCAGACGTGTCAGTGTCTGCGGCGATCGAGGCGTCCGCCTGTCGAGATAAATGAAGGTTGAGTTGTTGGAACACTTTGGGAGGAGGAGGAACTCATTAACTGTGCCGGCGATGCTTTGTGAGATATTAGTGACCCCGAGTGCTTGCTTGCAATGCAGAAATGCTAACAGAAATAATAAAGACAGAATATGCTCTCGGAGTTGTTTCTTTCTGTCAGAACTTATAAAACCTTTACGAGCTGCAGAGGAAGCTGCCAGGAAGCTTCGTCCCGGTGACAGCGAGCGGCTCTGAGGTCCACAGCGCCGGGGAAAAAGGCGAATCTGGGATAAAAGTGGATGTCCTTCGCTTCCTTTCTTCCTACAGATAAAAAATAAATAATGCTTCAAGTGCTGCGAGTCCGCTCACAAAACATGACTTCCTGTATCGCCGGGCGTGACAGACATGACAGGCAGAGCAGTTAAGCTGACACTCAGCCGTCCTCTGTCATGTCGAGAGCAGGGGGGAGGTCAGGCGTCCTGACAGCCGCCGGACACCGCGAGCCGCTCAGCCTGACGAGTCACCTTCCGTCCACCTCGCTAAACTACCAACTTCCTGACAGAACTTCCTCGCCTCCGACGGATGCTGCTGAAGACGTCACTGCAGCGATCTGCAGACAGCCGCTGTCAGGGAGGGGGGGAGGGTCGACACATGAAGGGAGACGGAGTCAATTAAAACTAATGGTGTGTGTGTGTGTGTGTGTGTGTGTGTGTGGTTCCTTTTGTGAGGACCAATTAGATTTTCGGAGCAACAGACATTTTTTTTTTTTTTTTTTTTTTCTGCTCCTCACTTTATTTGTAGGCTCTATTTTTATTTTAGGTTTCGACTTTGGTTAAACACGCTGCTTTACGTGTGGCTTTAAAGACACAATATAGATTTAGATGAATAATGGCTTAGATAAAGTGTGTGTGTATATACTGTCAAAGAGTCGCTCATTGTGACAAATCCACAGAATTATCACCACCTCTGCAGCTTTATGGAGCTTTTTCTTTTGATTTTTGCATTTTAACTTTATAGTTTTGATTTTGTGACGTTTCCTGTCAGGTTCACTGTTTCTTCTTAGTAGTTTTAATCCAACGAGCTCTGATAAAGTCGCTGCTGTTTGTTGGTGTTTCAGTTGGTGCACACACAGAAACTAGCTGACAAAATTGGCAGCTAAAGGCCAGTAAAGTGTAACCTACAATGAGCCCAATTGCATGTGTGAATATTTCCCTTAAACACACAAAAAAGCATGTTTACTTTCTAAATTATTATATATCCTATTATTACTGTTACCATCATTTGTCGCCTCACTATCTTCACCTCTTTGTACGTTACAGCTAGTTCAACTTGTAACTAACTTACTCAAACTATTAATACTCTTCTTGTTGTTGTTGTTGTTGTGGAAAATAAAATGAACTGATGTGACTTTACAGGTTTTATATTCTGCTAATGTGAAACCGTGGCAGTAAAATGGAAAAAGACATTGCAGGTCCTTCACAGCATCATTGTACAAAACCAGGGTTGTTTTTATTGCACTGCTTCGCTCTGCAGCCACTTTAAAGCTTCGTTTTGACTTCGGGACACGATCTGCTTCCTGATTGGCATATCTGAAAATGTATCTGAGATTTAAATCCTGATTATTTTTTTTTCCTTCTATCAGACTCGACCTGAATGTGAATCTGTGTTTGTGTCTACCTGTTTCTGGCAGTTTTGTTTTTATTGAACCCAGAGGGGAAATTGGTTTGTTAATGGCGTCAGTGAGGAGGAGTGCAGATTAGAGTAAACAGTGGGAGAAAAAAGAAAATAATGATGGATAAGAATGCAAATAAAATCACATTAGAGTGCGTGTGTCTTTATCATCGTAATAAAATATTAATGAAACACTGTAAAACTGGAAGAAAAGAGTAAATTATTGATTATGACTCAAAGATCTGCTGGGTGAAGTCTGATGTGAATCACTGAAATTAAGTTCTGGATAAACTGAATGTAGTTTAGTTCAGTTAGCAATAAAACATGATCATCAAGATTCAAAGTTTGATTTGATGTAATGTGGAAAAAACACTGTGCAGCAAAAGTAAGAACGTGTTGTTTCAGTGCTCATTCATAAAATCTATATCTAAACCTATATATAAAATCTTCCAGGTTATCTTCTTTCACTTAATTTTGTATTTTTTCATTGAAGGTTTCTCAGATTTGTTTCTGAGGTTTCCTAGAATGAACAACAAACGTACATTAGTAATCACCAAATGTTTACATCTCAGCCAGTGGTTGGATAACGCCACGTTACTTCACACAAAGAACTGATGAAAGCACAATTTGGATATAAGAGATTTTTTACATTTATTTATATTTTGCATTGGAAGAAGTGTAAACGACCACAAAGAAATTTGTGAGCTGATGAATCAAACCGCTTACTGAGACGATCTGGGGCTCATTTAACCACACATCTTCTGTGCTGTAAATGCTCATGTGTCCTGATGCATCTAAAACAAGGACGTAACAGGAAAATACGTCACCAATGCAGGACGTGGTGGTTTTAGTGAAAGCGTGCCAGTGCTGGAAAAAATGGAGAGGAAAACTGATGTATGTGCTTGGACTAGTTGAACACATGTATATTAGTTCCTTTTTCTCTTAGCCTTCCTGCGCAAAACAAATCTTGTGCTCGTCTGGCAACAGACGGGCTTAATAACAATGCAAGGGGCCCTTTGACCTTCTCGATTTATGAAATCTAAACACAAGTGGTCAGTTGGACGCCTTTGGTGAAGTGTCTCGGCTGTGCACCTGTGTTCAGATCACAGAAACACACTTTAAAAGATTCATCAGGATCGACTTTCTGAAAAAGCCTGTGAAAAAAGTTTCCCTTACACAGAAATACCAAAACAGAAGCAAACAGTGTGACAGTTCTTCTTTCCAGGATAAACAGACTCGACAAACATGGCCGGTCACTGTGGTTGATTCAACAACAAGGAAGACAAGAAATCACTGAGATGGTCTTTGTTAGACTTGACTTAAAAATCTATCACGCGTGTCAGTGAGGTCATGTCTCGAGGTTTTTGCGACCTGTTACTGTGGAAAAGGTCTGTCAGGATAATGACGGCTGCTTCTCGCTGCCCCGTGTCAGTCCTGCAGCTCTTATCTTCCACTTCAGCACAAAAACTGACATTTCTTTCACCGCACGCTGGATTCAACACGTCTCTACACCCCGAACCAAAATGACTTTGCATACGATTATGCAAACTCATCTTGCATTAAAAAGCACAGTCCAAACCTGCTCACAACCGTTAATGTGCCTTAATTTGACGAAACCAAGTGGATTAAATGTAAGAGAGGATGAATCTGTGGCAGCAGATGATGATTGGAGAGTTTAAGTAGCTACAGATGCTTTTAGACCTTTAAAGCACCTGGACTGAAGTGATATTGTGACACTACTTGATATTCAGAGCTTCAGTGTCGGCCTCATTGACTTCCATTCATTCTAACGGGGGGTGGGGACTCTTGTCTGGCCCCCCCACACAGCAGCACCATGCAAAAGAAAAAGGAGAGAGAGAGAGTCAGCCACCATACCTACACAATACCCTCCTCATTGAAAAGCACCTTGGGATAATGATGGAGGTGCTCCTAAGTGGCTCAGTGGTCAAGAGGAAGCGGGTCTTATCGTGGTTGCCATGGCGACCAGCGGAGGAGAACATCAGACGGACGCAGATGTCTCCGTCTCACTCTCTGTGTGCTCGCCCGGCCTCGTTAGGAAACAATCTGCAGCGGTTTTTATTTGAGAAGGAGGAGGGAGGAAAAAAGAGAGGAGCACTGTGTCTGAGCTGATGATGGAGAAGAATATTTCTGCATCGGCTCGAGCTGAAGCAATTATTGGCAATTTCATCATCTATGAATTCACGAACTGTACCGAAATCCATTTGTCTTGCTGCCACACAGGAGGCAGAATAGGGTTTAATTGCCGTCCTGCGTCACCAAAATGAGCCTCATTTCTGCTCTGGGCTTAAATAAAGGTGGGGACGCTTCAGCAGGGAAAAAAAGAGAAAATAACCCAGAGTTCATTCTGCTGTTATTATTTCAATTTGTGAGCGTGGCTGACAACATTTTGACCGGAGATGGTCACCATCGGGTGCACACACGGGCCCCCATCCATTAGAGGACATGAGGGGGGCCGTGCACAGTGTCCACTCACTCACTCTCACATTCTCACATTCTCACACTCACATTCTCACACACACACACACACACACTTATTTATTCTCCTGCACAAACTGAAAAGAGACGGTGTGTCTGTGTGTAAAATTCATGCTTTCTATGATTGTTTCTCGTTAAGGTTTGAACTTTTAACCTTTGCTCTTCTATTCTTTGTTTCACCGTGTTAATCTTGTATGTAAAACAACTTTTAACCATATCTTTGCATGAACAGTGCTATACAAATAAGAGTAATAATTCATATGTGATTAATAATTGAGTCTGTTTATTATTCATTTTTTCCTCCCTGGTGCCTGTATGTGATGTTTGCTGGGTTTCTATTTGCCTTTGTAGCTCCTGGCTATGACCAGTTCCTCTTGTGGGATAAAAAAGCTAAACTAGACTAAAGTGATGGGTGTGTGATATTGTGAAAATAAATCTTGGATGTATGATATTAAATATGAATAACTCAAGACATCAGGATGTACATTTTTAAGTGCACACTGAGCTCCGTGACAGAGGCGTTGGAAGCTGATGAAGGCCATTAAGCCACCGTCTCAGAGTGATTATCCTTAAGACAATCAGACTGTCAGACGAGTGGCAGCTCGCGCTCTGAGGTTTGAATTTTAAAGACTGGGATGACCTGCTGCTCTCTAAAGTACCGCCGTCAGCTCCACTTTTTCTGATCGTCGTCACCGCGGTATCATCACCTCCTGTCAGGCTCTGATCTGAGAGCAGCCTGCGACTCAGACTGTCATCTTAAAGTATGAAAAAGAAGGTAGAAAAGCATCGCTCTCAGTTCTCTAATGGGCCCGGATGACTGTTCACCTTTTGAGCTTAACGCAGCCTGAGAGCGGCAGGTACATTTCTCTTTCTACCTTTTTCGTTTTTTTTTTTTTTTTTTTTCATGGCAAGTCAGACTAACCTACAAACTGATAATGGTTGGCTTCTCCCATCGAGGATTCATCCCTCGTTCTATAACTTTCCCCCTAAATGCAAATTCACTCTGTCACATCTTTTTGACTCGCTCTTCTCCTTCCATCTCTCTCCTCTCATTCTTTCTCTTCTTTTTTTGCAGTAGAAGCATAGCAGAGGATTAGCAGCCATGCGTGACTGATGGGGAGAAGATACGCCATCAGAATAAGTTAGAAGACGAAGATCTCTCCTCCTCCTCTCTCCTCTTGATTTCTTTGTGCATGAAAGAGAGGGAGGAAAAGAGACTCGCTCCCTCTGAAGTGTCATCCTCTCTGCTCGTCTTATGAAACAGGAATAAGTGGCTGGTTGAAGTGGAAGGAGACTCTGTTGGGGTGAATCTAATCCGACGCATGTTTCTGTGGCTGGATGTGACGCCACATCATTACTGTCACCGTGTGTGTGTGTGTGTCAACATGTGGAAAATGAAACATTATAAATTTCCCCCACCTGTGCTCACAAAGTAAATTTTGATCTGAAAGCTTCGCAGGTTTTCAGCAAATGTCCAGAAAACTGGCAAGAAAAGGTGTGTTCATGCGTTTGTCCATCGTTTGTGACGCAGGCAGCCGGTTTCTACTGAACATCGACACACTCGTCTGCTCAAAGACAAAATGTGAAGGTGTTAGCTTGGTTTTGGAAGTGATGACTGAATATCAGGTCCTGTAGTGCGTCTTTGGTCCAGTGTATCAAGAATGAGGGTTTAAAAATGGAAAAACATTGTGTTTAACTGAAATACAGGTTGTAATGCTTTTACTTAAGGTCATTTTTCTTTTAATTATTTAAAAGTAACTATTGCATTTTGATAAGGAATTAACAAAATAAATGACTACATGAATATATAAGTTATTTATATGTAGTATTTATGATGCTCTTATTATTTATGGAGACACTAGAAACTCCCTTACAAATGAGAGACAAACTGACCAATCTGTAAGCACGGCTACTCTCAGTCAACATTAGAAACACCATTTAAATAAGAACAGTGCAGAAGGGTTTTAAACAGGCACCTGATGGCTGCATCCGTGACTTCATGCTAGAAGACTGACCTGCATGTTGAAAGCATTCAAATAAAGAAAAAGCATCATTCCCATTGCAGAGTAGAGCTAATTAGTCCTGGTATTATAACTAGGATAAGGAAGATATTTGCTGATGTGATGAAACCTGGAAATGTGTTAACAGTGAAGCATCTCCAGCCAAAACACCCTCGTCTTGATCCAGCTTCCATCTTTTCATCCAGACCCGTCCCGAGGCTAGTCACTGTTGCTAATTAAATGTAGTGAACCTCATTACCCAGATACCCCCCCAACTCAGGACACTCGCAGTTTTTGCCTCTTTTTATTTTTTTGATTTTTTAAAAAAGATTAATTGCCTCTGTCGGGTTTGATTTATTTATTTATTTTTTTTCTCTTTTCTCTTCCAGGCTGGAAAACTACGTTTGATTGGTCGGCTGCTCTGGGATTGGGCCTCCCAAGTCACATGACCTGCTGAGTTAGAGCGCGCACACACACGTTACTGATGACCTCTCCAGAGACGCGCCTGACCCCATTACGACGCCACACTCTGCGCTCTCTCTCGCTCTCCCAATTTAAAATAATGACTGAGAGTTGGTCAATTATTTATC
Source organism: Scortum barcoo (assembly GCA_023238725.1). Taxonomy (NCBI): domain Eukaryota; kingdom Metazoa; phylum Chordata; class Actinopteri; order Centrarchiformes; family Terapontidae; genus Scortum; species Scortum barcoo. The sequence continues at coordinate 1,388,711 of CM041554.1, forward strand.
AATTCAATAATTATTAATACAGAATTTAATAAGATTTACATGTGGCCCCTCCACAATTATTATTTTGCACATACAACAGACCTTTTTCACAGCAACAACTTATGAAACGATAAACAGACGTCTGACTGCTCGAGTTTGTCAGACGGGTTGGACAGAATAATTTTGAAAGAAGGCAAACAAAAGCAAATAGTGAAATTATCATTCATCCATTCAAGTTAAAATACTAATTTAATCACATTTTTTAGATGCTCCCAGGTTCAAACTTATTTATAAAATCATGAATTTAGAGGTTATAGAGGCAGACAATAAAAGACTAGTTCTGAAACTCTGACTGACATGTCACAAAGACAAACTGACACCTGACAGCAAAAACATGTCAAACATATCGAGCAATAGTAGATGTGAGCATGAGAATTGATTCAAAATACACAGTAAAGTTAAATGTAATGACAGCAGACATAATTATGATGGCAGGATGCTTCTGCCTGTAGAGATGAATTCAGGCATTTTTGGTAAGAAGAAACTATACGACAAATGGTTGGTTGGTTGATGTTTTTTTTTTTTTTTTTTTTTGTGAAGGTTTATCTAATATTTGGTCATCTCCATGCATGAGGAGAGCAGGAAACAGGAAACTGGTTGGAGGAGGCTGTGTGAATTAGAAAGCGTTGACTGCCTGCTTCAACTTTGACCTTTTGTGCTCACAGCGTTTACCAGATAACTGCAGACAGCTTTCAATTTCAGTTTGACCTCCAAGTAAAGTTTCAATAATCTGGATCGACTGTTGGTTTGTTTCCAAATCTGATCATCTGACTTCCTGATGTCGCTGTTTTCCCAGCGTTCAGATACTGTCTGTGGTGGTAGTATATTTTTATCAAATAAAGACTGCAGCCATTTTAACTGTTAACTGTGACCTCTGACCTTTCATTGGACTCTCATCAGTGCAGGCTGACGGCGGTTTCCTCTCTCAGATGTTGGACCTCGTCCCACCACATTCAGTGAAACTTGTTTTAGAAAAAGCCACCTGGTTCATGACAGTGGCTGAAGCATGCCGCCCCTTTGGAGCCGCTGCCAGCCCTGAGCGGATCAAACCGGCGCTGGACGGGCTTTGGCGACCGGAGCGCTGACGACGATGACGGTGCCGCCACCGCCACCACCCCGGGAGAAATCAGTGGCTGGAAGCGGCCCCTGTAATTACCGGCTGCTCTGCTGCGCGCTGATTGATGCCTCTTGATGAAGTAGTTCAGTGATTGAAGAGTAACGACGCTCCAGAAAAATCTATAAGAGGCCTTTAACTGCAACTGGAGGGGAGCGCCGGAATTGGCCGTCCTCCATTCTGCTGGTTAATCAGACGGCGGTTTGGCCCCATCGCACGGCAGGCGAATGATTATCCCGGCTCATCAATCAGATCGATCAATCACCTGACAGAAGGAGCACAAACAGGCAGCTTGGAGCTCCTCACCTGCTGCGATTTTTCTTTCATCTCCCCCTCGGCTCTCTGATCTGAATGTATTCAACATGGTGGTTAATGGCAGAGTGCTGCTGCTTTTATACTTATATTTCACCGGCACTGTATGGGGAAAGTGCAGTTTTCTAAAGAGGGCTGAAGGGTTGCTTTTACACCAAGCTCAGGGTCAAACCAGCATTATAATAGTCTTCCTGATGTCAAACAGCCGCTCTGTCAGCTTCCAGAAAATATGAAAGGGAAAAAAAAGGAGACTGCAGACTGATGGTCAACAGGATTAATCAACAAACTGTGAAACTCTGTTTAAGGACAAATGCATTCACTGCACGCACGCACACACACACACACACACACACACACACACACACACACAAGAGAAAAGAAATATATTTGTTGTTGAGATTCTTGAAATTGAACAAAATGAAATGTTTCCTCTTACTGCAAATAAAAACTGAGTGTTTGTTTTTACTCCGGCAGACAAATACAGACCTCAGATCACATTTTAACTTGTCAAACACAGCTGCTATTAATATATGTTAACAAGCACACAAGCTAGGAAATGGAAATGTGACTGTAAATGTTCCTGGTCAACATTTAAACACATTGAACAGTATTTAAATTCACAGCCAAAAGCGTGGACAGAGTCTGAGGGAAGCATTAAAACTGAGTCCGTCCAGGTGGACACCAAAATGGCTTTTTCTCACCAAATGATGTTATCAGACTTTAAAACAAGTACCAACAAAGCTGGATAAGAATTGATAATGCTAATACTTCTCTGTCCCCCTTCTCTGTCTCAGGCATTTGACAATCATATGTTAGTTTGCATTTTACTACACAACTTCACAGTTGATTTAGTGATTTAGGTTCAAACCAATCTAAAACGGGTCCTTCCTCGAACATTGTCGAATGTCGGCTCTAATGGATCTTTTCAGGCGCTGGAATGACAAACATCGTCCAAATACTTCCTCTTAGAAAGCATCATCAAAGTCATAACTCACAAATCTCACCGTAAGATGGAGAAACTTCTGCTTTGTTGAGTAACTGAGTAAGTAGTGAACTCTTGCATGTAAAGTAATTGTCAGCCATCCCTACCAAAGGCTAAAATGTTCTTGATACAATGGTGGAAACTTGGCAGGTCAGGAGGTCAGCAAAATCCAGATGATTCACCTTTGAAGACAACGAATATCACAGTAGAATTTGTATAGCAGTTTGGCCAATGGTGTTTGGGTGGATGGATGGATAATTTACAGTCGACGGCGACCTATCTTTGCAGCGCAGCATGTCGTCGTCCTCGTCAGCCAAAAAGCTGTTTCAGATTTCTAAATCCTTCAGAAAACACCTGGTAAGTTGGCGTAAAGCAGCTCAGGTTTGGGAATCGTCTCGTGTCTCACCTCCGTCACGTGAGCACTTTGGGTGTTTTTTTTTTTTTGCTGCCATGGTATTTCACAGGAAGCTCCGGGAGGATTCGCGCCTGTGCCGAGCGTCTCGTCGTCCTCCCGCCTCCTCTCAGCCCCCGACTTCCTTCATCAACATGGCAGCTGCGTTCCTGCCTCCTCCCCTCCCTCGGCTCCCTCCTCCCCACCTCCCCTCCTCTCCTCCTCCTCGTCATCAAGACTGCCATGACAGGTGGGTATTTGCGCGAGATTAGGGCTGTAATATTTTGGCATTAAGGTGAATTATTACAGAAATGAATATGGAAAATGCAGGTAATTACCAACTCTGAGGAGCTCTGAGACATTTTAGGGACATGTCAAAGGATTTTCTTTTCCCGCTGTCTTCTTTTACCCTCCTCTTAAACGCCACCATGTTTTTTTTTTTTTTTTTTTCTGTTTCTTTCTTCTTCACTGTTAATAGCAGAATGACCCCCGAGCTTGCAGAGAGCAAGCGTACGACTGGTTGAAAGCATTGATTATCACGGAGCAGTCCTTGATGGAGCTGTTTGGCTTGATGCGTGTAATTGCGGTGTAATTAAACATTGACACTGGGGCTTTAACGGAGGCCTGTCAAACTCTCTGACCTTCTCAGCAGCTCGGAGAGGTGAGCGTGCTATTAATTCCTGCTGGAGGGAGACAAAAGAGGTGGTTTGCTCTCTCAGCCGGAGAGGAGTTCACAGCAGAGCCTTTATGGTGTGGAGGAGTGTGACCGGGCTCCGCTACAGCATCTCATTCATGTCTGGATGCTCTCATCTTTCACACGCAATCATTTCAGGCCAAAATATACGAGCATCAAACGTCAGTGACCAATAAAGATCCTCTGCAACCAGCGAAGGGCAGACAGTGATAAATTAATTGGTGTTTTGACAGTCAGACTAATCTAATCTAACTAATCTTGCAAAAAGGATGTGAATTTATGGAGTGAAAACATTTCATGTGATTAAAAAGCTGAAAGTTTTCAGATTATACCTCAACAATTCTTGCTAGCACTTCCTTACGTCTTGTTTCCTAAACACCATCTAGCCCTACATGATTTGACTATATAATATCAACTTTATTTGTCTTTTTTTTTTTTTTTTTTTTTCAAGGAACTTCAAGGTTGGCCGTTGGTGACTTTCTCACTCAACTTTTAGATAACTACTCTCAGTCTTCAGGGATTCTTTTAAGTGTCTTTTAATTTATGCTTTTGTTCTGTTTCCTCTCCCCCAGCAGCACAAAGAGACAAATTACCTCTGGGATCGACAGTTTTCATCTTAAAGAGAGATGACAGAAAAACCATACTTATTCAGGGTTAATGTTCCCGAAGCCTTTCCATCGACTATCTATTTATCTGCTTGTCCTGTTAAAAGGGGAGTCCACAGTTCTGAATAAAATCCGTGCTTCTTCAGATTTATGGACATGCATAGCTGAGATAACGACAATAGCAACCATGCGAGCTGACCCAAAGAGGCCGACTGAATCCAGAGCGTCTGCTGCCCGGGGGTCAGTCCGTCTCAGTGAGTAACGTGATGTGATGTAATTTCAAGGGAAGGAATGTGAGGTCTGCTGTATAAAGTGAAAATTTTATGAGAAGTTGGTGAGGTAATATCTCCGGTGTTATTTATGTTTCATTACAATCAGGTCGCAGCTCGCTCTGAATGTGGAAGAGGTAGAGTCGATGCTAGAAGCACAGAGGACAAAAGCGTCAGAAAGTGATGCGCTCAGCAGATCTGTGAAACAGCAAAACTCATGTTACACACCTGTCAAGCATTAACAGAGGAACCTCCACATCCATCAACTCCAGGAGGTCTCTCACCGTTTGAAAACCTCACCCACGTTGACACAGCGGCCACCCCGATCTCCAACCTTTACAAACGACGTCACTTCCTCTGTTAGTCATTATTCTTAAGAGCCACTCGAGGGTGCTGTCACTTGAAGTAAACAACGCTTTATGAAAATGCCCGTCCTCCCAGGATAAATGATGGCATCAGAGTCAAATCTGAGTCTGATTAACATCTCCTGTATCTCACTGGACTTTGAGAGGAGGAGGTGAGTTGTGAATCTTCTTTTCGGGGCATCCTGTATGAAGCAAGCAGCTGAAACTCTTCTTTGTGTCCTACAGAACCTGATATTACTCATTTGTCTTTCAATATTCTTCATCTGCTATCCATATTTGAATTTTTTCAGAAACACAAAAGAAACATGATTCACAATCAGACAGGAGAGCAAACAAAAAAACCAATCTGCCCTGAATATATGGAGGTATGAATGATAAACTTTTCTGTGTTTCCCTCTTTGCTCCTCTTTCCTTCAGTATCATCAGGCTCATATCTGTCCCATCTGTTATTTTCATCCACTGTGGTTTGGTCAGAACACTGTGGGCATCACCTGAGGTGGAAGTGAAATCTAAAATGTAAATGCCTTTTCTTCTGAGGGGTGTGTGTGTGTGTGTGTGTGTGCTGCAGTCCGGTGTGTTTTGTGGCGTCAGAGCAAACACTTCAGGAGGTAAAGAAGGTGCACAACGCCTCGCTGTTACTGCAGAATCATTTCATCGTGCATTTACATGCAAATTCGCCCCTCTGCTGCCTCTCTGCAGCCACAATGGAGCTCAGCAAATCATTGTCTCATCACAGAGAGATGGATTTCATCCCCGGGCCTCGTGGATGTGGAGGCAAACCGGGCTGAATTCATATGTCGAGCTCTCTGCGGCTGCCACTGAGCCAGACTCCTCGTCCTCCATCATGGAAGAAGGCAAACAGCCCCGGCCCTTTAGCATTTGTGCAAATGTCAGAGAAAAGGACAGATCTCAGGAATTAACAGCAGTAGAGATGGAGGAAGCTGGAAAACCTTCTGCAGAAGAAATAGATGGAGCTGTGGTGGCAGCCGCTGGTTTCTCCTCTATAGAGAGAAATTAATCAGAGGAAGCTCAGAGCCCAAAGTTAAACACAGACCGTAATGAGACCCAGAGCTGAATATTTAGTTCATAAAGCATTCACCATGAGCGAGCTCTGGTATTAACTCTGAAGGTGACTGATATTAATTTAAACTGTGTCAACCTCTCAACATGATGTGCTTCAAAATACGTCAGCTGTATTCAGTGTAACTGATGTGTATGTTGTCATGACCGGGTGAAAACCTGCTCATTAAACTGGTTCTTTTTTATTAAAATGTCACCGTCGTAGTGTTAAAGGAGGGAAAGGAATTCAACATTTTGAGAAATGCGTATTTGCTCTGGTGTCGAGCGTGGAACAAGAACATGGATAGTAATCTCATGTCTGTGTCATAAGTGCACAGATAGTCTAACTTATTAAAGGCTGAAGGGGGGGAGCTCAGCTAACCTGGCTCCATCCCGAGTTCAAAAATACAACTACTACATGAACTAAATCAAGAAAAGCCCTGTTGGCTGAGAGAGAAGAACAAGAAACGGTCTTTATTTCAGTTTAGATGTATTCATAAACTATTTTGAGGTTGTTACCAGAACCCTGCAGTCACACCAGATAAAATGAGAAACTTTTCTTGTAACTCATTTTAAGTTTTCTACCAAGTGAAACCAGATTAAAATGTAAAACTCCTTAAAAGTGGTGGTGCACCTACAGACCTTCTGCCATTAGTTTGACTTGTTATTCCGACACAGACGGTATCTCACACTTGGCGTAAAGACAAGACGTCGGAGGATTTGTTTGTCCTCCTTACATGGCTGCTCATAATGACAGATTAAGTGATGCAACATGAACGTATGAACACTTTAAATATGGACCTCTGACGATGCTCGGCTAGCTACCAACAAGCTAACGGTCAACTCTGGTGGATGGGTGGGGTTTGCTAATCATCCTAAATCACTTTGATTGGATTAATGTGTGTAACTGCCCCCAAGTTCAAAATTAGTCACCAAAATATTTAACAAGAACAGAAGTTTGATATAGAAATAAGCTACTCAAAACATTATTTGACTCTTATTTCAGATGCAACAACATTAATCAAAAATTCACAGAAGGACACGGAAAATGTATTTTTCATTTCACCAAGTTCTCTGTTCGCTATCATGCAAAAATAATGGTGAAATACTAAAACTCTCAAAGTGAGCAGTCAGCTCTTAATTCAGATGTCAACTATAGAAAAAGAAGCTCTGCAAACTATCCTTGACTTCACACTGAAAGAAGTTCAACTACAGCAAAAATACACTGAGGAGAAATCTCCTTTGGTTTACTAAAGCATTCTTAGAAAAAGTATCTCAAACTATTTTATAAAATAAAAATCAGACTGACAACGACATGATGTTATAACAGAATATAATCCAAACAACAAAAAAATGACGTTTTCCTAAAGGTGTGTTTGGTTTGAATTGTTCAGGCACGTCTTCGACTCCACCGATGTATCTGAACAAAAAGAAAATCAATTACTTTTGTGGGCAAATGTAAAATAAAAATGAATCATTTTCTTAGTTTTATGGATTAAAATTGTTTGCAGTTTTAGTTGTTAATTCTTAAAGCAAACATAGTCGAACAACCAACAAGCTTCTGCAAAATGTAGTTAAATTACCAGTTTAATTGCATTAAAGTAGAGTAATTCACAACTCACTAACACCAAGAAAAACACACTTTATCCTGAACTTTTCCTCTATTTACCCACAAACGCTTTGACATAAGGACCAACTATTGCTTTTTGGTGAATGGTACAAGATGGTCTGAAAACTAAAGACATAAATCTGCCTCATCAAAGATGCAGGATGAGACTTCAGTCTGAACTTTATATCATTCGGCTGGTTTTCACACAGCGGCTCTTCCTCTATATGCTGATAAAGACTGAGAGGATGTTTTTTAAGTCAAATAATAAAAAAAAAATAATTTCAGTTAAAAAGGAAACTTTCTAATCAGAGCTCTTCAGATGTGCTTCATCTTCAACAGTAACTTTATTTGGTGCTTTAACCTTCGTATCAGCAGTTATTTTATCGCAGCTGTTATCACTTCCTTCAGATGGTGGAGATTTAAAGTTTCGGACCAAACTCCTAAAACAGCAGATTATAAGTGAAGCTCGGTTTTTATTACGCTGGAACAAGAGGTCAGCAGTGATGTCACATCTCACACTCCCACATGCAGGAACTGGAAAAAAAAAAAAAAAACTTAAGAGGGTTAAAGTTGAACATGAATGGAAGTTGGCCAGGTGCATCGTGGGGGGAAAAACGGCAGAGAAAACTCCAGCGAGAGAGTCTGCTGCCAAGTTTCTGTCAGACTGAAACTGATAACTGCTGCAGGGAAAAAAGAAGCAGCCAGCCAGTTTCTTTCTGCGTTTTGGATTTTTCTGAGCAGAATTGTGAGTCTTTGTTGTTCGGAGACTCGAGCCCTCACTAATCTTTGGTGACTTCAATGTTATCTTCAGCTGGGCGGGTGGGGCGTTTTTTCGGCAGCCCGGAGGGGAAACATTTCCTGCGGGGGGGGAGAAATCTCATTTTCTATTCAGTCCGCTGCTCTATTCAGAGTGGAAATGCCTCCTCATTAGGCACGCTGTCCAAAGAACATCAAATCATCGCATATCAATTGGATTATGTTATCGTCCGAATTGGATTTTTGTTTGGTTCAAACTCACTGCCTTTTTGGTTTTGGAGGCTCACCAGTACGAAGCGCAGCGGGCGGCAGAAAGCAGATGGGATCTCTTCGTCTGAACGTTTGTTTGGACCGATGACTGAAGGCTTCTCCTGATTACTCCCCCAGCTCGCTCTCTCTCAGGCTCCTTTGTCTCCTGCCTGACTGTTGACTTCTGAAGATCTGTGTCTGCCCTTCAATCAAACCTCCATTTTCACTTTTTCATTAAAGTAAAAAAAAAAAAGACAAAAAAAACCCAGCTGAACCGAATTCAAATGAAGCTCAGATAACTCAGACACCAAAAAGCAACTAAATTGGGTTCATCATTATCAAACTGGACTGAATACAGAGCAGAAATGAGCGGTCACTTGTACAGATTTGTCTAAACTGCAGTTCAGCTCTTTGTCCCGTCAAAGAACAGATTCACTTTCTGATAAATCTGACTTACATGCTGCAACTGTGACAGCTCTTTAGGAACATGGAGCACAGATTTGTTTTTCATTTGATGTTTCTCCATCAGGTCCTCGCTCCCTCAAAACAACCTCTGGTGTGTTTGTGACGAAGGAAGAAGGAAAACATACAGAATTAGTTTTAGGTGTTGCTGATACTGTTTTAAAATGAGTGTCATGATCACTGGAGAAAAATCAGTGGTAAAGGTAGATCTGTGTCTTTACTCAACAACAGTAATTGTTACGCAGGCAGACCCAAATGCAGGACGTATACACAAACCAGGCAGAATGAGGTTTTGAATGCAAATTTAATAGAGCGAGATCTTACAGAAATCTTGACATGAAGAGCGTGATCTTGACATGGCAAAGGTTGAGAACGATCTGGCAACAAGACAGGGGAGATGCAGACAATATATACAAGAGGTAATGGGAAACAGGTGGAAACAATCAGGGCGGGGATAGACAATCACACCGGCGGGAACACACAATGAGGGGAAGTCAAGGGACCTGAAACGAGAGGAGAGTTAGGGTTTCAAAATAAAAGGACATGCCAGAACAGGAAACAGAAAACATGACAGACAAAACTTAACAGATCTGACGAGACATTACAGTAATCCTAAAACCTGAAGCAATATTTTGATGCACCATTGAGGTCTGTTCATTCATTAAGAATATTTTTAATTCACTTAATCTGAACTTTGGATGTTGATGTGTTCAGGGACAGTACTGAGTGTAGGTCACCTGTGTTTTGGCAGTACTTTATTATCAACGATCCAAATTATTATTGTATGATTATTATTGTGATATGCAGATAAAACATGTTAAAATGGTAAATTAACTAAGCTTTATGTCCTCTTTGACATAACTGTACTTCAGAGTCTGTATTATAATTTGAATAATTATGAAAACATAAATAATATCATGTCCCCCCCCACATGTTGAACACAAGCAAATCTCCAAAGTTTCAATTCAATACTGCTACTCGTACTAAAGCTACTAAAAGCCATTTTTATAGACATTTTCTTAAACTGTGAGTCTGTCCTGACAGTCGTACATGAGACAGATGATCAGTGATAAAAATTCACCTGCTGCCTCGAAGACCATTTGACAAGAATCAACCACGCCCGAATCAAAACAACAACAAGACAAAGACGACTAAACAGAGGAAGACAAATGAAGAAACTATAATACCCGCTGTAACGTGCTACTGAAACGATGTAAATTTCCCCCCTGTGGGACTAATAAAAGGGTTATCTTATCTTATTTAACTTTTATTTGACCTCTCTCCTCTTTTTAGAAATTTTGACTGTGTAAACTGTCGTCTTCAAACATGTTATTAAAAGAAACTGCACTTTGCTTTAACAAGACTTTATGTTTCTGAAAGGAAAATGATAAGTAATAAGATTAGTAGTTATAGCAGTAATCATACAGTCCTTACCAAAGAAAAATACAATTATTACCTTTATTAAAAAAAAACCAAAGGGCACAAACGTGTGTTTGGTTAAAAAATCTTCGAAATTACTGAAAAAAAAAACAAGTAAAGCTCTTCCACTACACTGAAAAGTGAAAATAGTTCTGTAAAATAAAAATATATAATAACAGCCATTTTTCACTGTTATTTCCTGTTTATCATTTCTTGAAAGTTTTTTTTTATTTATTTTTTTTTTATTAAACTTTAGCTGCAACATTATTCAAATTCCTCCAAACTGAACCTGCAGCCAAAACCTGTCCGGCTCTACCTGCCGAGTCTCGACTTTATTCATCCAAGACGACGTCCCCGCGGGACCAATGACGCCATCTCTGGGGCTTCAAACCAGACAGGAGGGGAGGAGGAGTGAAGACAGGCAGCAGTCAAGGTGTGAAAGATGTGAAAGGTACAACAGGAGAGAGGAGGAAACGGAGATTTTGTTTTTTAAAAGCAGTAAAGAGAGGAAGAGTGGGATAATGGAGGTAAGAGAGGAAAAAAGGGGAAAATTTAAGATCTTTAATGTGAAAAAGAAACAAGAGGAGAGAGGAAGGGCGAAAGGAGGCGAGGAAGGAGAGGAAACTACCAAAGATGGAGTGAATGAAGGAGGACAGATGGGGGGGGGGGATGTGGCGTAGGAGGTGTAAAACAAAAAATGTAGGATAAAGTAAGGAAGTGAATGAGGAAAGGAAAGAAAGATGTGGGAGGTGAGAGAGCATGAAAATGCTGCTGCTCCTCAACCTACATCTGTAATCTGAAACTTGGTTTTTCAAATTAAGGGTGGCGTAAATGTAAGATGGCAGGCGGAGCGGAAGCAGGAAGCTGTAATCCAGTTTCAGGTGTCGCTGCATTAACGTTAGCCAGATCTCTACAAGCTAATCATTCAGTGAAATCCAATAAAAACTGACCTGGGAAAGCTCAGGCAGACTCCAACAGGCTCCAGTCTGCTTGATTTTATCTCCAAATTCACATCCTGAACTCTGTTTTCTGATCGTCCTCTGAAATTTCACCTCAATCCTTTTAGATCTGCAAAGCAACAGTTTTATCCACTGAAGTGAGCTGAGTCAGTTTGATGCTTTTTCTCTAGCAGCACTCATTTTAGTTGTAACCCCTCCTTGAAATTTTGCACATTTTATTTAATCTATTTAATGCGTTTCTAATGGTTCACTTTGTAGGCGCTGACCTTTGACCTCTATGAAGTCTGGAAGGAAAGGTTTGGTTTAAACTGAGCTGTCGTCCTTAATCTAATTTTTTATTTGTTGGTTTTCAGTTTGTTCTCAGCTCAGAGTTCGTCTGTTTCACCAAAACTTCATCTAACAAGAGTAATAAATTCATCAGAGTTTTTGGGGGGCAAAACTATTCTGAGAAAAATACAAAGATGATTCATCTCTTCAGCCTTGATCACTCTGGAAAAAATAATAAAATGTGCACTAAAGCTATATCTGGTCTCCTGCGTATTTCTTCCTCACCTAGAATATGTATGTATATGTGTGTGTGTGTGTGTGTGTGTGTGTGTGTGTATATATATGTGTGTGTATATATGTATATATATATATATGTGTGTGTGTGTGTGTGTGTGTGTGTGTGTGTATGTATGTATGTATGTATGTATACACACACAATTAATTATAATTATAATTTTTTTTAACTTTAAAGCTGTGAATGTAATATCATTCAGAAAATGTGCTGAATAAATAAATGTAATTCGTTCTTGTCCTTGCCGCTCTGCTCGTCCATTTCCCCACATTCGTCTCTTCATCCTGTCTTTTCTTAGCACCGTCTTTTATTTTCTTGCCTCTTTTAATTATTCCTTTTCCCTCCAGCTCCTCCTCCCTTCCTTACCTCTTTCTTTATTTTTTACTTTTAAAATGCATAAAGTGACTTAATCTAATTTAACTTACTCACTCCCCTCCTCCTCCTCCCGCTGCTCCATCTCTTTCTTTCCGAGGAAAGAAGGTTGGATGGTGATGGTGGAGCAGGCGGAGGAGGACGGACAGGCCGACATGCTGTCAGTTGTCCCCCATTAGAGCACCGCTCTGTCTTGGTCCTGCAGATCAATGGGCGGCCTAATGAAAGCCAAGCGAGGCTCCCTGTGAGACACACGGCGAGGAGGGGAGGGAGGCGGGGGTTACAACCAGCCAATAAGAGCACACTGCCGGTCTGATCCCGCATTTGAAGTTAATAATGAACCTGATTGACGCCTAATGCCGATATTATTAACCTGATCTGCTCCCGTCTGATCAGATCGATCAACTGAAGAACTAAATCAATAAAACGCACGGAAGAGCTGATTAACCTGAACAGATTCACACTCATAGATCATCACGAGCCCCATTCAGCGGAGAAATATATTCGTGATAGTTTCACTCTTGGAGATATTATCGATGTAAAATGCTGTCGACTTTAAGAGACCTCCAAAAATCAATCAAATCCTAGTTGGCAGTTTACAGAGAGTTTTATTTACTTCAGAAGAGAGTTTGATTTCTGCACCCACTGCTGACTTAAGTAAAACTGGAAAAGCACTGTGGGAAACACAGTCCTGAGGTACAATCTTTCTACTTAAAGTGCACAAGAAAGGGCTGTAAATGCACCAAAACCAAAACTATGAAATCTGCTTGTGAATATTAACTCATCAAATCTGTACATCCTGTTTGCACTACAGAGAAACACTTAAATCCTTCTCCACATATTGTGTTTTCAAAACGAAGAAAATACTTTCATGGGCAACAAACTACAAGTACACAGTTAAAATAGTGACTGAAAAAAGTGCAGTTTAATCAACCAAAAGGCAGAAGAAATAAAACTAATGGAAAAAAAACAAGTGGTCAGACAATAGTTCTGTGTTATGCAGACAAATAAAACTAGCTGTTAGCCAAAAAAAGAGTCTATAAAAATGTGTCTTTAAACAGGATTTAAAAGCAGATACAGGCTGTTTGAATGCTAACTGGAGACTTTTCCAGAGCCGGGATGCCTTCACAAAAAACGTTCGATCAAATTTGACCTTCGCCTCGACGAAGAAAAGCCAATACCATACATTTTAGATGTGTATTTGACAGTAGAGGGTTAAAGGTTTACTGACGGTGTACTCCTGACGATGTAAAGCCTCATATGTCATGAGTAAGATTTTTAAAAAGGATTATTAAAGAAATTTTTAACCAGTGTAGGGAGGCTAAAACTGGACTGGTGTAAGACGAGTGTTTGGTCTTCGTTCTGTACAGTTTGAAGCTGGACTACATGTCGGGCACTGAGGCAATAATTCTTCTCAGTTGGTAAAAGCATGATTGTAGAATAGAATAGAATAGAATTCAACTTTATTGTCATTGCACCTGCAGTACAGAGCAACGAAATGCAGTTTGCATCCATCCAGAAGTGCTTTTTAGCAGTACAATATAAATATAAATGTTACAATGTCCACAAGTATATGTGTGTATATATATATATATAGTATATACAGGCTATAGTCAGATATTTGTATTAGAATTCTAATGGTTGTATGTGAAATGGTTATCTATACAATATTTACAGTAAAAGTGCGGATGTTATCAAAAATATATACAGAAGTGTATTATCATTACAGTAGTGCAATGAGGATTGACAGGTATTAAATTAGCTACAGGTATAAAGTGCATCTGATGGTTTGGATTCAAGAGACAGAGTTCAGGAGACAGAGTTCAGGAGTCGGACAGCTGTGGGGAAGAAGCTGTTCAGGAACCTGGTGGTTTTAGTCCGTGCGCTCCTGTATCGCTTCCCAGAAGGCAGGAGGGTAAAGTGTCTGTGTGCTGGGTGACTGGAGTCTTTAATGATTTTCCCAGCCCTCTTCAGACACCGCTTCCTGTAGATGTCCTCTATGCTGGGAAGTGGTGCTCCTGCGATGCGCTGGGCGGCTTTCACCACCCTCTGCAACGCCTTCCGGTCTGCAGCGGAGCAGCTCCCGTACCAGACTGTGATGCAGCTGGTCAGGATGCTTTCGATGGTGCAGCGGTAGAAGTTCACCAGGATGTCTGAGGACAGGTGGTTCTTCCTCAGAGTCCTCAGGAAGAAAAGGCGCTGGTGAGCCTTTCTTGACCAGTTTGGAGCAGCCAGTTGTCCAGGTGAGGTCCTCGGAGATGTGGACTCCCAGGAACTTGAAGCTGTTCACACGCTCCACCGTCATTCCCTTGATGTGGATGGGAGTGTGCGGATCAGCATTCCTCCTGAAGTCCACAATGAGCTCCTTGGTTCTTCCCCGTGTTGAGCAGCAGGTTGTTGGTGTCGCACCACTCAGCCAGACGGTCCACCTCCTCCCTGTAGGCGGCCTCATCGCTGTCTTTGATGAGGCCAATCACCGTGGTGTCATCTGCAAACTTAATGATGGTGTTGGAGCTGTCGGCAGGTCTGCAGTCGTGGGTGAGGAGGGAGTAGAGGAAGGGACTCATCACACAGCCTTGTGGTACACCGGTGTTTATAGTGATGGTAGATGAGCAGTGATTATCCAGACGGACGTGTTGGGGTCGGCTGGTCAGGAAGTCCAGTAGCCAGTTGCACATGAGGGAACTGATGCCTAGGTCTGTGAGTTTTGTGATGAGTTTTGAGGGAATGACTGTGTTAAATGCTGAACTGAAGTCCATGAACAGCAATCTGGCGTAGGTGTTTTTATTGTCCAAGGTGTGAGAGGACAGAGTGCAGCGCTATGGAGACTGCATCCTCTGTGCTCCTGTTCTGACGATATGCAAATTGTTGGGGGTCCAGGGTGGGGGGGAGACAGGATTTAAGGTGTGCTAGGACCAGCCGCTCGAAGCACTTTGTGATGATGGGGGTGAGGGCTACCGGGCGGTAGTCGTTGAGGCTTGATGGTTTGGAGTTCTTGGGTACCGGTATGATGGAGGTGGATTTGAAGCAGGTCGGTACCACAGCATGAGCCAAGGACAGGTTGAATATGTCCGTCAGTACCTCTGCAAGCTCCCCAGAGCACGCTCTGAGGACACGTCCAGGGATGCCATCAGGACCTGCAGCCTTGTGGACCACGATCCTGCCCAGCACCGCTCCTACATCATCGGGGGAGAGAGTCAGTGGTTGGTGGTCTGGAGTCACGGCTGCTTTGGTTGCAGTTGCTGTATTCCCCCTCTCAAAACGGGCATAGAAAGTTGTTAAGCTCGTTGAGAAAGGAGACATCAGAGGAGGTGGGGGGAGGGGCTGGTTGTCTTGTAGTCTGTGATGATCTGGAGTCCTTGCCACATACGTCTGGGGTTGGAGTTGGTGAAGTGTTTCTCTACCTTCCCTTTGTAGCGGTGTTTGGCCTTTTTGATGCCCCTCTTCAGCTCAGCCCTGGCTGTGCTGTAGGCCTGTGCATCTCCTGACCTGAAGGCGGTGTTGCGGGCCTTCAGCAGGAGGCGGACGTCCCGGTTCATCCATGGCTTCTGGTTGGGATACATGGTGATCTGTTTCTGGGTGGTGACACTGTCTATAGTGGTGGAGATGTGGTCCAGTACAGATGAGGCGTACTGGTCCAAGTCTGTGTGGGTGAACATATTCCAGTCTGTGTTTTTGAACCGGTCCTGGAGCATGCTGTCTGTCCCCTCTGGCCACACTTTTATTGTCTTCACACCTTTCTTCCCTGAGCCCTCCAGCAGCAGCGGTTTAATTTTGTACAATTTTGGCGTACGTCACCTTTCCTTTTTTAGTGCATTTGTCTTAATTCCTTCTTAATAGCGCTTTCTCTTCTTTAATACATGAATCACTATCTGGTTTGATTTCCGGTGACTTAGTTGGAATGTAATGTGAGCAGAGATGGAGCTACTCGATCAGTCTCCTTTAGTCTTGGATAGACATAAATTGAGTTGTATCGTCGGCACAAAAAAGGGCTTTTGGCTCAGTCTGAGGTTTGCAGATTTTACCAAAATGTGACTTTGTTCCAATAAATCACACCGTTTAGTCAATATTTTAATGCAACAAAATTTTTCTGTTTTTTCCTTGAGCCTTCAGCTGGACCTGAAGTTGAATATTTAATGTTTATGTTTTCAGGTGAAGATTTCCTTGTTTCTGAACGACAATGAGAGTCTTGATGCGCTCATCCTGCATAAGACCAAACCAGGACACCGGAGCAGAAAACTTTCCAGACTCTCTTCACTTTGTCTCCGTAGTGTTAACACCTTTCTTCCCTGAGCCCTCCAGCAGCAGCGGTTTAATTTTTCCAAACAGTTCCTGTGGGGATGGAAGCAGCAGCAGTAAAGCAGGAAGGCCATAAAACTGGGAAAGGACATTTCTGTAATTCACTGGAACGTTATGATTCCCCGTTGAGTCTGAGGAAGTTCGCTTTAACTGCTGAAGTGTCTCCACCACCTGATTTATACTCGTTCATTTATTCTGTTTGTCTTTAAATGTAAATCCAATAAATGAGCAACTTTGATGCAGGAATCACTGAACCCTCACAGACGAGGCACTGCAGCGATATTTAATCAAACAGGGACCGAATCTGAAACTCAGGTAAACTCGGTTCGACTGTTGTGTGGATTATGAACCAAATAATCAAAAGTGATTTGTTCTGCTGCTGAAATATCTTTAAAACATGCTCCAAATGCTCCCGTCGCTGCTTCAGGCACCTCATAACTCCAAAATAATAAACATTTTAAAGTTCTTTTAATTTTTATACTTCAGAAACTTTCAAAGAATTTGTCATTGGCATATTTCAATCTATCTCAAATAACTATCTCTTGTATGTGACGCATCATTCCTGCTTTCTTCAGCAGCAGTTATAATACGTTGGCACTCTTTGCAGTGTTTCCAATGTAATAAACTTCATGCTAGATTTGATGACCTTAAAGGCCGACTTCTGTATGAGTGTTTTATTTCTTCTTTATACCTTCATTACTATTTCATGTGCATGTCCATACTGTCCACTTGGGTGCAACAGAAACAAGCTATGAACACTATATTGACATTATTACAATTATGGTGGCTTAAAAATTGAAAGAAGACTTGTAAGTGTTTTTCAGAAAGGCTGCAACAATCAAATCAGAACTTGGCGAAAGATGAATCTTATATACACAATAGAAATAAGCAAGCAATTTAAAAAGTGCAAGTTAAAAGTTTGAGGCCAGTTTGTACAAAATACAACATATTCATTACAAACTGGACTCATAAGGTGCCAAGTAAGGTGAAGAAACAAAAGTAAAGTATAATATTGAGCTCAGTAGTTTTATCTAAGTTGACCTTTGAACTTGCTAAATGTGGATTTCTAAATGTCTTTCTCTTCTTTTGGGATGTAGATCAGTTAAATTCAATTTGGCCTCAGAGGAACGAGGTCTTTATGAACTGCAGCGACTAACAGCGGCATGTTTAAATTGTGTGCATCACAACGTGTGTTCAGCAGAGTAAAGAGGGTTCACACACAGAGTACGCTCACTAAATCAACCTGTTAATCACTGTTTAAATGACACTGGATGTGACCCATCTGTTGAGCAAACGCCGATGGGCCCGACTCGAGTGAATGCCGGGGCCTCGGATGGATTTCACCTTCGGCATCTCAAACATCTTCTCTTTGAGCTCTTTTAGCTGATGTTTATCCACATTTACAGAGACGCTCCACCTTCACACTCAGCCACATTTATCCACATTTATACAGCTGTTCAGACAATTCGACCTCACCGTTACTGAATAGGTCAATTCAGTTTTTTCACAGCATCTTAAAGATGTTTTGGAGTGTAAATAATGAAAGATATAGAAGGAGAGCGGGGCAGAGATGTGACCTGTTCGTTTCTTAAGCAGGAGAAAGAAAAGGAGTGTATTTTAGTTTTTATCTGTTTGTGCTTGTCTTCTCTTTTTAAATGAATACAGTTTCAGCGAGTAAGTGTGGTGCATTGTTGAGGCTCATTTCCTGCCGCTGTGATGATTTTTTTTTTTTTTTTCAGGTACTGTATTTAGCAGCAGATAAAAAAACAACCTTCACTTTCTGTCTGTGCATGTGTTTGAGCGTGCATGTTCAAAAGCAGTCAGCCTCCCTCTTTCTTTTCTCCGGCGTGTCCTTGCAGAGGCTCCTCCATAAATCTTCAGGTACGACGGAGCTCAATTAGCGGCGACGACGCCGATGCCGCACTCTGAAATGTCACCGTCTTCTTGTTGCTGCCAGACAATTACTGTTAAATATCTTTTATTGTTGTTTGTGTGTGTGAGAGCCAATTCTCATTTAGGATTCAAAGGTAAAAGTGCAGACGGTGTCATTAAAGAGGTCTGAAGTAATTAGCCATCTACCTCCTGCTCAGTAATCAACACCAAAGAAGCAGCCGTGTGTTGGACAGAAGTGGGAGGACGGTGGGAGGGAGGGGCCAAATGTCACACTCTTTCTAAGTTGGGTGTTTTTTATTTACTTATGGACTATTTTGGCAAATATAATTTAATAGAAAACTAATAAATGAATAAAACATTAGTTGTTTTTTTTTTTTTCAGGCCACTTTGTTCCAGTGAAGGAAAATCTTAACGCTACAGCCTGAAATGATATTTTTAACAACACTGCAAACTTTGGGCAGACAGTTTGAGAAAGCCTTTTCCTGTTTCAGTCTTTTTTCTTTTTGTTTGTTTGTCATGGAAGAACTTGACGGCCTGCAAATTCCTGCAGCAAATTCAATATTTGGTGCAAAGACTGACTCCAGAAGAGTGGAGCAGAACATTAAAGCCCACGTCTTTATAAAAGTGACATTTTCAGCTATTGCATACAGTAATGAAAGTTTGTCCATTTACTTTTGGCCATATAGTGTATCTGACTCTACAAGGCCTCTGCTGCAAATCCAAAGTGTCTTCAGCTCCTGCTGCTGCTGCTGAGCGTCTCTTCTGCCTTTTGATTTCTTTTTACATCCAACTTCTGTGGTAGCGAATCGTTTGTGGAAGGATGTGAGCATGCTCAGAGCAGCAGGAGGCACCCCCATTAATACAAAGTCAAATGATAAAGTATTTACTATTCACTGTGCTAATGTTCACAGCGCCGTACTTTGGAAGTTAATGTCTTGCTGAGAGCGGCGTCTTCGCTGCTGCTGACGGTGTCCATCAACGTAATTTCATTCACATTAGTCTGCTCAGTTATTTTAAACATACTTAAAGCAGTATTTATTTTCTTCCTTGTTTTTTTTTTTTAGGCCACAGAACAAGCTACAACTACACTGATCACATGTTTGTATATCAGCTTTACAAAGAGATCGAACATCCTGCAGATGCACATAAACATGTCTCCAATGGGATGAAGTGTAATATTCACACTACTTTTATTTTATTTTACCTCTGCTTTGGTCTCCATCAACTCCTGAGAAAAGTCTCTTCAGCTGCTAGATGTTCCTTTTTCTTCACCATCGGATCTCTTTCTGTGTCTGTCTGTTGTTTTTCTGCTGAGCATCTCGTGTACAGGGACTGAACCAGACAGGAAATGCACTGAGAAACCAAAGCTAGCTGTTAAAAGGCTTTTAAATGTTTAATCAACTATTTTGAAATGTTTTCAGTCTATTTGTGAGAGACTCCGTCTGTGCTTTGTAAAAACACAATATGTCACAATCACAGTCCAGGTCGGTATCGTGTACATTGTTTGAGATTTCTAAAAACGGGGTCAGAGGTCAGACTGCAGAGAAGCTCTTTGTTTTGATGGAGCAGCAGGCAGCAGCAGGTATCTGCGCCCGGTCGACATGAACACACAAACACTATAAAGACACAAATTTCAGGAAATTTAGATGAATATAGATGTGCGACACCTTCTGTCGCTCGCCGGCTCGTCCATTTGTCTCCATTAGAGTCTGCAGAGCGAATTAAGCTGTGCATCTGTTGCAGGTCATGTCTGGATCTGTCATCGACACGCAGCTTCACGGCTCGTCTCAGCACACAGGGACGTATAGGGGTTCAACTGTGACAAAACTACAGGAGCAATGGAGTAAATTAAATTGGAGTCTTTGTTTGCTAATAAATAAACCAGGACCAAGCTTTTAAAGTTATAAAGCAGGTTAATAAAGGTGACGACACACAAGAAACAGACAAAGCTAAACTTTACAGAGAACAAAATAAAATGTCCACATATACAGACAAATGTAATCCATTAACAGGAGCCCTTTATTTTAGGTGACGTGGCCACCTTCACTGTAATATGCAGAAAATCCCCAAAGGATCAAGGCCAGGAAGCATTTTATCAACATATTTTATCATGTCAAAGTTCAGACTGTAGATAAGATATAAGATGATGATGGTTTGGTCTTTTGTCAGATCTGTCTGAGAATGAGTCTGCAGTCTGAGGCTGGAACAAGTTTTAATGATAACATGCAAATAAAGCCATCATCTCAAATGTGAAGACTCAAATAAACTCATAAATGAACTAATTCTGTCCTCACTTGAACTTCTTCAGAGCTTAACTCTCCGTCTGCATGCCTTCAAACTTTACAATGTTGATCAATTTCCATTTCTTTAAAAAACACATTGACTAAAATATCTGGACATGTCCTTATCTCAAACATTCACCAAAACCCAGAGAAGTAAGTGTGGAGGCACTTTTCTTATTATATTTGACAAAAACAACAATATCCTTGGATAGAGCGGTCTCCTTTCTCAGAATATGATCCTGTATGAAAGTTTGTTTGCTTTTCACAGGAGATGTACAAACCAGAGTTCATGTGTCCCTCACTTCCAGATCGATTACATCTCGTCTTGGTGCTCGTTCAATACTTTTGCCATCAATAAGCTTCCATATGGATTTGTCAGATAGCCGTGGATGGATAGAGAGAGAGAGGAGGAAATGCTATGAACTCTGGGAAACTTGTCTCTATGCTCAGCAGAGGCTGTCAGAGCGGAGAGAGAGTCGAGAGAGTCGTTCTGCTTCAGCGACGGGAAAATGCCACCGAGCTGCTCCGCTTCCCCGCTCATAAATACTCTCAAGGACCGCGGCTTTACAACAAGTCAATAGCTTCTGTTAGCAACGCACACTCATACACACACACGCGCGCGCACACACACACACACACACACACACACACACACACACACACACACAGAGCGGCGGAGAAACACACACAGCCTGCACATACACACAAATACAAAACACACATCAGCAAAATACGCAGATGCATGCTGTCAAAATATAAATCAACAATTACAGCACTACATAAACACAAGTGCCAGGCCAGCAGAAAGGGCTGCTGGGATAAATGTGGAGGCCGAGGCTGACGGAGCGGGAGGTAAATCTGTCTGGAAAGGAGAGAGGGAAGGAAGGAAGGGAGGATGGAGAGAAGATTACAACATGAGTCTTCATTTAAAAGAGCTCTGTTTCCTCACAGCGACGGAGGAAGAAGGACGGACGCTCTTTTGAAACTTTTCTGTCACGACTTTCTTAAACATCTCGTCAGCAGAAGAGACGTTAAAATGCAGCAAAACTCCACAGTGGGATGTAAAATAATCGAAACCTCATTGAAGAACTGAACGCTTTTACAACAATGAGCATTATTTCAGCCTCATCGGTAGCTTCAGGATGTCAAAGTTTAAAGTTCAAGCACCTTAAATCTTAAATTTACTGACAAGAGAGGATAAACCTTCTTGTTTTCCCCTGAACCTTTAATATATCACCGAATCTCCACGAATATCTTTTTCTTCTGCATCGCCTCACTCTGGAACAAACTTCAGTCTTAGCTCCAAAAATGCTAAAAAACTATGAGAGAAGAGAAAAAATATTCAAAGAAAGAAGACAAAAAGCAACGAAAGAAGAAGAAAGTAGAAAATAATGGAGAGACCTTTAAATCCTTCTGTTGTCTTTTATCTCTTTACTGATTTATTGCTTCATTTGTGTATTTCTCTCTGTTTCTCTGCTTTATTGTACTTTTGTCATTTATTTATGTGGCATTTTCATCTTATTGACAGTGTGGACAGATGGGAAAGGTCTGGAGGACAGAGGAAGATAGACGAGAAAACAGAAACGAGGCCTCAACTGGAATCGAACATTGAGATCTGAGATGCAGATCGTCAGTACGAGTGTTAACCGCTCGGCTGCCGGGACGTTTTAAATTGATGTTGTCGTAGTTTAGTTTTTTTTAAAGAAGTGGTCAGTCAATGCGACGTTTCATCACTGAAGATGACAGTTGCCACTTGATGGCAGTCGAAGCAGAATTATCAGTTTCATCCCTCGCCGTTGTCCTTCGGCTCGTCACTGGAAGCGCAGACGTGTCCGTGGAGGAACAAACCGCCGCTGGTTCGATTCCCTCAGCCCGGCCAATCGCCTCCCTCCAATGCGGCGTGGCCTCCATATTCATTTTATTTACAGCTCGGCCCGTCCCAGCGGTGTGGAGCCGCTGATGTGTTGGAGGAGGGAGGTGGTTGGATGTGAAGACAAAGAGAAAAGAAAACCACTGCCTGACTCTGGATTCTGGGCGGCTGTTATTTTTAGCCAAAGCAGACATAATTACCCGAGCAATGTCTAACAAAATTGTTCAGGCTCGGCTGGGCAATTAGGCCAGGCGGAGCAGCTAATGGAGAGAGAATTACACAGACCTTTCCCCCATTAGCCCCCATTTACAGCAGGAAATTTACTGGGAGTGTATGGACCAGCCGTGACTTCCAAACCAGATTACTGCTCTGAAACCACTCTGCCTCCATCCCTCCATCCCTCCACCCCTCCTGACCTGCACACAATGGATATCCAGTCATACAAAATAAGAGGAAGAACCAATAAAAAACTGCCTCATCAGCTGCGTCATTTCAAAGAGTTGCGCCGATGAAAGTGGGCGAACAACATCTGGTATTAATGGGCTTTTAAACTCCAGCCTCATCAGGGATCAGCCAATCACAGGAAGGCAAAAGGATGATGTCATGACGTCACACACACTGTAAACACAGCGAAAACAGATTTAAACATTTAACAGAAGGAAAAGTATTAACAGAATTTAAGTAGATGCACATTTTGACACGACGGCTTTAGTTTTTTCTTCACTAATTTGTGCAGTAAACAGTCAGCTGACACCTGCAGGAGCTTCTCAACATCATTTTTAATGTGTGAATATCCAAACACACACTCACAAAATAATACTGTGTGCAGCAGCATTAATATTACCTTAATTGGAATTGTGGAGCCAAAAGTACACAAACTATATTTGTCTACATAACAAGAATAAAATTTAATCTGCTCATTATTTTGTCTGTAAAATATTCATTCATTAGCAGCCTGATGGTCACAAATGTGTAAAAGGTAAAATATTTTACTGTGAAACGCAGCAAAATGTATAAAGTGTGTTGTGTTGTTGTGGACAGGTGTGTGTGTGTGTGTGTGTGTGTGTGTGTGTTGCAGGAGGGGACTGGGTCAGTAGCTCCAGGCTGATACCTGTGGATCTACAGAGCTGCTGCATTAATTATGAGGAACTGCACAAGATTAAAAATGGAGGCGAAGTGAGGAAGAGGCTGCTTCTTCTCCACAGGTGGAGAGGATGAATACGAAAAGGTGCCATGTGTAATCCACACACACACACACACACCTACACACACACACACACACTCTTTACATCCATCCTCCTCCTCCTCCTTCTTCTTGGTTGTAGAATTCATAGCTCAGGCTTAACAAATATCAAAGGCACAAAAGAAAGTATTAACAAGGCAAAAGTTCCTGATCCCTTTTTATAAGATGGAAAAAACGAAAAGCAAAGCAGCTGAGGAGATTTCCATTCCAACATTAATTCCAGCACTGGTGAATTTCCAATGTCGGCAGCCATTAAGGCCTGTCAAATCAAATGTGACACCGGGGGAAGGAGAGAAATATTCAAATCATCTTTCAAATCTTTTTTCCAGAGCTGCCTTTCTGAGAACTGTTGCTCTCGCCGCTGACAGCTCTGACAATTAATTTATGTCTTACAGATTATTCCATAAACCACCGCTGACCCCCCGACGACGTGCATGAGCACACAAACACTGGCGGGAACAGACGCGCACTCACGCCACGTCTCTGCAAATACCTGTCCGAGGGGGCGGGACACTTTCCCTCCAAGTGTCAATCATCCGAAAACACCTCAATTACGAAGGCAGCAGCTCAGACATGTAGTGAAGAGCAGTATAAGATGTACATCAAAGGTTCAGTTTATTCATTCATAAAAACATGGAAATCACAGCGCTGCTCCATAATAAGATATTCATGTTTCTGGACGTGTTGCATCGCAGTGGTCAATTTTATTTGTCATCAGATTGATGAACAAATCACATCGTGTTAAAGATCAGAAGCACGACTCCTCCTCTGGGAAAGTTTTGGGCTCGACAGTCGCACCATCACTCGAATTAGAGACTGCAGACAGAAGAAATAAAGATTCAAACAGATCATTTTAAGTTTTCAAAGTTCATCACAAAGTCAGAGTCTGTAAATTAAAATGTCTTCTCTTTCTTGGATCGAATAACCTGGATGTCTTTTTGCAATATTCAATATTCAATTTTAGGATCTGAGATAACATGATTTCTTTTGTTTTGACTTTAATATTTAGGTCTGAAAATGACGTCTGGGATTTGCAGAAAACCTGAAACTAGTTTGAATATTAAAAAGGTGATCCTGGTTGTAAACCCACCTGCTGTTGGACTAGTTAAACCTTCAAACATAAACAGTAATTGTCTATTAAAATACTGAATGCAGTAAATGATCCCACTTTGAATATATAAATGATTCAGTTTCAGATTCAAACGTTGACGGCCTCCATACGCCGCCATCCTCCGGTGACAGGAGTTCATTTTTGTGGGATTTGTGTTTTGAGCTTCATTAACCGGTGCCAGATTAGTCCTCGGTGGGACGGCTGCGGGGGGAGACGTGAGCGCCTCGCCTCCGACCTGCCGAGGTGCAAGCAATTAAGGAGCAGGAAGAAGGAGTCTGTCAAGAGCGCCAACGCAAAAGCTCAAGACACCTAACCCACTTAGACGCTTTCAGCTCTTTAATAAAGAAACTTCTGTAAACTGTCAAAATGATAATAGCCCGGGCCACCGCTGGTAATTGCAATTAGAGGAGGTAAAGTAGGATAGTACTGCACAGACACACACACACACACACACACACACACATCCCTCCTGAAAATCTGTAACCTAGTTTTTTTTTTTCCCCATGACATCATCAAAAAAAAAAAAACAACAAATAAAATTCCTTCAAATGTTAGTTTATATGTTTAATTAAAAGGGAATCAGGACAAGATTACTGATATTAATCTGACTCAGAGACAGAAGTTAGTTAAAGATGAAAACAAATAATCGAAGAATCAAAGATGAGAAGGAAAAACAAGAGGAAGGAAAGAAAGATGGAGCGTGGTTATAAGACAGACATAGAGAGACGGAAAAAAGCTAAAAAATGCTAAAGAATGGAAAAGAGATAGAAATTACATAAAAAATGAAATAAGAGAAAGTGGAAAAATGCTAAATAGAAATGATAAATGAAAATAAAGTGGAAATATGAAGAAGAAAAGATTAAATACAGTTATGATGGACAGTATGGGATGAAAAGCAGAACTGAAAAAGGGAGGAAAAAGAAACAAGAATAAAGAGGAGACAACGTGACGGAGAAAAAGCAGAGTGAAAAAGAAAAGGACACAAGAAATGAGAGAAAATGAAAGAAAAAAATCAGTAAAGACAGAAAAACAAATGACAGTGAGGGACAGAAACATCTCACTGCTGAAAGGAAAAGAGTGAAAGAAAGACGTCGGCAGATTCAAAGAAAAAACAAGAAAGAAAGAGAAGGAAAGAAAATAAGGAGAGAATCAATAAATCCTCTAAAACATCCTTTAATTTGACAACTTATTCTCCATTCAAAGCTCACTAAGGATCTTTTTTCTAAAGTCTGTCACCACAGACGAATTCATTTTAAGAGTAAAAACATCTTTTTTTCTTCTCACACTTCACTTCATCAGCGGTGTGTTCGTTCATTTGACATCAGTGACTTCCTGCTTCCTGTTTGATCCGTCCTCTCTTCAACATTACGGAGAGCCGTCGACCCCCACGTGTTCAGATATTCCACATTCATATTCATCCTCAGCCGTATCTGATAGATGACAACCATCAGCTGCAGAGGAGGAACGCCACCTCCGCCACCTCCGCCACAATAAAGCAAGGCGAGGGGAAGGGAAGGAGCCGCTGCGTTTGATGTCTTATCTGCCTCTTTGATGATTCAGTTTGACTGGATATTGATCAGCAGATCAGCGTGGGCATTTCCAGGTGTAATCTTCCTTTTTCTTGCCAACACAAACACACAGCAGTCACGTCTTCTCACTCATCCTGTGCTTGACTAATCGATTTTTAAATCAGACTTTGTCTTATTTTGAAGCTCCAGCTTGGCGTTGACGCTCCGCCAAACACGCGTCAGGTTTGATGAGCTCGCGTGTCGGATGGCGTGAAGTCGTCTCGTTGTTGGAAACATCGGTGAAGTGACCGGATGAGCCCCGAGGTTTGTTCGGCTTTTGAGTTTCATAAATTCAATGAGGCTTTTATTGCCTGATTCAATATGCGGCATAAAAGGCCACAAAGACAATAAATGAAGATGGAGTTTTATTTGCATCTCTTCCTGCGGGGCTAAATTTAAAGGATCAGTGAATCAAATCATTAAAATAAAACCCCCTCTCTGCCAAGCGTGAAGGAAGGAGTTAATTACTCAGATTTAGTGGTTTTGGGGCGATTTCAGTTTCCTATAGACGCCTGAACCGGAGCTCTTCTTCCGCACTGGAGGATCCATGGCTTGTTTGTGCATGGATTAACAGCAAAGGAAAGGCAAATCAAATAAAATTAAGTATTAATATGCAATATGCATAATTGACAAGCCATCGCTTGGAGTGCTGTTCAAAAACTTGCAACAAGGTAATAAAGTAAACAAGCAGGGGATAGGATTCAGCTCACAGACTCCCCACAGCCTGAACGTGGAGAAAACAACGAGGCCGATGTAGCGAGCAGCTCTATATTTTTATTTTCATTGAATTTATTATCTCTGCTCGTCGTTTTCAGCAAAGAGCCGTCTGTGGTTATGAATATGTAAAGCTGCAGGGGGGAGATTTACCTGTTGACAGCCTCCTGTTTGGAAGCTTCAGTCAATTTTTGGATTTTGAATCCTTGTCTTTTTTTCAGGAGAGAATCATCATCCATGCATATGAATAAACTGTTACACAGTGGAGGAGCTGAGGATCCAGGTGTTGCATTTAGAGAGTTTTACACATCGGGGCAGAGGGCTTTTTAGAGCTGCTGGATGCCAAACTTCAACATCATTTCAGTGATTTTACCAGCCAACTATGTACGATTTTTTTGTTGTTATTGTTTTCGTGGGTGGGGGCAGGGTCAAGCAGCAGGATGTCTAAATGAGACCTGGTCACCTGCCAGACGAGCTGAACTGAACAAAAAAGCTCCGCCAACTTCTTCTCAGCATCTGGCAGCAGTGTGGAGGGAGAAGGCCGCAGGGTCCGGACCTGGACTCTGCTGAACTCCTGGTTTAACAGACGTCCTCACCCACATCGAGAACATTTTATACTGTAAAATCCAGAAACAACTCAGATCTCCTCTTTCCACTTGTCCATCCCCCTCGCTCTGACTGCAAAACAAAAGGTGAACACTCCTTTTCTCTTTTAGCCACGACCCTCTGGGATCATCTTCACTTATCGATCAGATCTGCGAAATGTTTGGATAGTTAAGCGGCGTCTAAAAACTCATCTTTATAAGCGTAAGCGAGCCTTTTTATAGACTCTTCAACCGTTCATTAGTTTGGTCCTTCATTGTGCTGTGTTTCATACCATCATTTAAATACGTCATGTTTATTTTCTTTTTTCTTGTCTTGTCTTTCATCATTTAGCCTACACCTTTTCATTTTTAATGTTAACTGTGTTAAGTTTGACTTACTTACTTCAGACCTTCTCACCTGCACCTGAAAGCACCATAACTCATTCATCCTCTCTGTAAAGTCGGGGTGAACCTGTCGGTGCCATTATGGACATGAAGCTTTGTATTTATTAATGGAGGAGATCAGGCTACTTAAAGCTGCTCTGGTCAATATCTTTAATATCTTTATGACAGCAGGAGATGAAATGTTTGTTACCTGCAGAGAAATATCGCTCAACACTGCAGCTCCCCTCGGCTTTATGAAGGTTTTAACTTTCATTTTTCAGCTCATTGTTTCTTTTTCATTAAGTCATTTAGGTTTTTTTTCAATAACTCTCAGCACTCATATCATCCTTTTTTTCCATCAGCAGTAGGCAGCTGGTTTCATCAAACAAGCTCCAGTAAACCCGCCGTTCACTACCTGAGTCTATCTGTCTGCCGCTGAGACGAGCTGGTGAACAAAGTGGAACATTTATCAGCCAGAGAGCCAGATAGAGACCAAATCAGAGCTAAAGGAGATAAATACTGGACTTTGCTCTTTGTCTGCAGGCAGCTGTTTGCTAAGGCTCACACCAAAACACCTTTATAACATTATAAAGTGTCAAATGCTTCATTGTTCTTTAAAAGTGAGTCAGCTGTTTTTATCAACTTGCAAAAGCTTGCATGGAAATCTGCTCTTTTGCAGCCAAAGGAGAAGTTATTTCAAACTTCTCTGTGCCTTGTTTGGTCCAAAATTTTGATTTATGTGGTCCATCAGCTACCAGCTGACCTTTGAAATTTATCAGGAGGATGTTGGCTCTTACTTCCAGTTTGAAAACTCCTGATTTCAGTCAGCATTTCAAACCAGCTTTAGACATTTGTAATGCTGCTGTTGGAGTGATCAGTGGAGCTGCCTGTGCAGTTTGTCAGGATCAAAACAAAGTCTAATTAACTGAAGTCTGTTTCAAAAAGGGAAACGACCTGGAGATTGTCCATAATCAGGAGGGACGACGTGCTGGCAGACGTCCTCTCCAGCATGTAAGTGGTAAAATACTGCCAAATGTAAAAGTGTTTATTGTTGTTCCTGAATTAACTGGCTGCCTCGTTGGAGTCTTTCTCAGGAGATGAGGTGTGACGTCCTTTGTACTGTGTGTTTCTGTCGACCTGCTCTTTTTTTATTTGGACTGAATCTCCCTGAAACAATCAGCTGTTCCTGTCCAAATCAGCAGCACGCTGCCTCTTTAGACTGGCAGCAGTCTCCTAACACCACTAATTTCTCTTTAATTTATTTAATAAATTTAGATTAGGATCATTTGAAGTTTTGCATCTTTATGTTGCTTCCTTCTGAAAAAGGGTTGTAAGATAAATCTCATATCTGTGACAAAAAACTTTGGTTTTATCACAATGTCTTCACAGAAACTTTCTTCTGCAGGGAATGAACACACTAACTTGTCACTTAGCTGACAGATTAGATTATGTTCATATTCCAAAATATAATATATTAGAATATATTAGAATAATAACATTTTACATTTCTATATATTTTTTTAGGATCTGCTGCCTTTTTCTTGGTTCTGCTTCAGTAATTTTTATCTCCATAAAAGCTGCTGCCACAAATGTTTAGAAGCTTCTTCCTACAACAATGAAAATCGCCTCGAGAAGAAGAGTTTTTATTTCTAGTTCGAGGAGAAAAAAAGACATCTGGAAGCTTGCTTCCTAACTTTTCAAGCCAAGAGTTTAAATTAGAGCACCTGTTTGTGGACGATGTCTCTCAGTGTGATGACCTGCAAAGCGCTGTCTTACACCCCCAGTACTGGTTTCCCTCCAGTGCAGTTGACATTTTCCCTCCCAGCTTGAGGAGAAATGTTGTCTAAGTCTGTATGTATTTGTGCCCATTTGTTCATTCATGGGCGTGTTGGTCTGAAATTAGGAGAGATCAGGTGCATTGTTGGTGTATTGATGTCTTTGACCAACAAATACCCATTTACATGCCACATATTAAGAAGTGCCTTCACTACACTCTGCTTGTAACATGTCTGTCTGCTCGTGCTCAAAGTGAGAGCACACGACCAGATCTGATTCCTCAGGAGAAAATGCTCAAACTTGGTACTAAATTGGTCATTTAAGCACACGACGCTCTTTGTCCTTGACAGATCTGATTCCTCAGGAGAAAATTGTTCACTTGGTACTAAATTGGTCATTTAAATATCGACGCTCTTTGTCCTTTACTTTGTGCTCAGATAATGTGACTAAAAAGAGTCGGACACACCCTAAATGCACCATACGTTTTAACACCGTGCACTATAGATGGTTTAAATAGAGCTCTGTGTGATGCATTGCTGTTGCAGCCTCTCTACCTCCTCTGCTCCACCTCCAGCCCTCTGCAGACTCCTCCTCCTCCTCACAGCTTCACCGACACGCCATTAGCTCCGCTGTCCATCAGCGGGCTGTGATGTGAGATTAGAGGGCCATGCTGCAACCTCTGAGGTCACTGCGCTCTCCTCTGTGAAGCTCTCTGAACACCGTCTCCTGACCTGCTGCTGCACAGATAGACGGGGACTAAAACGAGTCTAACAAAGAGGCTTCAGATACACACATCGTCTGAGTTCTGACCCGTCTACGTCTTCACCGCCAAATTAAGACTCTCTGAGCTACTACAACTCTGTTCACTCCTGCAGGAAATTTCTGTACTGTGTTCAGCTCAGAAGAACAGACTGATTTGATTTGTACCAGAAACTTTAAATATTCTGTCAAGTAGCCTAATATTTGAAATGTCAGTATAAAAAACAATACAGCATTTTCATCTAACTAAATATAAAATCCATCGCCATAAAAATGTGAATTTTCTGTGTAGGCCAGCATACCAAGGATGGAAACATGCACATCACTCCTTTCTTCACTTTGAACATCCTACACTTTTACTTCCTCTGTAGTCTCACAGGCCAACACTGGTTATACACAGCCTGTACTGAGATTACACCCCTGCCTGCAGGAAAAACAGCACTTCAGCAGCTTCAGTCTTCAGTCGACAGGATCCATTCAGCCACAGTGCTGCCGTGAACTCTGACTTCAGGATGACTGTGAAGGCCAACAACATTTGCACAGAAAGTATTTCACCAGCAGCACATTTTCAGTGTCAGGAGCCCTGAAACACAAAGATCCACCAGACCTGTGAACTATATGCTTTTATTGTCTATATACACACAGTTTTATTGTCATGTTAAATACACATATACAGATTTCACACAAACACATACACTGTAAATATCACACAAACACACTGTACACTGTATATATATACTGCATATACTGTCAGATCCACAGACCTCCTGCATACAAAGCAGCCTGTTTTAATAATCTTATTCACTATAATCACAATAATCACTGCTGCAGTGAGGAGGAACGTGACTGAGGAACGTACTGATAACGGTGAAAAATACTGAAAAAACAAACAAACAAAAAAAAATGCAGTCCTCTACAAGCCACATTCATAGCTTTTTAAAGATAATATATAAAACAGATATTCCCTGGCCTACCTGGAGAATTTTACAGTTAATGTGATGTTTTATTCTCTTAAAGATAATAAACCTGTGCGCCCAAAGCTTCTTCCTGTCAGCCTCGTGTGGCTGAAGAAGTTCCCGTCGTCAGTGTTGACTGTACAGCGGCGCCACCTGTCACACCCGTCTCACCTCCAGCCTCCGCCCACCTCTCCCCGGTGTGACGCCTTCGCTCTGATGCAGCGAGGACGGGATCTATGAGCCGCGCTGGTGGGTAAGGGCAGGCATGTTAAATTTTGCATGGATTCCCTTTGAAGTGTCAGGAGATAAAAAGGGAAGCTCGCCCGTGTTTTTATGTGTTCATTGTGTGTGAGATTTTGAAGAGGAAGAAGAAGAAGAGGAGGCTGTCAGGTACAGATAAAAAGGGAAGCTCGCCCGTGTTTTTATGTGTTCATTGTGTGTGAGATGAAGAGGAAGAAGAAGAAGAGGAGGCCAGAAATTAACGGCTGGGCTGTGCTGTAAATTAAGATGAGTGTAAAGCAGATAGAGATGTGCTCTGAAAAAAAAATCCCTCTTTATAATTCAGAAAGTTTTTAAGCTCGATTGGCAGATTTTCTTACTACAAAAAACATTAACAAGGAAAAAAAGTGTGACTGAATGTGAAGCCTTTTTGCTTTGTTTTCTTTGTTTTCCTGGAGTAGTTTGACGTTCAGATTTCAGATTAAGATTTATTTGTCATATGTAGGTTAATGAAATGTTTTAGATGATGTTTTAGAACAGATGAGTAGAACAGTAAGTTAGCTCAGCAGTAAGATAACAATCAAGTAATATAAATAAAATATAAAGACATACCAAATGTACGATAAGATTGGATAAAAACAAAAATAAGAACAAAGAAAGTAAAAAAAAATAGTTGAAATAAAACAGGTGATAATCTGTTATTGTCAATAAGCCTGATCTGTCTTCTTCCTCCAAACCAAAGAGCTACATTGTTGTCCAGAAACTATTAAAAACTCATCAGTGAGCTTCACTGTTGCTCCTTCATCACCATGAAAACACACACTGTAGTTAATTTTGATTCAGTCACACACACACACACCGTCTTGCTGCCACAAATACACTCTAATGCACCAAATGTGGATCCCTCCGCCACTGAAAATAGTTCTTTTACTGTTTGAAAATGAGACAAAATAACTGTGATTAAAGATTTGTGTCTTCAGTAGGAACCAGTGAGCTTCAGAGTTTTAAGAGACGGACTAACATTGTTGGTTTTGATCTTTTCGTTGGATTTTGTCGACAATAATAACAAAGTAAACAGAGCAAACATTAACTACATCTTAAATACACACAGATTTACATTGTGTGATAAAAAAGTGGCTGTTAATGTAGAGATGTAAAATAAAATTTATTTCAAAAGGTTTGGCCGACTTTCATTTCTTAATGACTTCCAAAAATTACACATCTTAAATAAGTTCTTGTGATATTTGGTCATCTCGTATTTATCTAGAAACAAGTTTAAAAAAGCACATTACTATCAAAGTTAAGAAGATTTGATCAAACCACATTTATTGGCAAACTTCAGTTTAAAATAAAAACTCCAAAAATGTCTGGATGACTTGTTAAGATGTACATAATTTTGCAGTAAATGTGAATTTCAGAGTAAAAGACTTGTTCTTTGCGGCGGAGAGGCATCGTGTCTGAATCTTGAGTCTCCCTCCTTGATCATCTCATGCTGCCTTTGAGATATTTCTGTAGGAAGAGGAAGTGACAGCGACGTCAAAGGCCTCGAAGCGGAGTGACACCCTGACGCCCCCCTCATAAAAAAACCCTCCTCACCCCCCAACCAAACCTCCCCACCTGAGCTCACCGAGGGTTTGCATTCCAGTTGCTGGATCGTTAGCCGGGGGTATTAGACGTCTTGCCTCGGACTTGCATCATCGCCTCCCGTCTCAAAGTTTTGACGCGCCGTCTTTCCCCTCTTTTCCGGTCTCCCTTTTTCTCTCCCTGGCATGTAGATTATTCTCATCAGCTTCCTCTGAACATCTTTTGGAGGAAAACAAAAAGATGGTGGGAGACCGAGGAAACGAAAACCCAGAGCCATTCTTTTTTTTTTTTTTTCTATTCAAGCTCAAGGTGACCCTGGTGACGATGTAATCATACATGACGCCTTCACAAAGCTCCTTGACCCAAAAGGATGCAAACAGAGAGGATTACGTGTGAATAACCCGAGAGCCTACAAAGAAAAAAGTTATTTCTGTCAAGTGTTGGTAACGTAAAAAAAACAACAACAACATAATTGACTGCAGGAGGACGTCGTGCAGCTGTGCATCAGCTCAGAGCCGCGACAAGATCACACAAAGGTCGACTTAAGCTCTTATTACGTCTCCTTATTGGGATCTGTCACATTTTATGTATGCAATGTTTCTCCCAGTTTCCATATCACCAACATGGAAATACTTCGCCCACTAACAGCCTGAGCTGACAGCCAACAAGATATTTTATCATCCAAAGGACCTGAAACCCCCAGAAACAGACCCTGAATTTACTCGAACCTCAGGGACAGAAAATCCAACTGAGGACGATCAGCCTGATGGGACGTTAGATAATAAACATGACAAAGAAGCATAGTAAATATATTCCTTGTTTACTTTTTGAGCCTTTTCCTTTTTTACATACACATTACTGGATAATTCTGATACTTTAATCATCTGAAAGTATTTTAAGGTCAAACAAGTCACAATCAATCGACCTGAACACCAGTTCATCTCTCAGTCAATACAAACTTATCCTGATCCTCACTTCCCTCAGTTACTGTTCCTACATGTCTGCCAAGCTTTGCATTATAGAATAGCATGTATGCATTTTACAATGACGACAGGGAACTCTCACATAAACAATATGTCCTTAATTTGCAATAAAATCCCAGCTTGTCAGCTGGTAAAATTGGCAGATGGCTCGATAATTGATCTTAACTGTGTAACTTTGTTGGAAACTCTGTCAGGTTTAAAGTCAGCCAAACACAGAAGGCCATCTTTAACTGGGCTTTTTTTCTAAATGTAACTCCACAAAATAAAGAAGGCAGCCAATTATGTGCTCCTTTGCGGTTTGAAGTACTGCTGGTTACCACTGTAGGTAGTCAGGTGGACAAATTCAAAGTTTGACAGACCTGCTGTGCCGACTTATGGCTGCTAAACAAAGATCGAACAGTCACACAAACTTTGCATTGTAGAAGTGCACATAAGATGATTACCACATGAAATTCACTTTTAAAACAAAGGCTGAAATAACTTCTTATGTAAGTGTGTATAGATTTAAAGAAATTAACAACAAAGACAGCAGGAAAAGATGTTTATGAGGTCTTTTGTCTCACTCAGTTGTTCGCTCTGTGTGACGTCTCAGACTCTGTTCGGGCACGTTTGAACTTCCTTTGTGCTTCGACTGGATCAAACGTGTTTTTCTGTCTCTGTTTATTGTGATACCCTCAATGTGCTGTTTGAATTGATGCCACTGAGCAGACAGAAATCACAGAGATGCTCCAACCAACAGCACAATACACCACATATTCTGTAAGTCTGACTCTTGAACATGCATTGTGGTGGGAGAATAAAGTGTCTGCGAGCTTTCTGTGGAGCTTTCTGGAACCGGGTGAGATAAAGGTTTCCTTTGATACGATGACAGTCGTGACTCTGTGGCTGCAGCGCTGCTTTGGGTCGTGTGTCTGCTGGGAAAAGCTCTGACTTCTCTTTAATATAATTTCTAAAGGAATCACTGGCAGCTCCCGGCGGCTTCGCATATTTTGAGCGCTCAGGGCGCAGAGCACCAGAGGTTAAATATATTTCAACTTTTTAAATGAAGAGTGTTGCTCCTGGAAAGAGTTTAAGTTTAATATAAGATGAGATTACATAAGATATCTATTTGTTCCTCTGGGAAAATTTCTCAAAGACGTTGCATCACAACAAACATCTCAATGAACATACATAAATTAGACATTCTCCTATATGAACATGCTTAAATGTACATGCTGAGGCTTAAACTCACATATTGAGTGTGAGATAGATAGATAGATAGATAGATAGATAGATAGATAGATAGATATATAATTAAAGGTAATGAAGATAACAGTTTCAGATAATCAAACCAGGTGATAAATGATCATATGAGAAAATGTTACTCCCTGAATAAAATCATAATATTTCTACTAATTAATTATTTTCGATGGAGGATGAAATCTAGAAAACTCAACCTGCAGATTCACTTTGAGTTCAAACTGTGTCGGGACGTTCTTCATGTGAAGCTCTTTCCTTCGGATCTTCGTGTCCGTCGGAGTAAGACGTGCGAGTTTAGCCTTTAACTGTGCTGACAAAGACTCACTCAGCAACAAACGGCGGCGGTGACCGGCGCTGCCCTCGGCACTGTCAGCAGACAGAGAGAGCCTTCAGCCGAACATGATATTGCTCAGACTGACAGGTGACCGACATTGAAAGCATCCAGCCGGATTCGTACCTGCAACCTCCGTCACCTCCTGTCAGTCAGCGGCTGAAGCTGCTGGTTACTCAGAAAATTACAGCTGTGTGTTACGGTGTCTGATTATTCAGTGGAGGTTTGTGAGAATTAGCAGAGAAAGTTCTTATAATACTTTATTTTAACTGTAATTTTCTGCATAAGTAGAACCAGCGACAGTCCACCTCCAGACAGCTGGCAGGTGTGTTTGGTGGAAAATGTGTTCACAGGTATTGGAAATGTAGAGTAACTAAGGTGTTCAGCTCTTCAGACATAATTTATGGATTTTTTTTCAGAGAGCCACAAACTCAAGTTCATTCACCTTCACTGTTTTAGGGATGTGGCAGAGGCCATTAAACCAAAATATCACAAGAATAAGGGATGAAATTAAAAAATACATAATAAAAGATTTAATTTCGCCACAAAGGTCCCCACAATGAATATTTTATTTTCCCTAGGTCTGGTATTAACTGGTATAATAACTTTGTCTTGTTTCCCTTAACTTTCAGTCCCTACACCCAGGATAACAAATCTTAAACTCTTTCAGATTTGCTGAAGAGGACACCGTAAGTGACGGTATGTCCACCGCAGATGTAGGTTTAAAAAGTCGACCTGAGGATGAAAGTTAGCTGCATCACTTTCTGATCCTTTATGGGGTTAAAAACACAGATTGAGCTTTTCCCCTTGACTCTCTCTTCATCTGTATGTTTGCCTCTTATCTGTGTGAATGACGCTCTTGAGTTTTGCCTCTTTTGGATCACCATTATGTGTTTCTGGGTGAAGAAATATGCATTATTTTATATGCATGTATTAATCCAGTCTGATGCTCTGTGGGACGTGACTGATATCTGATGGACTCTTGTGAAAGAATGACATTTTTATTTAAATTCATCTTGTAGTTGCTTTGGTCTGAAGTATATCTGCAGGATTTTGAAAGTGTTTACAGAAATGTTGCAGCAGCTCAGCAGGTTTTATGTCCACTGACTTATTAATTAATTGACTACACACTGACAAAATGGCCGCTGTTGTATAATACACACGTTACGATGCTGTTTTTCAATCCACTGTTTTTGTTTGTAGCAGTTGTTTGTTTCTACCACTCACACTCAGGACTTCAAATTAACACAGTAATGACTTATTAATGTGAAACAGCTCACACAAAGCACCTTTAATATTTTACTAGACATTTTGCAGAAATGAAAAGACGTGCTGGCCCGATACTCGCTCGGGCTGAGGGGAAAATTTGTTCTTTTTACTTCAGCGTTTCTCTCAGAGGCGAATCACTGTCCTCCCCGCGGTGTCGGCTCACAGCTGAGTCCAGGAGAAACTGATGAATGGACAGAGGGAGAAACAAAAAGAAAAGAAAAGAAGAGAGTGAACAAACAAAGCTGAGAGTGACCCGAGGCAGCGACACAGATCACAGACAACAAAACCCAAAACCGAACAGCACACAGATATCTCCACAACTTCTTCAAAGATGGCTGATGAAAAATGGATGTTAAACAGTTGCTTTCAAGTGCCGAGGAACCGCTAAGATAGAGCAACGCGAGGTGTTTGATGTTAATTCTACTGTTAGTCTTTGAAAAAGTGCAGGCAAGTTCTTTGAGAAGAGCCACACACAGACACATTAAAACAACTTTGAACTGCTAAATTGTTCTAAGCAACATGGCCGCAGGAAATGTTCTGCATTTGAAAGCTGCACGAGCCTCAGCCGAGATAAACAGCGGTGATGTTAAATTCATGTCTTGTTTTACTTTGAAAGGGAACAGCATCAAAGGCACGAGGCAGAGCATCCCACAGCAGAAAGAAAATTAATGTAGAAGAATGTCTCTTTAACCGTTTCCGTTTATAATAATTCAGACTGAAGACAGTTTGCATCTGGAAGCCGAGCACCTCCAGCCAAAAAACAAAATTTCCATAAAGTGGCTCCGGTTCTGGTTTCTGGTCCGAGGTGACAGATGGACTCACAGTCAGACAGGAAACAGTTTTCTCTGTTTTCATGACGATGCTTCAAAGACACGCTGAAATAAGAAAAAACTTTCACATTTATTTCCACAACAACTTTTTTGTTAATCAA
The DNA here is from genome assembly GCA_023238725.1 of Scortum barcoo. Taxonomy (NCBI): domain Eukaryota; kingdom Metazoa; phylum Chordata; class Actinopteri; order Centrarchiformes; family Terapontidae; genus Scortum; species Scortum barcoo. The sequence goes on from CM041554.1 coordinate 1,426,921, forward strand.
AAAAACGTCCAAACATTTACAACACTGGTGTCAGTCAAACACGGTTTAATGAAAATCATCTACTGTAGGTCCGAAATATCAACTTTTCATATAATTAGATGAAGAAAACAGACATGAAAGTGGCTGGAAATTGGGAGAAAGAGAGGAAGGGTGACAAAAACAGTATTTTACTGATTTTAATGACCTCCTAACAATGTTTTGAACTTCTCTACAGAAAGGTTTTAATGGATGTTGCTTCATTCAGAGGCCTCCTGCACATGTGCATTGTTGTTTTTATTCCCTGAACCTGCTGCTTTTAGAGATATTTAATGTAAGAAGTGTCACAAAAATGAAAAAGTTTGATAAATATGACGTCTTAATGGTGATTTCAGACACTGAAACTGAGCCCGTCTGCTGTTTCTGGGTTCAGATGTGTCAGCTCTTCAATCATTCATCCCAGAAGACATCTGAGTGGCTGAAATATCCAGAGATGATATGTAATATGACTATTGATAGGAGAGTGAGGACCAGCTAAGTTATGAGTATGTAGTTTGCTCTGCGAAACACTTTCATGTTGATCTGGTAGAAACTCTGAAGCCTCTGATAAACAGATGTGTGATTTCAGTCGCAGATAACCGTCTCCTCATTACGCAGTTCATTTCGAAGCTGTCGCCGTCTGGATGGCGAGCAAGAGTGCTCTTTATTTTTATTTAAACACAGAAAAAGCAGGTCAGTGTCATCTCTTAATCCTGTGTGTTGTGTGTTGTGTGCGTTTCTGCATGGCTGCTTCCTCCGCAGACCCTCGGCCCACACAATGCATCCATTTAGACGTTTCTGCCACGGCTCCCTTTTTAATATTAACGACGGCGGGGGGAAAGCATGTAAAAACAAAAGCTGCATTATTCCAGAGGAAATTCACAACATGAAATATTTAGCGTTGTTTTATTTGACAGAAACGCTAAAAGAAAAGAAACATGCAGCACAAATGCACACATGCTTTTTCCTCCCATGATTCCACCGGGGTCTCCTGCCAGGCAGTCTTCTTTCAGCCTGTAGCACATGGCCTGTCTGTGATAAAGGGATGTGGAGAGCAAAAGGGAAAAAAAAAGCTTTTAAAGTTGTATTTGGCGTCCCGGCGCTCCCCAGTCAGCAGGCAGCAGACTTCTTATGAGATTAGACGTTTTTTAGGCAGCCAGTCAGTCGACTTCTCCGTCTCCGTCTCGGCTCGGGCTAAGTTTGGCCGTCCTGACCCTACACGGGGCTTTCAGAGCGCCCCGTCCTCCTCAAGCTATCTGCCGCCGCCGCTCTGAAGGCGGGCCAACACGGTCTCAGCGGCGGTGGAGTGGTAACTGAGGAAGAAGAAGAGGGTCAATAGGAATATCTGCTGTTTTTATAAAAGAAAGAGACTTCAAATTCAGGAAAGATTGTTGGGCCTTTGTTTTCTTAACAGACGAACATGAGTGAACAGTAAAATGGTGGTAATCAATATTTTTAGATTAGCAAAGGATCATATTATTCCTTGTGTGTGAAAAGAGTCGTCATAGAGATGAACCCACAGAGATTATCACCTGACTTTCATCGTCTTCAGTTGCTTGATGTGCTTTCTTCAAAATCTGTTTTTTCTATATTTTTTATATTTTTCTCAGGTTAGTGGAGACCAAACTAGAGCTCAAAGGACAGTGAATGTTGGACTTTTGATGGACACAAACACCACTCCAATGGGGTGATCATGTATGAAACTGTTCATCTTATCAACTTGACAGGTGATAATATGACAGCGTTGCTTTTCCAGCTTGTTTCTGCTGCCCCAAGTGGCCAAAAAGGTTTAAAAATCTGGTCCTGTGGAGGCCTCACTGATCATCACACTGCTCAACATCAGATTGTTGCCCAGAACAAACAAAATATGGTGATTTATCTTTAATTATCACCAGTAGTGGAGCTGAAAATGTAAAGTTTGTCCTGAGAGGGAACATCTGGGGGTCATTAAAAATGTAAAAGATTCATCCTCAGTAGGAATACCATCAGGACATTTAATGATGACCACCTGTATATTATATCTGGATAACCTTTACATTGCTATAAAAATCATTAAGCTTCTTCCTCTGGTGACCATGAATATCCACATTAAACTTCAGCGTGACCTGACCAGGAGCTGTATGAGCAGCCTGACGAGTTAATCACCATCCTCAGGCCTCGTTACAGGTCTGGGGAGAAAATGAAAGAAAATAAATAAAAAACCTTCCTGTTGCAGAAAGTCTTCTGGCAGGAAATAAAGCTCATTTAGGTTATTAGTTACCTCTGGTGTAAGTAATCTTATTCTAAACAGAAAACCGTGCAGGGAGCCTTCAGGTAGTCCATTAGCTCAACACCGTGGGGAAAAGGGGGAAGAATTATGTAACAGAAAGTCCGACTGCAGCAACTTGTGTGAATTTGAATAATAAGCTTTTATTGGGGAGGCACGAAACCGCACCTTACATGTATCTGAATTCATCTTAATTTGCCCCGCTTCCAAAACCCTGCCATTTCTGGAGAATAATGATCTGCATTTTGGGGGAAAAACTGCAATTAAGATAAAGGCAAATGGTGTTTTTTTTTTCAAATATATATAATGTGAAGCCCTTTCACAGTTTTAGTACCACTGACCTGGATGTAAAACACAAAGCTCAGCACTACCTGGACTTGAAAGTTAATGTCATTAAAAGCTCATTAACTCTGTGCCCGTTGTTGCCGCCTTCTGCTGCTGTCGGTTTGCCGATTGGCCAGCCTCGCTTTGAAGCATCACCAATTAAATCCATCGTCCTGGCGGCGAGGGCACTCCCCCCCTGTAGGTTAATTATGTCATTACCCACTTGTTGATGAGATTGTTTGATGAAATATGAGTGTAATAAAAATACATGGCCAGAGGCGATATTAAAATGAGGCCCAGAGCTCAGAGAGACCAGATCAGCTCCTCTCCGCTGTTAGCTTCGTCATTCACATCACGAGGTAAATGTTCACACTGATACAGGCGGGCAGGAACACAAATAAGATGCTCCGAGCTCTCAGACAGACACAGATTGGGACTGGAGGCGACCGCTCATTCATCCCAAAATGTTATTTCTATGCAAATGAAAGGGGCAGGAATTAGAGACAGGAAAGTGGAGATGGTCACGAGTCCTGCTGGTTGCCATGGGGACTGAAATCTCATATCATCAGAGTCAAGTGGGGCATGAAGCAGATGAGTCAAGAGCCAAGAGGGCAGAAGAAGAGGGAGGAAAAAAGACAGAGATGGGGTAGTTTAAAAGGAAATAATACTCTCATTGTGGGGGTTGTTTGAACAAAAGCACCGAGAAGTTATAAACCGTGAAGTGAAACAGCAACGTCGTGTTGAACTCTGACGCCACATGACGCATCACATTTTTACAACCACAGATCAGGTTTCTTTCAGTTTTTAGTCTATTTTTTTCTGCATTGTTTCTATCCGGGTGGGTTAACAGAGGTTTGAAGCTCTGCAATGTTTCTCTGGAGACGTTCAAGACTCGACCTAAAGTCCCTCTGCAGCACAAGAACAACATCCACTTTTTTTTAATGGATTCGAGGACACTGACCCGATGTTGGTGGTCTTTAGTTTGTTGGTGTCAGGTGTTAGTCTGGTGCTTTCGATGGTGGTCGGTGAACATTACATCCAAAATGCTTTTGGATACTTTTGGGACGAATACAGCAGCTCTCATTTTAGGTGATCTTGATCTATCAGCTGGGTGCCGTCATGTTGAATCTCAATCTCACTCCCGCAGTCTCGCGATCTCACAGCATCGCAGCCTTCTCAGATTTTCTCACGTAAGGAGGCACGTCGAGGGTGGGAACGGGAAAAAAAACACAAATGTTTAAAACAACACGAACAAACTTAGAATTAACTTGTTGTTTGCCTGCAGAAGAAACAGCGTCAGGAACAACTGGAGAAAAGCTCAAAGTGATGTAAACTAACAGAGTAATACAAAGCAAACAGCTTTTATAAATCCTGAAATTTTGGTGACCCCGTGATCTCATTTTCTTGTAGTGTAACTACGAGATTTTTCAACTTGTACAGATAGAGATATAAAAAACTAATGCACAGATGTTTTTGATATTACACAGTTTTATCATTATCGTTCTGTTCTTCCTCTGCTGTCAGTGAAAACATCAACCATGACATAAATATCTGCGTTGGCGGCCGACTGCTCTGCGTGAATCTCCTCGCTGCTGCTGTGTTGTGTAACCTTGCGTAAGGCGTCATTCTCTCGGAGGAAAAAGCCTTTTCACTTCTCACCTCTTTACCCGCATCATCATCCCGGTGACATCAGCACATTCGCACAAGTATCTCTGCAAAGCCGTTTTGAACGCAGCTATTAAAATCATGAAACATTAACGGTGTTGAGAGCAATTACGTCTCTCCATAGCCAGAGGGCTCCGTTCATTTATTATGCATCTGTTGCTCCCCCCCACGTCCGGCTTTCAAACTGTGGGGCAGGTTAGAGCCCGAGTGTTGCCGGCTGAGATCTTGCCACTATTAAGAGAATTAAATCCAGCTAAGAGGGCCTCTCAGAGAGAACATAAATTCTCCATTATCTCCCCTTCTTGGTGGCCTCCTCCATCCCTCTTCTCCAGCAGAGGCAGAAGCTGATTTTTACTGCCGTGCTCTCATTTACCCTCACAACTCGTCTGCAGGAGACTCTCAAAGCCCCGCCGGATAAAAATAAGATCTGTTGAAGGAGCGCTTCAGTCTTTTTTTTTTCCCTCTTTTTAATGTTTTGTTTGTGACACACAACTTAAAAAAAGCATTAACATAAAAGCCTGCTGTGACTGCAGAGGTCAATGATGCTGCGGCTGCGGGAAGTGATGCGCTGACAGATTGTGTAGCTTTTTATTTCCTATTTTGTCAATTTTTGCACGGCTTCTGAACTCAAGTTTCTCTTTTATATTTTACACTACAGCAGCTTTGATCTGCATAAAATGGCTTGAAGTTTATGCTAACACTCTGTAGCCCATATATACCATAAATGATGTATCAGACATGCTTTCATAATGCATTATGTTGTAGTGCAGCATGCGAGGTCAAAGATGTAAAAAAAGCTCATAATTACTGTTTCTATTCTGCATTAAAGGTTAAAAGGGTATCATGTGATGCTTGAACAGAACAGCTCTGACAGTCGGGCCTGAAGCATAAAAACCTTCACAAAGTCAGGAACAGGTCTTCTGTCTTTGTCACATTTCTTAAGCCCATGATGCGTAAACGTGGTTGCACACATAGATGTAGACATGCTCTTCATCATCTGTGTTATAGCTTTATTTCTGAGCTCATCTCAATAGTCAGACATATGCAGACACTCAGGGGTCACTCGGAGATGTTCACTCGACTCTTTAATACGTTTACCATCTACAACTTGTACTAAACCTTTTTTGTCTTTTTTGTCTCTTTTTCAAACTCAACTCCTGTTGAATCAATCAATCATCTTATTGGATGTGCAGGTGATTGATGTTTGAGGGGTGTGCACGCCTACAAACTTCTGCACAGGTACTCATGACACCTCTGTAGGTTTGTAGATTATTAGACTCTTTGGAGAAGTACACTCTCAGTTTAACATGGAGTCTTATTACTCTGTGATGGACTTAAGTTTTCCTGCTGCTTTGTTTCTTCATTCATATGTAAATAAAAATCCCATTGATGAAATAATATCTGCTTCTTGAATGCGAACCAACCTGTTCGTGCATCACGTTATCTGCTTGCTCCATTTCTCTTTAAACCTTTCCAATAAAGAAATCTGCAACAAAGTGAAGTGTGAGTTCGAGGTTGTGGCTATTTATAGCTCCTGCATAATCATTAATTCATCACATGTAGCTGTAAACCATCATCTGCAGGGAAATCAGTCATCATCATCAATAAACATCAGGTAATTAATTCTTTACTTTATATCACTCACATTTAAAAAAAAATATAACAAGGTGCTTCACAGTTAAAGATATACTGACAAATAAAAATAAAGAGAAATAAAGTGATGTTGCTAAAATATGATTAATAACATTAAACACAGAGTAATTAATTATGTTTATAAATGCACCTTTGATTGGCATCATACGGATCACTGTGTAGAATGTGAAAGAAGAACAATAATTGAAATTAAGCTAAACAAGTGACGGTTTATCATTTAATTCCCTCACAAATTTCCATTTCAGTATATCACCCTCAGCACATTTCAGGAAGCTATGTGCATTTGTTCATTTAGTTTTTTTTGTTTATAAATAGCAGCAGAGAAATGGCATATTCTTGGTTTTTCATGCAAAAACATAATTTACACATATGGCCCAAGGTCTGTTCATAATCAGACGTCCAATGTCTTCAGCTGGATTTGTGTAATAGCTTGAAAAAGTAATATTCTCCAGAGGTCGGCCCTCCATGTTGTGTATAAGGCAAGCAATAAAAAGGCTATGAGAAGTCCTCATGTATTAAAAATAGAAGTATAGAATAAAAGTATTAAAGATGTCAATATGATATTGAATACGTTTTTCTTACCTCTGGAACAGAACGTGCCTCCTTATAGTCTGTCATGAAAAATGGATTGAGTGATTATGAGTCACTAATATGAGTCAGTAATACCGGAGCCTTTCAAGTAGTATAATAATCACACTTACATATGACTGCTGCTAAGACATCAATATACATTATTAAGTCTTATCAACTCCTTTGGTACATTATGAATGTGCTGTGATGCCTGTTGCAGGTATGTGTGTGTGCACAGTACATGTCGACCGCTGCAGCTCCAAAATGTGGTGCAAGGCCTGAAGAATGAAGGTGACTTTGACATTCAGCTATCACATATGTGGATTTTTCATTTGTCCACATACAGTTCATCTCCTGCTTCATCTCTCATCTGTCGAACTACATCAACAACAGGGCGACGCTCTGCAGGTTTCAGGCCTGCTGAGGCGGAGGGTGGTAGGCAGGGCTTCTTTTTTTTTTCCAGGAACTGATAATTGATTCATTACCTCCCTTTACCCCTCTCAGTCCTCCTCTCCCTCCTCCTGCAGGCCGGTACGAGCTCTAATATGATATGAGGACAGATGAAGCAACTACTGCTGCTGCAGATGGAGACGGAGCCGGGCTGGTTAAGGCGATTATGTTGGAAGTGGTTTTCTTTTTCTCTCTCTCTCTCTCTCTCTCTTCCTTCCTTCTACGGCATTTGTCGGCTTCTTATAACCTCGGCCGTCAGCCAGGCAGCCCGGCAGCCGGCGGGGGGAGAAGAGAGGTTACAGGAAACACGGACGGGCACAATGCTGATGATTAAGGATCAGCTGATTAGGCACTTGCTGTGTAATCTTAAATAAAAAAAAGGATATGAAATCACTTGCTTTACAGCCGTGGAAGTGATTTTCCTCACAATGGGGGCTACCTTCTGCTAATCAGCTTTGTACCACAGAAAAGCCACTGAATATATTTGGCCCTTTGTGCTGGAGTGATAATGTGAGCGAGGCGAAGCTCCGGATCCTTTGAACACACCCCTCCCTCCTTACTTTCCTCCCTCCCTCCCCGCCTCCCTCTCTCCTCCTCAGTTATCGGCTTCCTCAACAATTCTCCCTTTTTTTCCTTTCTGCAGCGTAGGAAACTCCTGCTTTTAATTTGTCTGGGGGTAATTTGACTGCGAGGTGTACCGGAGAGGATTGATCGAGTCAAATCAAGACTATTGACTCCCCCTGTGCCAAAACACATTTATTCACCCCCGCTGCTGACTCCTTCCTTCCTCTGCCAGGCAGCAGACACTAACTGACACATCGGCGGCAGCGAGGAGGAGGAGGAGGAGCTGAGGTCAAGGCGGTCGCTGTCCTGCGGTCCAATGGATTGGTCAGAGTGGCGTGTTTCTCTCTGACGAGAGCTGCAGCAGCAGAAATCTGAGCATTGACAATTAATGAACTGTTGGGCAGTTCAGATGATCTACACTCCAGACCAAAGACCATTTCGTTGCTGTCGAGCCGAAGCCAGAGTCCCGGCTGCCGAGTTTCCTTTATGGAGAATTTATTTGGGCCAATCGTGCCAGAGGTGCAAATCTGGAAAGTAAAGTAGTGCTAGAGTTTAAGTCAAAACATCCAAATTAAAAGCACTTTTTAAAAGCATGTTCAGCTTTGCTGTTAGTGGGAAACTTTAGATGTCTGTTTTGGGGATTTCACATCTCTTAAAAACAGGCAGAAAGGAAAGAAAAGGAAGAATCAGGCAAAGAAAGAGAGTCAGACTTGGTGTTAGAGATCTGCTGGCCACATGCTCTGAGGGATGCTCTCCTCTGTAACTCTTTAAAACCAGGATAAATCATGAAAAACACCTCATGAGGAGTGAGATGACTCAGGTGGTGCTGCTGCAGCTGTGATAAACTCTCCCAGCATGCATCTGTTCTGTTTAAACTCACATCACTGCCGCTGAGCTGAGAAGCAACACGAACTCCGATCCGTCGCTGTTCCGCCCTTCAAACCTCTGCAGGCTCCTTCAGCTTTACAGACTCGTGTCACACTCCTCCGACAGAACTTTTTCAATTCTGATGGAGATCACTAAATTTAAAAGGATACCATTTTTAAGGAAATATGACCCATAGTATTTTATTTTATTTTACTTTCTTTTATCTTATTTTAATGTACCTGGCTGCTATCAATAAAGTCGTCTATCTATCTATCAGTCTATCTATCTGATGGTGCAGCCATAACAACCTGGTTGTTACATTACTGTTTATCAAGATAATTTTTTTTTTTTTTTTGAAATCCACTTAAATGTTCTTATATTTGAGGCGACAATCAGTGTTAACCACAAATTTACGATGGAGTAATACTTGTGCTGCACCCAAAAGTGATAAAATACTTAAAATAAAAGTACATGAAACATAATGGATCCATATATCCACCTCTGTATATGAGAGGTTATTGTGTACCACCTTAAAGAGATGTGTATCAGCATCCAGCACTTCGAGGCCTCAACAAGCCCCCTGAAACAGCAGCATGCCTGCAGAGTCCAATCATTAATCAACTTTATATAAATAATCCTGTCCTTCCACTGTGCAGTAAGTGCAGTAAACAGATAAAAATATAAAAAAAATACAAAATACAAAAGAAATACAAGGGGATATAAAAGGTCACATACCATCAGGATTTTTAAAAAAGGAAAGTATGAAAACAGTACGAAGGTTTTGCAGAATAGAAATGATGATGTGCTGCAGAACTAACACAGTTAAAACAGAAATGGAGCAGCTACAGAACGAATGAGTGAGATCTGCAGAGACTCATTTACAGAAACAAACCACGTTGTGTTTTGCTGCTTTTAAGCAGCTTTAGAAATAATTCAGTGGTTGTACAGTTTACCGTGGCTCCACCTGCCTCCATCTTTTCATCTTTCATGTCACTTAATGATCTCTGACGCAGCTGTTAAAACACTGACGCTTGTGTGAGAATTTCTCACAAATCTGAAATGAGTTTATTTATTAGACTTTTCTCTCTTTGTCTTCACAGTTAATGTTACAGACTTTGTTCACACTGTCATTAAAAACCGATCTCGTCCCAGAAGAAATAATTAGATCTGAGTGGTTGTTGCCTGCAGGCTGAATGTACAGTAGATCGAGTCGGAAGTGATGAGGAAATTATGATCCATGTATTTTTTTCCTCCTGTTACCCCGTCCAGCTGCTCCGTGCAGGTTTTAGTTTCTGTGTTCAGTAAAGTTCTTCGGTCCGAGGCTGAAGTATCGGCGCTCCGCTGTGCTGCTGCAGGAACACGTCTTTCTGCTCGCTCATTAGGACATTGGCACACGAGAAGCCCTTGGGCCTCTGGGTAATGAAGGACCCCACGGACTTGTGGGTAATTGGGCAGCTAGAGTGGAGTACAGGTGAACGCCGGCTTGTCTGAGAGTTCTGGTTGGCCAATCAGCTGGCGCCTCCACTTTAGCCAAGTGAACAGCGGGCGGGGGGCCTCCAGGGACCGAAAAGTATGCGAAAACGCTGCAGGAAAGTTTTTGAAAGCAGCAATGCCGAACTGCTGCAAATTAAAAAAAAGTATCCATACCTGTCCTGTTTACTGCTGCTTCTTTTTTTTTAGCTAAACGCCCTTCTGCTCCACTCCCATAACAATAGGAACCAGAAAGTCTTACAGATGGTTGTTTTGTGAGAGAAGAAGACTGACAGTGTTGCTGCCTCGCTGCTGCGGCTGCTGCGAACGCTTTGGTCGCGAGCCAGTTTCTGATGTTGTTGTGGAAAGCCATAGCTGGCTAGCGCCGCAGTTTGTTTAGCCTCGAGGGAACAGGCAGGGGTGAAACCAACCAGGAGCGCTCCGGGACTGAATACTCAATTAAGGCAGACTTGTCTAAAGAAATTGCTGCTGAGATCCCAACTGCTGACAAACTGGCCTCCCCACGGTGACAGCTTAATCATAGTTCTGCAGAAACTGTCCAACACTCTGCGTTGGTTCAGTCACGGATTTGCAGAGAGAGAGCGAGTGAGAGCGAGCTGTGGCGTGCTGGGAGTTTGTTGTGATTTGTCATCCTGCTACTGCCGGTGTTTGGAGCCCGCTCTAATGACCACGCAAGCCCCGTGACAGCGGCCCCCGTTTGAGCTGGGGCCGGGGATCCATCATTCTCTTCTTTGTGGCTCATTGGCTCGCTGCCCCCGTCCAGGACAAACTCCCCCGCCGCCGCCACAGTCGCCGAAAGGAGCAAATAAACGTGACAGCAGGTTTACGGGAGGCCAGGTCGCCGGGGAGGAGAGCTGACGGTAACGGACAACACGGAGCCTCGGGTGCAGTTTGTCTCCACACGACACCTGCAGCTGCACAACACTGATGGTTTGATGTCCCGCTTAGACGCTCCGTCACCTCCGTCACACTGATCTACTGAGTCTGAAGGGCTTTCAGCTGCTCGAGTTAAACATACGATCAGGTGAGGCCCGCAGCAAATCCAGTCTGAGAGCACAGATGATGAACAGTCACACATCAGCACACCCTGCAGCAACTGATAGTATTATTATTATGTAATGATGCAGTAGATATTTACAAGAGGTCAGTAGGTATATAAGATGATTAATAAACAGGTTTATACATAAGCACACTTACTTTCAGATGATGAGAAAGTGGACAGAAACACACATGCTCAAACACATTTTACACTGTTAGTCTGTACTTTTCTGTTAACAGGAATATAAAATCAGACACACAGTATGTTCATTGTCTCACTTCAGATTACAAAGGGAGGTTTTAAAATCGTGGAAAGAGATGCAATGAACTCTTCAAGTTTTACGTCACTCTGCAAGAGAGCAGCGAGTATGAAGTTCATTCAGAAAAATCATCTCAGCTCAATCATTCACCTGATTAAACCACATGGTCTTCAGCAACTTACAGAGTTTACATATTTCTTTATGAACCTTATTCATGATACAAATACACAAATACAGACATGCCAATAAGATTTTCAGAGATCAGTGTGTAACATCAGTTAAAGTCATCCTCTGAGACCCAGCAGAGCTTTAAATGCAAAACTGTCTCTAATATGTCTAAATGTTAGTTAATTTAATTTTGTTTGACTTTTTATTCACCGCTGTTTCTTCATTTATTGGTTTATTCTTTGTGTGTTTTGTTAATACTCATTGTCAAAGTCAAACTCATCTTCTTCTTTACACACAGATTTTGTCTTATGATTTATTTGGAGTAAACAACATTTACACTCTTTAAATATACAACATTTGCAGTGTGAAATAACTCCCTTATTCTTCGTCTCTGAATGTTTGAAGTGTATTTTATGTTCTGGGAGGTGATTTTAGTTTGAGGCCGAGTGAATCACAGCTGGAAACACGAATCGTGGAGTTGCTTTAAAAAGATTTTGAATGAGGAGCGTTTGTGTTTGTGTTGATGCTTTTCACTCGTTTCTTCATCCCTCTCTTCTGTGTGCTGCTTCAGAGGAAGATAATTATTCTGCCATTTCAGCCACACCAGCCTGTCCAATAAGAGATTTTGATCTCAAGAGACCATTCTGGATGAATAAAAAGGTCAAAGTGACCAAAAAAAAGTCTCACTCGAGGCCAGATGGCGGATTATCAGCCTTCTTGTGGGCTGAGATTTTAACGTCTGAAAACGAAATGAAGGATTGTGGGAGAGAAGCCGTAAATATGATGAGGTAATTCCTGAAAAGGAAAAAATGATAAGTTGCCACGCAGAGAGAGAAAGAGATGGAGTGGCTAACAAAGCAGTAAAATATGGACAATGAGGAGGACCTGGTGGGCTGCGCCACATCCAAATATGCATGAGGCATAAATCAATATTTATTGCACATAAAGGAGCAATTTTTCCACCATGAATGATTAAACTTCCCAAAGACGGCTGCAGTCGGGCCGTATTATCGCGTTCTTATTCAAACTGATAAATAAGGAATTACATGAGTGGTGGATGTGAATACGCCGCCGTACCTGAGCGGATGTTTACAAACTGCAGGTTATTATTATCGTCATATCGCATTTCCCCAATCGTAGTTTGGCTCTGAATATTTCATGTTTCAGCAAAGCATGCTGGGTATGACAGAGGGAATGAGAGAGTGTATTTGTGAAGTGATTACTTCTCTCTGGAGGTTTTTGTTGAGCAGAATTTACAGCTGATTTTCCTGAAATTATAAATCGCTCACACCCGGCCATGTTGGCTTGTTTATTCATTTGAAGATCATAAATCAGCGTTTTATTGTTTCAACTTCCACACAGTAGGAAACAGTTAAAAAATGATGGATGGAGCTCCGACTGTTGGAGTCTGAGTAAACTAGCAGCTGCAGATTTGTGTACGGTCGCCTTTAAGTTCAGTGAATTGATTTCTTTTACTGGACACGACTGTCGGAACGTGTGCTCTCAGATACACAAGAGGTGTGAATATTCGCACAACAAGACAAGAAGAAGGAAGTCCTGACCGACAGTACATTGACCTGTGGCTTCGTTTTGAGGTTGCATGTTCGTCTGACTCCAAAGTTTGAGGGTCGGTATGTTTTTGATTCTTTTTCAGCAACAAGAAGGGTGAAAACTAAGATTAAGATGCAGCTGACAGATCTTAAGATTAAGATCTTGTTTTAACTTTTTTACCTCTTTGTTCATTATTAAGATTTTTATTTATATTTGTCTAAAGTGAAGAAAAAAATCAGTCTTATGCAGGATCTTGCGTTTTGTCAGCTGAAGGTTGAGGAAGTCTGCTATTAGATTATTGTAAATATCAATATTTGATCACTTTATTCCAGGTGCACACACAGTGGGATATCATACTGTACATTAATAAGAGCTCTGTGCAGGATTTATCATCACCCATCTGGTTTCTGGACTTTGAGGAGTTACAGACCAAACCAGCGGGCAGACGGTCAAATTCAGATAGTCATGAATTGAACCGAGCCAGTAGCTGTTATTGATCAGTCTCACAATGTTCGAATGAGCGAACGTTTCTGTAGCTCCGCCAGTGCTTGAACTGGAATAAAGAAGGTGCCAGTTCTCTGAAACAATGCTCGGTGTTACCATCCATCTGTTATCAATACCTGCTTTACACCTGCCAGAAAGCAATTATTTGGCCACAAATTAATGAAGGAATCCACCTGCTGTCTGTGCATAAAACACACCAGAGAGACTATGATTCCCATCTCCAGAAACAGTCAAAGATTTCTCTTAAACATCACTTATAAGGTCGGCTCAGCTGCATTATCCCGGAAACTGTGCAGGATACACACCTGGTCCAGGAGAGGCCCAGTATGAGAGAGTTTCCATCTTCTCCAGGTCTCCACACATTCGATTAACTCACCTGACCCACAGGATTACTAAAGGGATGAAGTACTACTGCCCTGAACTGGCATGTCAGAAAAAATCCCATTTTTCCCCCCATTCTTTACATCTTATTTTCCCTTTGCTAAAGCTAAATGTGATCAGTTGACATTAGGAAAGCAGAGTTTGAGTTTTTAGTAAATGGTACGTGGAGATAATATTCACAAATGTAAGCTTGTCATATTTATCAGGTGTGATGTTTACAACGTCTTCTATCAAACTTTAGTGTATTAGTATGCTAACGGTTTACTAATTGTCTGTAAAAAACAGATGACATTGATGGGAATGTTCTCAGATTTGCATGCATTTGGTCATTTAACACCGACTGATTTATATTTTGATATGCACGCAAAAAAGCAAAGGAAGTTATTACAATACTTCATTACTGAAATGTGTCCACAGTTACTAATTTACATGGCAATCAATCAAATATTTTCCCGAAAAATAAGGTTAATCTGATGGTGGCGCTGTGGAAAAAGTCCGATCTCACAAAAGTCTGATCTTGAATGTTCAGTTCAAACTTCGCAGTGATCCATCGAGTAGTTGTTGAGATATTTTTTTCTGGCCTGCTGTAAAAGCTTGAAGTGGTGGGGATCATTTATCGAGGCTCCGCTCTCCATGATTGTGGGCTAACAGATTAATTGAAATGGAAGTGGATCTGTTCTTTGGGATGGACGACTTAAAACACTTCAGACAACAGTCGGCGTGTCCGTGTTCACGCAGTCAAACAGTGTGAGAGAGTTATTAAGTGAGCTGACAGGCGGAGCGGCGGCGTTTGAGCGAGGCCACATGGATGTAAAAAAGGCTGATGGTGTGCTTAATTCCCCTTTGGGAAAAAAAAAATTCCCTAATGATGCAATCATCCAGGAGTCTGCCTCCCGCCAATCACCTGTCAAATTATGAAAAGCACTGTTTGTGGTTTTAATCTCGCTGAATGCCATTCAACAATTTTCTATGCAGAACATTAGAGCGTAACATGAATTAATCAGAGGGAGAAGAAATCAATCGAGCCCTGACATTTCGAACCATGCGCAGCACGACTCCTCCACACACACACACACACACACACACACACACACACTCTGCAAGGGCCTGTTCATTCTGGCTGATTTGATTACAGTCCTACAGACTGGGGATGCAGAACTTGCAGGACTTTGCAGCACTAAAGTGGGCGATGCTGCACAGTACAGACAGTCACTGACGGACGGATGGACGGGGATCTCTTCTGGTTGAGTCGTCAATGCAAAAGACGAATGACTGCAAATATCTGTTTCTTTGATAAGGAGTCAAAGGTACAAGCCTGCTGACAAGAACACATACAGTCAGCTGCAGTTCTAAATGTGTAGTTCAGTTAGAAACATCCAATCGCAGAGCTTCAGATTGTGTTGTGAGAGTCATTGTGACATAAAGCTAAAATTACACTTTGTAGAAAGCTGATAAAACCTCACTTTGAATAATTTTTTCTGGGTCAGTTCTGGATTAATGTTGTTGGTGTGATGATGTTTTTTGTTCACAGCTACAAAAGAAAAAGTGCTCTGAATTGGTCTCAGCTCTGATTTATACCTCTGTTGGCATCTTCTCCATGGCAATAGCAGCCGAGGCTTATGGGTACTGTAGTATTGAGAGACATCCATCTTACCAAACAAAAGTGAAATTATCCATTAAAGAAGTTTAGACTCTGACAGTGTAGATGAATGGCTGTTACATACAAATGGACATGAAACTGAGGTGAAGTTTTACTTTTGTTCCTCCATTAAACTAACAACATTTTCTTTATTTTAAAATATTTTGTCTGCACGAACTTGATGAGAAAGTCAAAGAAGAATGTGTAAAGAAAATACCTGAGAATATTTAAGATGTTGTATGAATATAAAGCTGTTCATGTGAGGGGTTAATATAGTGCATTAACAACACAGATAAGAAAATAATACAATAATAGAAATGCCCTTAAAAGAAAAAAAGTGAAAAAAACCCTGAAACTGAATACTGGCTATTAATAACTAAAAAATGTTTTTAATGTGTGTTTTTGAGATTTAATGTTAGAAAAGTTTGTCTCTCAGGTCCATGTCAGCTTAGCTGACTAAACAAACAGCCACAGTGACAATTTACTTTGATAATGGAGCGTGCAGTCCCTTAAAGAAAACTCAATGTCCTTGTCAAGATGATATCCATCAATAAATGAAGACCAGCGAGGACTTTAAATATCCATTTATTTATTCATTTTTCTTTTTTCAAGACGCGGCCCTCAGTTGTTTAATACGGAGGATAACTGATTTCCTGCATCTCGTCTTCCTGAGTGCGTCCCTGATGGATGTGTGTACATGCGTTCAGAAGCATATGAGTTTCGAATCATGATGGATGGCGGGGTGAAGAGCAAAGAGCATGAGACTGTGTACACCAGGACTCTGTACATCTCCATCCATCTCCTGTTAATGCAGCAGCCGCAGCACTGAGGCTCTGGGACACTTTGTTGACGTCCCAATGAATCCTGGGTGATTTATCATGTCGAGTCACAGAGTTCAAGACCCGCATGTATGCCATACACAACTCCATCTTTTTCAATACATGGTTTGCTTCCATTTTCTGTTCTTATTTCCTTTATATGAAGCCTTCCTTCTTTCCCCCCTTTTGTCCTCGTCTTTCCTCATTCTTTCATCCTCCTTTCTTATTTCTTCCCGTCCTATCATTTTTCCTTTTGCTTTTTTCTCCATCTTCCATTTCCTCTTTCTTTATTTCATTATTCTCTCTCTCTCTCTCTCTCTCTCTCTCTATCTTCAGGCCTTTTTCAATCTGCTTTTTTGTCCGTTCTTGTGAAACGTCATCAGTCACGTCCAAAGCGCTGTTCCAATTTTAAATCCACTTTTATCCAAGACCAGTTGAAATATTCTAAAGTTTTCTTGGGCGTAGCATCCAAATCACATCACCCCACGGTGGGGTGGGGGGGGCATGGCTAAGAATTTGAGTCAAAGAATGTTCAGCTGTTCATTTTTTGCATTTTCAGCCACAAAATAACAGTTGACTAAAAAGATTTTGAACTTTTTAATCTGAACGTCACCATCAATATCGACATTTCATCCTGGGGAGTCTTATCGCTGCAGCTCTTTGATAATTTACCCAAGACCTGATGTTTCTGAAGCATTTAAAACTGAAGATATCATTCTTCTTTCTCTGTTTTGTTTCCTTCTACTGTAATTTCCTTTAGTCTACAATTCTTCCACGTATTAATCCATCCATCAATTAATTATTTGCTTCTCGTCTTGCATTCCTTGTTGCATCTTTTTATTTCTTTTCTTTTGCTTCAAAATATTTAATCCAGTGTCTGTCTGCTCTTTCAGTTAACATTCCTCCTTTCTGTTTGCAGCAATCAATCCCTTTTCCCTCCAGAAAATGACCTTCTCTTTTCGTTACAAGACAGAAATGCAGCTACCAAGTTCCTGTCTTTCAGTACAAAGCAAAGAAACCCCCCTTCATCCTACCTGACAGTTCATACTGTACCATCCATCAGCGACATGCCGCCGTCATACAAATGGACTCTGTAAGCATGCATTCACATGTAACGCCACAACACATAAATTATTTCCATTTCGGAGACGTTCGGGTGAAGCTGGATGAGCTGCAGCAGTGATGAAAAGACTTTGAGTAAAATCCAGGCAGCAGTAAACACGTCGTCGCCCCCCCTCCGCCCCCCCGTCTGGGCCAATCACTGACAAATATGACTTCTTGTTTTGAGCTTGTAGCTGCTGTTCCCCACTGGGCCAATCAGAGTCATTTTAGATGCTGGAATGAAGCTAAAATGAGATGCATCAACTCCCTGAATTTGTCAAAATCTGATGATCTCTGGGACGTTGCGAGAAAAGTGAATCTTACTGGATCATATTCCTTCATCTCGACATGTCAATCAGCTCAATACAGAGCCGCTAAGAAATCTTATTTTCTAAAACAAGTGAAAAACCTGCTCATGGAGGGGAATCACTTCAACCTGTTTCCAATTCAAGTCAACTTGTTTTCAGACATCTCTAAAGAGAAGTGTCGGCATCTGGAGACGAGAAGGAATAAGATTACTGCGGCAGAATGAAGAAAAATGAACGTGCTAATCCATTCAGTGTCCCTGAGATATTGCGCGTGACAGATGGACAAACAAGGGTAAATTTGTTGTCTTTCAACCAATTTCATCATGACACCAGAAGCCCACAGAGGCCCTCTCGTGGATTTCGGCGAGCTTCATCTGTTGCACGGTAACACAAAAGAGACGTTACAGGAAATGAGGGGAGAAGGTGAATCTGACTTTGAGGAGAGGTAACCTGCCAGAGCAATGTGATCGGTCAGGGTCTTTTACCTTACCTTTCATGTAGTTGACCGTCAATCACAGCGTATTAGTGGTGTTACTGGCTGAAGCAACATCTTCTGCACTGGGCTGTTGTGATCGAGACTACAACTTTGCATCTAATTTGACCCCTAAAATTTTAATAAGAAAATCTCTTTATGTGTGATTTTTGATAAATAAATTAATTTCTTCTAACTTTACTCACTTTCCATTTGTATGTTTACAAAAAAATCAGTAATGACAGCTATATTTAAAAAAAATATATATATTATATTCTTTTATTTACTTAAATCTGTTTAAGTAAAGTTAATAGACTTAAATGATCTGTAAATGTGAAACACCTGAAGGAGTCATCGTTTTGAGGTACTTTCTGGTACTTTTATGCAAATTACAAACTTTAGAATTGTCTGATTAGTCTAAAACAAATACCATCTATATTGCCGCTATTTTAATAGAAATAAGTGAGACTTTTCTTTCAGATCAGACTAAAGAAACAGCACCACAACAAATGTAAAATCATGAATAGAAACTTGGTCGTTACTTTCTGCTTCACTGATGTTTGACCTCGATGTTTGACTCTGAACAGATCAACTGTCACCTCATCGAAAGGTCATTTCTTTGGAATAAAACTCCACCTGTTGCTTCAAGTTGCAGCGCAAAGGAAGTGAGGAGGACGTTCTCGTTAATGGCAGCCGGCTAAAGTGGAGCAATTAGGGCTAATCAAATGGCATTCTCCTTTAAACAAATGATGGGAAAGGTCAGGGGTCCGACGGATGTAATTGATCAGATGGCAGTTTCCCCTCAGCGTGAAGGTTAGCTGATGCTGACATTTGTTGGGATCATTTTCTGCCGCAGATTAAAGCTGTACAGTGACATTTTACATTTGTCTGAGTTATTTCACTCCGACATGCTCTGAATACACAACAGGAGTCATTTCCAAGAGGTTTCCTGCCAATTTATCAGTCCACCCTGGGGAAGCTTTACCTGCCATTAATGAAACAAAATTTCAGTGTCAGATATGGTGATTATGCGGAAACAAACGGGTTCAATTAGCTCCTAAATATATTTGATGATGTCATTTAGCAAACAGCCGCCTACCTCCACATCCAGCAGGCACAAACTAATAAGATCATCCAGTTGGAGCTTTGTCTGCATCCACCTGATGAATGTTTTTCCAATATTCACTTTGCTTTTAGCTCTGGTTTGGTCTCCACCAAGTCCTGAGAAAAATATCTGGCTCTTCTCAATGCTTTGTGCAGATGTTCATGGTCCTCCGAGGATGAGTCCTGATGACTTTGATTATCTCCTCACCTTTCCTGCAGCACCACCATAACATTTGAGTGAAATAATCTAAAAAATATTGGATGAATTTCGACACCAATTTTCATGGTCCTCTGAGGATGAATCCTGATATCTGGTGCACAAAGTTTAGACTTATCCAATGAGTATTTCTTCATCTGCCTAGTAGATTAGCCCAGCGTTTGGTACTCTTTGATTTCCAGAGGATGTATCCTGATGATTTTGGTGATCTTTTCCTCTCAGCTCACAGTGGGGTTGTCATTTTTAAAATTTTGAGTGAAATGTCTCCACAGCTATTGGATGGATCGCTCTAAAATTATGATTTCAGTCATTCATGTTCCTCAGGAGATCAATTATAATAACTTTTGTGACTCCCTTGACTTCATCTAGTCCCATCATAAGGTCAAAATTTCACTTGCTCAATACTTATAATAGGCAAATGTTGATATGGGAACAGATTGCAAGCACAGTAAAGAATAATCACCAAACAACTGTTCATTTCTTTTTTGTGAGCTCAAAAGTTCACCGTTCAGCTGAAGATCTGTTTGAGTGCAGCTTCTCAGAGCTCTCAAAATTCAGATGGGGAAAATCCCTCTTTGAGATGAAGTAAACTGGTCGCAACTCTTACGTATTTAGCCCATGACGAGTGGCTGTACACAACATTACTTCATGTTAAACAATGTGTACAGCCACCAGCACAAATGTTCTTGAACCTCTGGATCACAATATGTGCAGAAAGAAATCCCTGTATAATATTTAAGCCTCCCAGCGAGCGTGTACTTTCTCATTGATTGTTTCTTTCATCATGCTGGAAAAGAAGCCGGTCAGGTGGGGAGGGATTCGGGGTCCGTGTAAACGCTGGAACACAAGGTAACAATATGGAAAATGTATTTTTCGCTATCTGAGACTTTTCTAACCTGCTGCTGCTGTTGAAAGAGAGCCGAGCGGCGCCAGTATCTTCCCTCCTGCCCGCCGACACCAGCATCGCAGGGGTGTTTCTGCATGATGAACTGCATGTGTCCGTCTCTGCAGGGAGGGAGAGGAGGAGGAAGTGGGGGGCTCCTCATCCAGAAATAATCCAATTCCACGGGAGGATGAACCAAACCTCCACCCTGCCGCTCTCAACTTCACCACCATGAAAAGAGCTTTGGAGTCAGAGGTTGCTGAGGAAAGACCCCAGAGACTGACTGTGTGTTTGTGAGTGTGTGTGAGTCTGCATGTATGTATGTGTGTGTGAGAGTGTGTGTTATCATGATACCTCCCCTCCCTTTGTGGATTTACCTCATAGCCCCATTCTTAAAAGGGAACATGGGATGCTCTGGGACAGTTTGTGTTTCCTCATTGATATTCTCCCACACACACATCAGCAAACACACTCACGCATACATACAAATGAGCAAACTGATGCAACAGCTTGTTATAACTCAATAAAAATGGAAGTATTTTTTTCCTGAAATGCCATAAGAAACCCAATAATTTCATGTATTTCCACACAGCGACTCCGCTCTCTGAATATTAGAAAACCTGAGATATTTTGTGGCGATGATCACACTGAAACACACACATTTTATCTTAATTACTAAAGAGTCTAAACACATCCTGCTGCAATTAGTCACAAATGATCACCTAAATCTGCAATGTTCACCTCTGTCATTCCACTAATTTGTTCTTTTAGGAAGTGTGGAATATGAAAAGTGAAAACATAAAAGATCATTTAGAGACAAAATCTTTCACTCGAGGCTTTTTCTCAGTTTCTCAGAGCCAAGATCAGACCTGTGAGCGCAGTAAGGCCTGGTCCAGATGATTTTCAGTCAAATCAAAGCGGATACACGCATGGTGCCTCTGTCCTCGGGTCATTTTTGGATTTAATTGGGTTTTTTACGTTAATTAATTTGTTTTTGTGAAGCCAGGTGGGTTTTTGATGCTTTACTTCAGAGCAGATCCATCAAGACCTTTAGCCTGCACGCTGACGGAAACTAAAAGAAGGTTTTTTAAAATGTATATGCTTATTTTGGTCATTTGAGTTTGGTCATTTGCACCACTTTGTTTCGGATGACTGCAATTTGGATTGGGTGCAATAATTGAATATTAACTATTTCAGAGATTCTGACTGTCTTACATTTTTACTCAAACAACAGCAGACAAAGGAAAGATTCCTTTATGTTCAATCTAATGAAAGCTGAAACTTGCTATTATACAACCAGCATCATCATAACAGACTGTAGCTCTGTAGGAGGCCCTCAGGCGTGTTTGAAGAGTGAACAAATATGAACAGCTCATATGTGTAAACACACATTTCTATAGCTATCAATCTATCTAGTTCCAAACACACCATATTGCTAAGTGAAACTGAGAGTTATACACACTGACTGTTAATAGAAAAGATTTCCACAGTCCTGCAATGAAAAACTACCACAAAGTTTCAAAAAGCCAAACTCAGCCTGACTCCCCCCCACCCCATGTGTCACCTTAGTAGTTTTTCCAAGGTGGTGAAGAGCAGGTTAAAAAGTTAAAAACAGCACAACAAACAGTCATCGTTACTGCAGCTAATTAGCAGGTTCCCCTAAAAAAAGGCTGATATTGAATGAGATGAATGGCTGCCTCCGGGCCTGTCGTCGGGGGTGATGGATGGATGACACCGACTCCCTGCGGCAATGGCAGACACCGAGCTGAGCTGAGCTGAGCTGAGTGGAGCGGAGGGGGGCTTGGTGTCGTCCTGAGGACAGCAGGATGGTAAACAGGTCTGTAGGACGGGGATGGCCTCTGGTTCTGCTGCTGTAAGTCCCCGCTGAGTCGGATATATGGAGCACAGAGCGTCACCTCTGTGGATCCTCCACGGCCGCCTGGGAGCAGCTATGATGCTTTTAAAGTTTGTTCCAGGGGGCTGAGTAAGTGTTCAGTACAAGATACAATATGCAGGTTTTAAACATTACAGTGAATGCAAATCATAGTGTGGGAAGGGTTTAATTTCAAAATAATGCATGTGTAGTTTGGTTTTTAAAAAAAAAATGTTTTCCATCTTAAAAAATCAAATGAAAGGTACCCTGTGTTTTCTGATCAACCAATAAATGTTCCACATGAGGAAAACTTAACTTCCTCTTCTTTGCCTTTGTTGGCCCACTGCTTTATTTTTAGCATGTTACTATCACCATCTGTCAATCAGCAGAATGATGTAAAACTGTAAAAAATGTAAATATGCAAATCTGCCTGATGCAAAGACAGCCGAAACATAAAAACTTTATTCCAGAAAGCCACGAGTAACTGAAGTCCCCACAGGTAGATTTAGTTATCCACGCTGCTGCCACTGAAACCACTGTGTTGGTTTATTGGAGCAGTTAATTTTATGTCTGATGAAGAAAAGTGCCACTGACACTCTAAATCCCACCTTCAAAACTCTGACTGTTGTTTTTCCAACCAAAGAGACGGCTGTGAACGAGAACTGAAGACCTGCAGTGCTGCTAGTTTTGGACACTAGCAATGAAACCAGTAGTACCAGGTGATTTGTGGCAAATAAATATTGACGTTCATCCTTGAGGGACCTTTAATGTCCACAATAACTAATAATACAGAGCTTGAATCAACTGACCTTTGCCGTCTTAGCACCCACCTTCACCAATGCAAACACTTCAGGCGGGGTCAGCACCAACGTTTAGACTTTGACATTGTGTACTTACTTGTACTGCAGCACAATACAGTGTCATCCAGCAATCAGTGCACACAAACAAATATGTTTAAGTGTGTATTCTTGGTACAGTGTTTTCAGTTGTTTGCCTTGCGACTGAGGAGACTCAATAGATGGTCACTAACTCAGACTAAATCCCTGTTGCATGTTATATCACTCACTTAAACCTGCCTTTGTGGCCTTTATCAACTTACTGGCAACTCCACACACCCCATCATTTTTGGCATCCTTTGTATCGTCCAGTTAGATCAGATAAAAACTTAACATGTTAAAAGTAATGTTATTTATTAGAAATGTAAAAAGAACAGACAAAAAGCTGATTCCTCCCTGAAATCTGTTTGCAGTTGAACATCTTCTTTCTCCGTCTGCGATCGCTGCACCAACCCAATAAAACTCTAAAACAGAGTGTCTGTTTGTGGTTTAAGTCTTCTTCTTTGTTGGTATAAGCGGGTCATGTAAATGTGATGCATTTGCATATCAATTCAGCCAAAAACTCATTTACCTCCTCTCTCTCTCCTTCCAGTTGATTATGTAGCACTCTCACTTCAACAGACAGGCCTAATTTGCTCTCTTTCACAGCCAATCGAGAGGGTATTTGTTTAGTTTTCAGAGAGAGGCTCTTCACCCCTCGCTGCTGCATCAAAGTCTTCTGCAGGAGCGCATCGGTGACGGTGACAGCGGCGGCGGCGACTCAAATTACCCCTCTGTTCAGGAAACATGGCAGGTCTTGTTTCCCCCAACACCAGGGCCACCGAGGCCCCTTTTGAAGTGCAGAAGAAGCCTTTATGATGATGAAAATGATTGATTTTATGCTAAAGGCTTCTAAATGGTGCGATAGGCAAGTGGTGATCGTCTGCTCTGGTCTGAAGCTCAGGGCAAGGCATCAATAAACAATGAGGGCTGGATGTGAAGAAGAGAGCGGCTGGAGGAGCTCTTCATTAGTTGTCGCAGCAGCAGCTTCCACTTCCCTCTTTTATCTCAGATGAGTCACTCTCCATCTCTGGGTTTTTCAATCCAACGGGTCGACCAAGTCGTCCTCCTCCCCCTCCCCCCGTCTCTCTGCCTTTCATGTTTTAAATCCACACTCTTGTTCTCTATGTGTCACCTCCAGTCATTCTCTGGCTTTTTTCAACCAACTCTCCCTCTCAATTAAACCTCCTCCTCCTCCCCTTCTTCTTCTCCAGGCCCAGCACAAAATCAAATGAGCAAAAGTGTAGGAGAATTAAATCCAAATGTGTCTCGCATATTATCCTAGACACATGAGAGCCGAGCGGAGATGACCTGCTGGAGCCAATTAAAAGCCAAAGGGTCGTCTCCCTTGATGTGCGCTATCACTGATGTGCCATCTTAGCTTCAGGCTGTGTGATATTGGCTGTTTGATGGGACAATTGAGCTGATCCCTGCTCATCTTTGTCATGTTGGAGGTAAGATGTGACGAGACCAAGAAAGCCAAGTACTTTGTTTTTTCAATAAAAAATGTAAAAAGATATTTGTTGTTTGTTGAATTTTTTGTCACTGTCACTGATGCTACTTTGCCAACAAGTTGAAATAAATAAATAAACAAATAAATAGAACTTTAATTCAGTCAGATGTATGTTTTTATGTAAATTCTGCCAAAATGTCCCACAGGTTCTTCTGGCAGCTTGTTTACACACTAAAGCCTCCTTCTTCTCTGACATCGACTGGATGCAAATGCCCTCATACATACTATGTTGTTTAAAGTACCCTCTGTTAACATGTCAGTGTTTTTCAAAAATTCAATGTTGTGTTGTTGTGGAGGAGCTTATAAAAGCCAAACTTAGCCCGGAGCAGCTTATAGCATTATTGAGCATCTCATGCAAGATTAACTAGCTCCTATGAATTTAGATCTAACAAAGCAAACTGATTCTGCTGTAAACCAACGTAAGATACAGCCACTGTCGATGCCTATAACTCAGTGAACTTGGACATGGATGCCACCTACAGAAACTTCAGGCCTGACCTTTGACTGAGACCAAGAGAGATAATATAACATCATGCACAAGAGACAGACTTTACTCTTAGATTCTTCCTGTATAAAGCATACCTTCTATTGCATTCAGGACAAGATCAAAATTGGGGCAGAAAATCAAATCAAGGTCTCCTGTTTAAAGTTTGTCATCACCTTCTTGTTGGTAGTAGTGCCTTTGTTTTAATATATTAGACATCTGTAATTTCTCTGCTAAATCACTGGAAGCTTTGTGACAGAAAACAAAATGTAATCAATACAGTGAACAGCTTATATCACTGACGAAATATACAGCAACAAATCATCTGCATAACTGAAAATTAGATTTTAGATTTAAGAATGTTACTCATCACACAACACACATATCACCAACATGGCTGCTCACTAATCATGACAACCACATATACAGACACATACCTGGATGACATCAATACACACATAGATTTGTACAACATACACACAAATTTTCTCTATTCAATTTAGAAATGATGGGACAGGGCATTGAAGTTATCTTGTTACCTACTTTCCAGAAGTACTTAACAAAGATATACTGTATGTGCGATATACTGTCATCAGTTCCTGGGAAATAACTTTGAATTTGCTATGTCTGTAAACTCCCTCTCCACCTTTAAATGTTAACATGCACGACCCTAAAACCACCTGAAACTGTCAGATTTTGTCCTGATTTGGTGGTTTATTCGCACCAGGCCTGGACATGGGACTGGGAGAAATGAAAATGGGACAAAATGAAATGGGTAAATCAATGCAAAAACAACACAGGGCAACTACAGTCACTCAGAGCTGCAGGCGGTCAGCCCCCGTCTGCTTTCAACCTGGTGGCGTGATCGCTGAATGTCATCACATGATTGGTGGCTCGTACAGTCAGTGTTTGGACTGAGACAGGCCGAACAGTATGGAGGAAAAGTGGATGGTACAACTATGGCTGAACAAACAAAGAAAAGACTGATGACTACAGCTGATGAAACTGAAGTTACGTCCAAAAACACACCTGCAGTTACTGATCATTGCCAAACTGTACTGTAAAAAAAACACAGAATGAAAATCTTGGAGATATTTTTAAAAATATTTTAGGAAACCAGCTGTTGTGTCTTCATGGAAGTTGCATTCAAAATAAAGAGCGTTATAATATTTTCTGTAGCAGCTCTAATTATTCAGAGCTGTAAGAGGTTCATCATATTCAATAAAAGTCCAGTCATATCTCTCAATGCCAAAACTATTCAAACTCACTCACCGAGAAATATTTACTGAAGGCCTCAATTTTGGAAGTGAAGCTGACACACTTATGACAAACACTTTGGACACTTGGATTTTGTGGGGTTTTTAACAGTTTTATGTGTTGTACAGTAAATATAACAAATATTTCAACAAAGAAATTGAGGAATATATGGTTTGTTGTGAATGTCTGGAGATTGTTCTGCTTTGAATTATAATCCTAGTCTGACTCCAAGGTCATCTGATCACACCAGACACACCTTAACTCGAACAGATCCACTCTACATCGCTTCATCAAGTTTTTAGTTAGTTTTAGGAGCTACTTTCAGTTTGTTTTCACAAAGAAAGAATGGAAATACAAAATAAAGAAAAAGGATTCAAATTAGTGGTGAAAACGCTGAAAGGATGCAGACAAAGTAGAACAACAACTAAAGAGGTAAAAAAAAATCATCTCCCCATGACTGGAGGAGCAATCACACATTCAGCAGCTCACATGATTAAATTATGAAATCTTGTACTTGTAGGTGGGCATGTTCAAAGCTATTTCATCACTTTACTATTTAAATTTAGCTACCTTGGGTATTCACACAAACATAAAACCCGACCAGTGAAAGGAAAAATAGATCAAAGTTGGTTTCCAGTCATTCTCCCAACTGTATAATTCATGTACCTGCAACTTTTTTAATCACCATCCTCATCTGTTATTAATACCATACCCATAAAAATCATGATCATTATCATTACTGTTGCTGTGTCAGAGCAGCCTTAACATTCACGACCAACTGCACACCGCCGCCGCTGTTGCCAATAAAGCAGCGAGACATCAGGATGGGGGGCTTGTATCTGTGAAGACATGGACATCTGGCTTGGTTTCAGAGCCCATCCTCAGCAGCAGAGCCGGGGAGGGGAAGTCTCCCGTGACAATACATCAGTGGAAGATCCTCTGCAGCCATATGCTGCCTTTAAAAGCTGCCTCTTTTCCCCACTTTGCATCACGATGGGGATGTTTAAAGAGGGCTGGCAGGGTACTTAAAGTGCTCATTAACAGAGGCACGTCCAACATGTTTGAGAAGGACCTGCATTTCCACACCGGGACCTTAAATTACTACAACATCCCCAACCCCCCCTCCTCTTCACCTCCTCTTTCTTCCTCTTCCCAAACTGCTGACCGCAGCCTGCCTCGCCATTTTTCTCCTCCCTGACATTTTGAAGAGTTGTGTCGCCACCGTTAACTGGCCGACACTTTATGACAACAGGGGGAAAAAAAGACGCCACATCTGCAGAAAAACGACAAGAGCCAATCCTCATTAGTGTCTGGACAAGTGCCAGCATTAAATGAAAGGAGGAGGAGGATGGCAGGGAGAGCAAAGCAATCAGATGGCACCTTTTTCCTGATGGTGATTGATGGTGAGGGAGAGGCGGCGTTCCAGTAACACTCGTCCCCTCGGGGGTTTCCCCTCTGTGATATAAAAGTTTGACTGCACTTCAGAGATGTTGTAGAGCCACGTTGGGGAGGATGTGTTCGGCAGTGACAGATGTTGACAAGCTGAGTGATGTTCCTTCAGGCCCGACAGCTGAGCTCAGTCATGTGACCCGACCGCTGAGCTGCCTGTAGCGACGCTGAAGGATACCGATGTCCGTTAGTCTGTCCGGAGCGGGATAACCTCCACTTCCAGGCAGCTTTAGTTTGTATATTTAAGGTCCTCAGAGGATTATTCCTGACCTGTTTCTTGGAGTATTTGACCTTCCCTCTAGCACCATCATCAGTTTCAAATTACAGCTTTGTACATGACAAGGTTTCTCAACACTTACTAAAATATTTGTATGGAAGTCTCCATGATTGTGATGCTCCCCACAGACCTATCTGACCTAATGCCTTAGGCTAATGTCTCTAGATTTGCAAAACAAGCAGTTTGTAATTTCAGTTTTTTTATACTTCATAAACGTCTAAGTACCAAAAGCTATGACTGAGTATTGAGTTCAGACTCATAAGTCTCATCATCTTTGATCAGTTTTTCCAATTTAAGTTTAATTTAGAAAGTCTTGCGCCGAACATTTGTGCAACATTTCAATTTATATTTTTTGTTTAAGGAAAGAAAAAAAGCTTCGTACACTCACTGCAAAATATCAGACAAACTTCATTTTGTTATCAGCACTGAAATTGTTCGCTACAAGCCGTACCTGAGATACTTGAGCTTCAGTCGATACACAACCTTAGCAGCATGCAACAGAAACTCATAGTGCCCAGAGAATGATGAACCACTATGATTTCATAGCACTGATGACCTTCCCTCCAGTGTCTGTAGAGTCTAACACACGATTTCAGTTCGGTTTGAACCCCAGCCGCTCCATCCCAGTCAGATGTTACTCAGCAAACCACGAGATTCAGCTGCATCACCACTAGCATGACCCTTAAAATTGTGTGAGGAGGGAAGAGGTGTCATGCTTGAACTAAGCCTTGAGATGCAACTCTGGACAGCTGAATTTTCCATGTTTGCAGGGCTAAAACTGAAATGTACACAAATAGAGCCACTCAGCTTCCATAATACAGTGCCATTAAAATGATGAGGAACAATTTAATGGAGGCATACACTGTAAAAACATGACTATTGTGAGAACAACCCTCCCTTCAGTAAAGAGCTAAGGAAAACCATTTCTATATCACAAAGCAAATGAAAGAATAAAAACACAATCATTGCAGGTGAAACAAATCATGCACATTTGATACATCCATCCAGTATTGCTAAGGTGATCTTAATGGGTGAAAACAGACATCTATAAGGCCAGTACCTCCAGCATCACCATAGCTAACTTCATTCATCAGCTTTACATTTGGAGAGATGATCACAATGCAAGCCAGAGCACCTCCAGATACATTTTCATTTAAATTCAAATGCAGGTACACATCTTCTTCATTAATGTGATTTTTCCTCATAAGATGTCCAGGCACAGATCAGACGTCATTGTGTGAGTCATTGTTTGAAGTTAGATGATGATGTTAGATGTACCAATGGTTGCAGATGTGGTATAAACAGGTTAAACTTCACGTGCTGACCTTTTGACCTCACAGTGTTATCCCTGGAAGTGAACAGTGACAGACTCTATAACTTTATCCTCATAAACCCAGTGGATCTACCAAAAATCACAACGTATTTGGCTCAAAGGAGCAGTGGCACGGATTTAATGGAAGCCAAACAGAGTTCAGCTCATCATTTTAATGCTGAGCTCTATTGCCTTTTGTAGTAAAAAGGATTTAAGTACTGTGGTTCAATACGCTGGTGCAAAACTGTGCAATTTCAACCGTCTCTTTTCTGTGGTAAATAGTCCACCTCGATGCTTTCTGGACCAAAACACTTTGCTCGCCCATCGACTCGGCCTCTTCTCTTTTCTCCTCCAATTCTATAACCTCCTCTCGCTCTCCCCTCTCTCCTTCCCATCCTCTCCATCCCATCAATTGGAAATCTCTCAGCATCACACCTCAGACACCCAATCCCGGGCAGACAACTCCACTGAGTATTAAACAAACATAAGCAGAGAATGGAGTGGCTGCTGGAGAGGTAGATGGTCGGGGTGATAGGACTGCCAGACAGAAGGAGCAGAGAATCACAAGTGCTCTGAATTGTAGGTCTGGAACTGCCAAAGACAAAAAAAAAGACCTTAACATGATGACACTGAAGCATTGAGACATCTTGGAGTGTGAACAAAATAATGGCTACAGAAATAGAAAACAAAAAAAGTGACAGGAGGGGAAAAAGGGTGAAAGGACAGGACAGCTCCTCTGATCCGTTTAAGTTCAGTGAAATTGGAATTACTAAATCATGAAAAGAATTAATTGAAAACATTCCCCCACTGTTGCCGGATGATGAAAATGTTTCAGTGACTTGACATCATCACGTTAAGCCGGTGTCGTTCCCCCGCGGTTCGGCGGTTTTACCTTCAGACGGACTCGGCTGGACGATCCACACGGGAGAATTTCTGCAGAGGCCCGAGATATCAAAGGCGGGCCGGGTGTAAATAATAGAGATTTAAAAGTCGAAAATGTTCTTCGCCTGCGCTCGCTGCATGCCGCTCCTTCATTACCCGAGCTGAATTTATTTTCCAAGGGGTCTTGTTGAGTTTCTGTTGATGAAATTGTTCTCACAAGAGGGCAAACTGAGGCAGGCATGCTGCTTTTAACCACATGCTGCTAACCTCCCACCCAGGGAATTTCCCTCCGACTGCATCGCTGAATTTCTTTTCTTGTGCATTTGAGCAAAGGCTTTAAAAGGCAGCAAAAGTGAGTTTCAGCCATCAGATATGTTTTTCCCTCGGTCCACACACTGTTCAGTTTGTGTCGACAGCTGTTCACTAAAACATATCTCGAGATCGCAGCACAGCAATCAGGTTTACTGGAAGCAAAACAAGAGAGCACAGTCATGTTTTAGCCTCATTTGTGCTTTTTAATTTATCTTACGCTTTTATTTTTTACTTTTTTTTACCAACATACATCTTCTTGATGTTTTGTCGGTATTAAAATGTGGCATCAGACTGGACAAAAGAAATCTGTTGATACTTGATTGATTTGACGTCAGCAGTTCATTGTGTTGCTACGATTGCAGTCCCTAAAATTTGGAAACCACCATTTCTGTACGGTACATTTAACGAGCTCAGTCAACGTAATTATTGTTGTAGTTTATTAGACATTTATTTAAGATCACTCTGCAAAGGACGGCCGTATTTAAATCCTTCTCCATGTTTTAAAGTGTTTTCATGGTCAGTTTAACATCATGGTTTTATTATTTTCACCAGTCACTTCATTTCTAACAGAGTTGGCAGCATCAGTGCTGTTTCTGTGGTGACCTGCAGCTGAGTTTTGTTCTGATGTGAACAAAGTTTGAAGGCGTAAACAAATATTTTCAATACCTCAAATGGCGTCAAATACCTGTTTTCCTGTTAATGTATAAAAGGAATTACCAGCTATTTATGAGCTGCATGTTGGGAAATTGAGGAAAATAATTACTAAACTATGTTGGGGTAACTTCCAATAAATTTGGGGTAAATTTCAGGTAATTAATAACTACTTACCATGAAATTTGCAGGCCACTAAAATGAAGTGTTGCCAAAATCAGGCACAAGGCAGCTCACATATTAAAATGTTAAAATAAATATTTACATGAACCTGGTTTGTCTCTTATTCAATGTAAATAAACCTCATATAGCTTCAATGAAGAGTTTAAAGACCTGACACACAACATATCTGAGATAAAGTCACACAAGTTGAAAGTTAGTGTTTGAAAGCATTACAGGAGACGATGAGGCCAAATTGCACAGGAATGAAGGTTATCATTGTTGTGTTTCTGTCTCTGTTTGCAGTGGATGAAACAAGTGTCTGTTCGCGTTGCAGGAATCTGTTGTTCTCCCTATATTGTGGAGCTCCACCGAGGCAGACTGGGAGAAATGACAGTGAGAGCCTGCTGAGAGATTTTCCGGGCGTATGGGTCCATTTTCTGGTTCAGATCAGGTTAGCGCTGTTGTAAAATTGAGTTTATTTGGGCGTAAAAACTCCAAACATGAGCCCATGAAGGCAGCACATCCCTCTGCTTGTATATTGAGCGGCTCTTGCCAGGAGTGTCCCGTCTTCTGCTCGAGCTTTTTTAAGACGTGTTCAGAGATATTGATTAGAGCACCCTCAGCCAGGAGGATATCGTATGTGAACTCTTAAATGGAGCACCAAATGTCTTGGAGGTTTTTTGTGTTAATTCTTCCACATTTTCACTCCGGGTTCACATGGGGCCACATTTTACTTCTCATTATCTTTTGCTTTGTATACCGCTCTAAATACTTTCTAAGTGCAATCTGAGGCAGGCCTTAAATGTTTTATGTCTTAAACCTCTCTGTAGTTCCCATCTCTGTTCTGGCTGATATGCATTTGTGCAGAGCTGTCAGAGTCGGGGCACTTAGCTCTCAGTCAGCCTCCTGCTAACATGGCGGTATCTCCCTCTGCTTTAGATACTGCAAATAATGAAAGTGGGGAGCCGGCCGTCTTTCAAAGAGCACTTCAGAACATTTTTTCTTACAAAATAGCTCTCTCTCTAAGTCTTCGCTGAATACAATTCTTTCTCGGGGTACAATGAAAATGTTCTTCCCTCGGCGGCACTGACCTCGCTCATCTTGCATTCATGTTCCAAAGTCAGAGAGAGATAGAGGAATCCAGAAACTTCTTCTTCTACTGCGGCTATATTTTTTTAACAATGGACAAGTGCACTGTGTAACAAAATGAAGCAGACATTTATGCTTAGTATTGGCCTAAAAAAACTAAAAGACACAATCAATGGGGTTCAGGTCCTGATTTTTCATCAGGTGTTACATGGATGGTCATTTCCACTGGTATATGTATTCTATTTTTTATGAATTGAATTATCCAGAGTAAGAGGTTTGACACGTCTTAACCTTTCACATATTTTAGATCACAATGAACCATTTTGCAAACCAAGCTGCTGTGCAAATTTGAAAATACATCTTTACACTTTTACACATAGGTGGCCATCAGTTTCTATTGATTTCATCTCTTTTCACATCCAGATTGCATTGACTTGTCAGTTATATCATTTTGATGAGACGACACGGAGCAGACTTTCAATCAGCCCTTGAAATGTATTACCACACAACAAATGAGACAATGATATGTAGACTCGAATGAGAATGTAGACTCCATCTTGTGTTAAAGCTAACAAAGTCTTATTAATCCTTTTATCATATATTATGAAAGCCAGCGGCCTCTGAAATTGCAGCATGCATTCAAAATGTTCAGCGAAAATGTACAAACACAGTTAATGTATGCTTCAGTTAAACCCCTGTGGTTTATTTTCCTTATTTTAACATTTTACTGAGAAAATAAAAACTTGAAATGCTCCTTTAAAAAAATGTGGTTGACACTAAACTCAGTAGCTTCATTTAACAACAAACGTATAACTCACTTACAGGACCTGATTAATCAGTCAGGCGGCCGCTGGTATAAATGAGCTCAGGCGGCCGCTGGTATAAATGAGCTCTCTCTCTCTCTCTCACACACACACACACACACAGTCTCTCTCTCTCTCTCACACACACACACACAGTCTCTCTCCTCACACACACACAAACTGGAAACCAATCAGTATCAACCCCATGTTTGAATAAAGTCCTGCTCAACGATTTTTATTAGTCAGGTTTACATTTGAGTTTTTACCTTGAATTATTGAAAATGTCTGAAAATGTCTATTTCTGTTGAGAACAGGTGAGATAATCTCAGATGATTGGCTGATTTCTTCACTTGTTTTAGGAAAATAAGATATTGAGGACTTCATAACAGCCTGAATGACTTGTTAAGATGGAGATTTTTTTTGGAGTGTGCCCTCAGCTGTCAGCTCCTCCATCCTCCTCCTCCGCCTCTTCTTCTTCTATCTTTCATCCTCCATCACTGCATAGAGCCTTGCACAAATCACAAAAAAGGGGGACCCACCGCTGTCTAATTTCAACCCGCGATCAATCTCCAATCAACAGCACTATATAGGTAATCACCAGAATCTTCTGAAGGAGAAGAAAGCCAATTTTCGCGGCCTATATATCAGTGTGCGGGATCCCCTCATTGATTGGTGTGTGAATACGAGCCTGAAGCAGCAGCACGGCGAAGCGAGGCGAGGAGAAGGCAGACTGTGTTTGTTTATGAGGATCAGGTACTTTCTGCAGCAGATGGCAGCCAGAGGGGCTCAGTTTCACAGCAGGTGGGGTGTTCGGAGCTGTCGTGTCCAAGCGAAGGTGTCCAACTGTACATCATCATCAGCATCAATACATCAGAGCTGCTCGCCACACACGCTTCGGTTTTCCGATGGCGTACAAACGCCTAATTAAAGCAGCACGCTGACATTTTGGGAAGTGCTCTTGTTTGTTGTCCTGCCCAGAGTTAGATGAGAGGATCAATATTAGTTTCATCTCTGTTTGTCCAGTACATAGATGGCCTTATCGTTCTGTCAAAGTTCACTCTTAACTCAGTAAAATTGTTCATTTGTCTCCATTTCAGCCACAACTTTCATGCATGCAGCAGTGACGTCACCTCAAGTTTATTTCTCACACAAAATCATAGTGAAATGTGTGTCCATTAGCTCCTTCATTTGAATAAAATGTAAAACAGAAAAAGAATAAATAATAATATAATAAGCAGTAATATATGTTATTGTTCAGGATCCTGGTGGTCTGATGATGATGGTGATGGTCTGGTGTGTCGGGCATCTTCTTTTCAACCTCAGTAGAGATAAAACAAACACCAACGAACAGTTTCTGATCATGATGGCTGTGGCGATGCCCTTGTGGCCTCCCAGGTAAGACGTTGCCGGTGTGCGATAAGCATGAAGCCGATAGAAGAAGCCCTTGGCCCTCCCGCGAGTCTCAACGAGCTGCACGACGGCGAAGAACCACTGATGATCGTCGCACTTCTTCAGCATCAGCATGAAGAGGAAGTCAAAGCAGAATGGCGTCAATACAAGAAGACACAATATGCACAACTAAACCAGTTAAAGATAAAACCATAAAATGATAAATCAAAGGATAAAATGTAAAAATTATTGGAAAGCCTCTCAATAAAAATGTGTCTTGAAATGTGATGTCTAAGAAGATACTGATGAGTGTTGCTGTCTCCAGGATTTATCCAGGTTTTGGTGAAACTGAGGTCAGAGGGCAGGATGCTCAGCGGAGAAGACCCACGTGGTTAAAATCACAACGAAGCTCCCGTGTTGAGGTGGGTGCAGAGACAGGAGCATCGATGGTCGTGCATTTGAATAGTTTTACAATTAAAAATCTGTAAATCATTTTGAGCTGAACAAAATGATTTAATGATGGCAAAATGGCAGTCAGTCAGTACTTCTTTTTATATTCTAGTGTACAGAAGTGCAGTTTAGTAACTATGAGCTTTGAAACTGTAGTAATAGTAGACTGAAATAATGCATAATATACTAGTATACCGCACACATAAAATCTGCTCAGACTCACAGTGAATATCCAAAAAAGTGGACAGCATGTTGTGGAAGTGACACTGCGATACAGGTTAATTATAAAAAAAACACGGGGACAGAATTTTTACAAGCTCTGCTATTAAATATAATTGCAAAATCCTGAAGGAGGCTTCATTAAAATGACTGCGGATGAAAATAAGCTAAACTGTCCTGCAGGATGAATCCCTCTCAGACAGAGCTGTGTTTATTCTGACTGGCCAGTAATCACCAAATATCACTAATAATAATATGGAGAAGAAAGAGAAGGGAAAATGTGAATGTGTTCAACTGCACAAAAAAACCCTGCACAGGCAGAATGTAGATGACAATACCCATTGTTTACATGGAAATGAGATATAACAGAATAAATTACCTTCTCCTGGAAGCTTCCAGCTCCAAGAACATGAGATTCGTACTCTGGCTGTCTCTCTGAGTCTGACTCATTAACCCAACTGAAATGGAAAGCACGAAATCAACCAGCAAGCTCCTGCTGAAACTCTCCCCAAACACACAACAGTGCACACACAGTAATCTCCCCTCCATGAATTAGAGATGGGCTTATGAACTTATAATGTGAACAGTGACAGCCGAGCCCCACGGATGGGGTTTTTGTTCGTTAATGAGGGGGTTGAATCAGGACTGGGCCGTGTACTACAGCATCAACACCATGCTCGCACCACTCTGCGCAGCACAAAGTCTGGAGGAAGAATTGTGTCGGAGGGGAGGAAAAAACTGTTATTAACAGTTAAAAGTTTGTGTGGAATAATGTGTTCGGGTTACAGACGGAGGCTTCAGTTGGGTCAGACTGAGGCCAGAACACGTTGTCCTCAGTCTCTGAAGACACTTTTATCCACGTTAGCAGGTGTAGTGATCACATTATCATCCTGTCAGTGAAAAAGCTGAAACTTTGGTACAGCAGCTCATCGACCCCACAGGATGAGTCCTTATAACTTTATTCATCCTTTTACTTTTCCTCATCCTGCACGAATGAAAGCTTCCAAAACCTCGAGTCTGAAATAAACACCTCAAAGAGTAATAATACCTGTCAGCGTGTGATTACTGCACACGGCTTTTATCCTTTATAGAATAATGAAAAAGTGGAAATATCAGTGAGCGCAGGCATACAGCTGCATGTGTATTTCTATTCTTTTTATGAATATAAAATTGCTTTTTTAAACTTAAATTTATACTGGTATAAAACAAGTGCAAAGTTTATTTTACTTTAGATTTATATAATAAGCTCAAAATGTAAACTGAAGTTTGTCCTCATACTGTGACTGCTACAACATCAAATAAAAACACAGAAAAAGTTGGAGGTAACAAAGAGCCAATGAAGTGAATTTTGGAAACGATTGCTTCAGGCTTTTCTAAAGTGTTAACGGGCATCGAAGCTGGAAAATAGGAGCCATTGTGTCGTTAACGTCTCCTTTAATCTGGATTCAGGTGAACACTACACTTCAGAATAAATTAGATTTTCTTTAAGTGATCTCTTTAAGTAAGAATTCTTTCTCCAGTCAGCTTGTAAAACACTTCGCTCAGATGTTTCCTCAGGTTTCCTCTTTTTTCCACGGGGGATGTTTAAACGTGGCTGCAGGTCAGCCTGGTTTCTGTGTGGCTGACTGCGGCCGTCCTCCTTCGGCACCGCTAATCTGCGATGTGTTTCAGCCCAGAGGACGCTCGCTGGTCAGATGCTTTTTGTTTGTCACATTATTTTCTCTTAGTAAGCCTCGGGCGCTGCTGTGCTGCGAGAGGCCCGCTGGGCAGCAGCTGTTGTGGAGATGCCAGCCAACAGCAATAACCCTTCACCTGAGCGAAGAATTTCCTGTCTCATCAAAAAATAAATACGACAGAGAAACTATTCAGAATATTGAGAAGTCTCAGCAAAAGTCAAAGACCCTTATTATTTTGCTCAGCCTCATCTCCATTAGCCTTAAAAAGAGGAATTTTAATGTGCCCTAAAGGAACAAACACTTTATTTGATAAGTATGTCCAAATAAAAATCGTCACCCAGAGAAAGAATTTGGCCATTTTTGAAAAGGTAGCTTTTTATTTGTTGACCTTGAGAGAGGTATTACATAAACACAACCACAAAGAAGGTATTTTTATATAAAGTTTGTGTTGTAGTTCATCCTCATCCCATTACCTTTTTATTCAATCCACAAACCTGCAACAAGCGACTGTGTGGGAGTTTGGATTTTATTCATTTTGTCTTCCACCAAACTTCTCAGATTTTACACTTTAAGTTCAGCTATTGAAGTTTCAGAAGATTATTAAGCCTGTTAAATATTTTTTTAATGCCTTCTGTGGCAGATGTGGACATGAACACGCAGGGACGGTGCCAAAAAGAAAGACGAGATGAAACTGGAGCTTCTGGC
The DNA here is from genome assembly GCA_023238725.1 of Scortum barcoo. NCBI lineage: Eukaryota > Metazoa > Chordata > Actinopteri > Centrarchiformes > Terapontidae > Scortum > Scortum barcoo. The sequence goes on from CM041554.1 coordinate 1,464,608, forward strand.
TTTTGTTCCAGAAATGTGCAAAATACATCAGTTTATTTAATATTTATGTTAAATGTGAAATCAGGATATTTCATGACTACTTAAATATGTGTTTATTAAATCCTGAATGTCCCTTAATGGTCTCTTAATCTTGTTTTCATCTAATTCTTGGACTTTTGGCACATGTGGGGTTGATGAAATTATAGTTAGTTATTATGGTTTCTCATTTCTTTCTCACATTTCTTCTCATTTTATAGTGTGATGTTTTCTGCATTATTTTAATAAATGTGTGACTCATTTACCTTTTTACTAAGGTGGCAATGTGTGTATCATTTTTCAAGGTTGTCACATTCATTTGTTCAGTTGTGCACAGGTACTTTGTGGTTCAGTTTACACCAGCAGCTTTGATTGTTAAGAGCATATTTGCAGTTTTATAGGTGTGTGTGGGTTGTGCACACTGTGAGCGTGGTGTGAAAATAAACAATCTATCAATCAATCAATCTAAAGTCCCCACAGCTTCCTACCTGTTTGATAACGACAGGAAAATGGCGGCCTGTTCGGAGGAGGGGAGGGGGGGGCTCCTCAGTGAAGTGTGCACGCTTAAAAAAACAGCTCTGATGGAAACAGACACTCGGTATGTACACGCAGCTCTTAACGCGACAGGCATTACAGAGGGAAGAGTGAGGTAATGTGGCGTGCCGGATCCTCCTCGTCTCAAACAGGGCCAGGCGAGGCCTCCTGGGATGGGGGCTCGGTCCCTGGTAATAAAAGGGTAATTAGCTCCCTCCCTTCCTCCCCCCTCTCATCACGGAGCCTCACCCCGAGAGTCTGCCTCCCATCTAATACCATCATTTCCCCCGATGGATGTCGGAGCACGATGAGAGGCTGTCAGGGGACGCTGCAGTATTCATGATGGAAATTACTGATGTTCTCAGTAATGATGTGAAAAAGATATACCCCGGACCTCTCAATAGAGTGTTCATTCATTTGGATGTGTCAATCAACCGACGCTTCGCCTCCTGATGATGCCTCTTCACAACAGAGTTTTTTAAAAAGGCTGCTTAAGAAAAGTACAATTTCCTTCCTCTCGTGTCAAACACAAGTTGGGTTTAATGAAAGGTTTGATCAGAATGAGCCGCACCTGATTACACCGCTGAGCTTCAGAGGATCCCAAAACCAACCTGCTGGCGAACGACGGCTGATCAGACGCTCGGTGTCGCCTCCTGTTTCTGCTGAGCGGAGAGACTACAGGTGCTCGTAGATCTGTGCCTGCGTGAGAGGAAACATTCAGTCAGCAGCATTTTTTCATCACGTGAAACTAGAAAGACAAACATTTTCAAGCCACTCTGATTCTGTTTAAAAGATCTGGTGATGTGCTCAAACTACAAATTGAAAAAATAATATCAGTAAATATAAATTTTTTTCCTTCAGTTATCAGGTCTGAGATCTTTTGTATCTTGAAAAAGTAGAAAAGTTACTCAGAATCACATCAATGTTCTTGCTGTCAATCAGATTTTTTTTTACTGATGTTGTTGATCAATCGGCGCTTTATTGACAAAAGTAAGAAGACGAATACCTGTTCCTGTTTCAGAGTCTGTTTCAGACTCAGGTGTTGGAGGTCAACATACAGAATTAATTCATTCAGATATTTCTTATTCAAAACTAGACAACAAAAGTTAACAAACAGCAGTAAACACATCTTCGTATGAAAATCACATGAAGAAGAAAGTCACATAAACTCAATGTCACTCTGAGTGAAGGTAAAAATGTTTCCTGTAAATATAAAGAGAGAGCTCAGTTCTTCACCGTGCTTCAGTCTGTGAATCTCTTTTCTTGTTTTTGTAAAAATCACTAATGAAAAACTGATTAAATGAACCAAAATCAGCTGAGGAGGAGAAACATGTTGTTTGATGAGCTCGCCAACAAAAACAGAGAGTGTAAAGAGAACATGACCTGAAAGAACAGCTCAACATAATAAATTATTCTGTGAAACACAGAAAAACATGGTCGAAATTAATCCAATATTCACAGTAAACGTCCTTTAGACACTTCCTGGTTGAACTTTGACCTCTGTTGGTTCAGCAGCTGTGTGTGTTTTGTTTGTTTTTCTCTTTTTCATGAATGAATCAGATATTTGAGTGAAACTGGACGTGTTTCAGAGCAGAAAATACTGTCATGACTACCAGCAAAACTGATAAAAATCCAAGTATTTTGGAGTTGACCACTAAAAATATGAAATAATTCAAATTAGAACAAAATTAAAACATTAAAAATCAATAACAACACATATACAATATTATTAAAAATATCACTTCCATGCTTTATTTTTGTATGTGTTTGTATTTTCTTCTTTACTGTGTCTTTCATTTTTATTATTTAGTATTTTTGTATTATTTTGACCAACATGAGTGACTTGCTGATGTTTAAACTCAGAGTCAGAGATGAAGACAGATAAGTGTGAAGATAAATAATAAATAAATAAATAAAATAATAAATCTCAATCCCAAATAAATCAATAATTGCATGACTTTAATTGGACAGAAACAAAAAAATAAAGATCCAAGGTCACTAATATTTGTACAGTGGTAGTCTGAGTTTTGAAACTTTTACAAAGTTGTGACTTTTTTTTTGGAGTAACTCTGCCAACAAAATGAGTTCAGACGGCAGCAGAGCACGAGGCTGCTGCTGAAGTCCTCCGTGATATTTGTATCATCTCCGGACGCCTCGGCACAGACACGAAATAATTACATCAAAAGAGTTGTCGGCTGTATAAATGGTGTTATAACTCAAATCTAAGAGATACCAGATGCATTATTATTTTTTTGTTGCACCGCACTGTAGCCTGAAACAGAGGCAGCGGAGTTACAGAAGGGCGGGTGATGCAATTTGGGAGATTTTATCTGGGCGTGAGCAGACAAGACGAAGGAAAACAAGATAAATCAGAGGAAGGAAAATGAATTAGAGAGAGAGAGAATGAGAGAGAGAGAGTGTTTTTATCTGGAGGCACAGCGCTCACATCTCAAACTCCATCTCAGACTCAATCTTCACCCAACATGCTGCTGCCTCGACTCACACAAAATGACACACACACACACACGCATGCACTGCAAAAAGTCCTGAGTGTAACTGGGGTTGAAGGTTTTTTCCTCTATTTTGAATGTGATTATCTTTCAGGGAAATATTCATCTTGTCCCCTCTGAACCTTTGGATTTCTTGCTATAAATGACGATTGAGTTTAGTAGCTATGACAGCTGTGTGAAAGCTTTAATTGGATTGGAACACATTTTCGAAAAATTCAATAAATACAGCTAACACATACATGCTAAAATATTCTCCATCAGGTATTTTTTACTTAAACTTAAGATACACACAATAATCTTATTTCCTAGTGTTCAACCACAACTGGTGATTTAAGCAGCTTATCTGTTGGAAAATACATGCTAATGCTAACAATTTACAAAAAGCAGTACAGTAGATTCAAGATTCAAGATTCAAGAGATTCAAGAATTTATTGTCATTACACAACAATTACATCAGCAATCATTGGTAATGAAATTCTTAAGTCCCAGGCTCTCCTAACAATGCTAAAGAAACAAGAAACAAGAAAAGCAAAAAGATAATTTAGAAATAAAAAACAAATAAAATAAAATAAAATTTAAACATAAATAATAAACTAGAGTAATAAAATAAGTAAAGACCTTAAAATATAAGTTATGCAAATAAAATATAAACTGTAAATGTAAAGTAAGTATTATAGTAACATATATACAATAGATATATATACAGTAGAAACTATGCACAGCAGAAGTGGTGGGTTATTGAGAAGTGGTGGTATTTATCAAAATGAGTTTTTGATATGATTTTGTACACCTTATTAAACCGAGTCAAAGCTGCTTTTTTGTCTACAATCGTGTTTACTAGCTTGCAGTCTTCTTCCTCCCTCCCTTCAAATCTGAGCCTGTTTCTGCCATTTATACATCAGTTGAATGTACACCATGGCTAAGGACCATGTATGGAGTCAAACACAATAAACAAAACAGTCCTAGAAAAACAGTTTGTTACCAGAGAACTAAAATTTCACCCGTGAGACCTAAAAAAAACACATTTGAAGATGAAAAGTTTGGATTATTTCGTTAAACAGAAAAACGTTTCGTAGAAAAAGAGTTTTGTATTCTGCAGATGTGTTATCTGCTGACTTCAAAATTCATAAATCTTTTTAGGTATCAACAAAGGATGGACCAATTGTGAAACATGTTAAATTATATTCTTCAAACACAGCGCACAGCTAAAACGCTCTGTGGTAAGCGAGGACCATTTTTAGTTCCTTTCTCTATCTTCACTGAGAAATCATAGTTAGGGCTCAGTCTCTTTTGCTTTGGGTAAAAAAGGAGTAAAAATGACCCCATTGAGGTGTTTTTATTGCAGATAAACTCAAACAAAACCAAAAAGAAAACAGGAGTGTACAGCAGTAACACTAACTGGTAAAAAGTGAGATTTTTCTGCAGAGTTTGTGTACAAGTGGCAAGTCAACCCTCATACATATGCATGCAAACGTAGGTAGTATGAAACACAATGCATGCAAGTTATGAAGACACACACACACACACACACACTGAGTACATACAAACATATGCATGATGGTGCATTAGCATGCAGTTTGCAACAGCGCGCCCACAGAGCCACTCAGACGTGTCAATCTCCCCTCCGAGCTTTTCAAGCCGCTTCAATTTCGTCTGATCTCAAAGATTTATGAATTTGGAAGTCAGCAGATAACACATCCCCTCATATCACCGCCTGTCACAGTGCAGCGTCGGAGGGGTGAAGGGGGTGGGGGGGGTGTTTTCCTCCCTTCATGAGCATGGATAAGCAAGGCGGCTGGAGGACGGGGCTGTCAGCCAATCAGACGTTGTTGTTGTCACCGACTCTCTGGCTCAAGGCCGCCGATTCTTTCAGCCTCTCAACAGCCTTTTTCCCCAAAGTGTCCACCTGACAATGAAGAAAAAAAGAAAAAAAAAATGTGAATGTCTGCTGAAATGATGTGAGCTCGCAGATTGAAGTGAAAGTGAAAAACATAAATTTTATGGTTTAAATAAAAGCAATCCAATCTGGCCGGGCTGACATTTTGCCGGGCGGCTGGGGAAAGGACAAACAGAGATCGGAGGCTGTTATCAGATCCACACAAGGAACTTTACAGAGAGAGTTCAGGGAGATTCAACATTTGAATTTCACTGAACACACAAACACACACACACGTATTTATTGCACTTTACGGATTTATGCAGAGTTGGCCAAAGGTATAAGCAGAGTGTACGCCCAATCGGGGCCCTATAGACTCCAGCGTGGCCCCTAAACTAGCATGGAAATTAAACTAAAACCCCAGAAACCCATTTCAACCATTTTCAAACACTGCACTTATGAACGCTGAAAAGAATAAATAAATAAATGAATAATGCATTTTCATGCAAATGTGTTTGCAGTGCAAGCAACCAGCGCTGACCGTTTGGTATTTTCCTGACCTTGAAATTTGCACTGCTGGTCTGTGTGTGGTTTTAGTGGTCGAAGCAGAGTGAGCGAGCAGTGGACAGGTGGGACGAGACACCTGTGGGAAATTCATTCGAACCGGCATAAACATATTTCTATGTTTTGAGGCATTTCAAGGCCAGATCAGATTTGTAATCTCCAGCATCTGGTCATCCTGCCAGTTGGATGTGCCCATCAGACTTTCAAAGGAAGGTATCCTGGAGGCATCCCGGTCAGATCATCAGAGCAGCAGATCTACTCCGAGGTGCCTCTGGATGTCCGAGCTCTGTCCGAGAAGGCTGGAGAAATCTTACCTTCATTTGTGAATGAGACCCAAGGATACCTGACTCCTTCAGCTGAGGCAGGAGTTCACTCTCAACCCAGATGGAGCAACCCACCCTTTTTCAACAGAGAGACATGGCCTCAGACTCAGAGGTGCTCATTGTCACGTTGGTTAAAAAAGGACTGGATGGTTTTTAGCAACAGCCCCTGGTACCCCATACCACAGTACCCCCATAAAACCTATGGTCATAAGTCTTCTTCTTCAAGTTCACACACACAACAACACATGCAAACATGCAAACAGGATGTTGGGCACTCCCATGCCCAACATCCAGTAACCCTGCAAGAGTAAAAAGCTGGTCGGATAGGACGGATTCGGCATCGATGCTCCTGTATCCAAGAATCCACATCAGTTGAAGTCTCCTTTCCAGCATCCTAAACTTTCCCAGAGAGGCTGAGAGGTGTGATACCTGCCCAACAATGCCCAGAGTCTTCAGCATATCAGGGCGAATCTCATCCATCCTCTGTCATGGCTATTGGGGAAGCTTCCTGGACCGTCCACTTCTGCCTCCTCCACAGAGAACATGTTGGTTCAGGAGTTCCTCTAAATGGTCTTTCCATCGCCCGACATCATCCCCGGTCAGAGCCAACAGTTCTGAACTGCTGAACTTCCATCTGATGTCCACAGCTGCTTTATTCTGTCTTTCTCAGTTCATTAAATCCCTGCAGACGTCTGAAGGCAGCAGGCTTGTTGATAAAAATGCACGTCTGTCCACTATATTTCATTTCATCAGATCGTGAGCAAACAACAACAGGCAGATACTAAATAACCCACAAACCTCTGCAGACGGGTCGGCTGTAATCCAGCACTCTGCCTGTTCATGAGGGAGACATCAGATTACTGGCGGTACACGTTATATTCTTCAAATGGATTACAGAGAGTGCAGCTTACGACATGATACAACCATTTACAACATAAAACAGTGTAAATATGACTGAAGTCAATGGTGAAATTATAAAAGCTGCTGCAGTCGAGTAGACTTAGTTTGAAAATGTGGTTGCTTACTTCAGCTTTAAATGAAAACTGTTTTAGACCCAGTTCTTGTTCAAGAGCTATAAGAAAATCACAGATCCCATTATAGAAATTGCCTGTGCAGTGACAGTAATTGCAGCTACTTTATGTACCTTTTATATATTTGACTCCATTGAACTCTCTGCGTCTGTCTGGAAACTTTAAAAACTTCCTCTTAAAACACCTACATGTGCTCACATGTGATAAAAAGCTCCGACCTGCTGTAAACACATAAGAATCTAATAATGGATGAATACATGTGATAATAAATCCTCTTTCCCTTCACAAATATATGCATGACGGATGAATTGATGGATAGATGGACACTGGATTCCTACATTTCCCATAATACAGCTCTCTCTGCCTGTAGTTTCTCTGAACTGACTGAACTTTAAACTGGTTTAGTTAAAAAGCTCTAAAATCTTTTGTATTCATGCTGTCTTGTTTACTCCAAAATCATTACATTTATTTGCTCTCTGTTCTTTATGTTCTCTTTCATATCTCCACTTTATGGGTCTTAAAATGTACTTTTCTGCACTGTGCTTGTGTAATCACAGTAATGCAAAATTAATAGTTTGTAATGGAGACAATAAAACTAACATTTGTTTTTCATCCACTCTCTCTCTCCTCTCTGAGCTTTCTGTGTCTCTGGAAATGAATGCGAGTGGAGCCGTCAGTCAGTCAGACAGGCGGCAGCGGCTCCGTCCTGACAGATGTTTGAATCTTCACCTGCTGCAGCTCTCGAACCGTCCACGTCAACGTCTCTCTCCGGAGGTGACAGTTCACTTCTTTCTCAGGGACCTTCAGCTGAGCGTCGAGTCTTCAGCTGAACAACCAGCTGTTCGTGTCCCGCTGACGGACTCTGCATCTGATCCGAGGCCTCCCTCCCATCTGAGGACTGACGCTGCAGTTCGTCTTCAGCGGGAAGAAATTCTTCAGGATCGGGAGGTTTCGCGGTTTCCATCTGCTCGCTAAAGCAGCTCAAAGCGGCCTGAACTTTTTCTCACCGCTCACAAAGATGAAATATGGTGCAACAACAAAAAGCTGTTACCTGGAGGAGTTTTTTCTTTTTTCCTCCTTGGTCAGATTTCAGTTTGAGGACTTTAAGCACCTTTACTTTTCTTTTTACCACAGTCATATTTCTTGTAATATTTCATCTTTCTCCAGATGACAACTTGGAAAATATAGTTTATATCAGGCACAAATAACTAACAGCCAGGAGTCGAACAGTTTGCAGCTCACTGGCAGCGCAGATCTGTTTCGAACTCTGACAGGTGACGTTATAAACAGAGATCATGTGATGGACAAAATGAACTAAATCTGTTCAGACTTCTTACCACCCAAACAGCAAAGAGCTCGACTGTGCTGTTATATTTTTTCACCAAGGCCAAACACACACACACACACACACACACAAAACCTCAAGGTTTTCTATTCAGCGTTGACACACTCGATATAACAAACAGCTGTCTGATAGTGAAGGAGAAGTGTGAAGAGGATCGCAGTGAAGTGAAGAAAACAGACTGTCAGAGCGCATGTAGGTAACGCCGAGCGTGAGCGTGCGTCACGCCGGAGTTTACCCTCGCTGATCTGACTGATGTTTCGACAGAAAGACGCTCCGCTCGACAATGGCTGTTGACAAAGCAGCTGTTTGACCGGCCTCTGTTTTTACAGTGTTCGGTGCTTTCAAAGAACACTTTTTTTTTCCTTTTTTTTCTCTTAGCGGTGAGGCAGATCTCTTTCTGCAGTGTCCTTCACCTTGTCTCGTCTTCCCCTCAGGTTTCCTTTGATTCCTGCGGCAGCGAGTGTTTGGATTACAGCTCCCCGACACGTTCAGCGCCCAGAGCAAGCGTCCTGTTGTCTACTGTACCTCTGAAACTCGGAGAAACAGGCAGGTCCGGCCGGACCGCAGCATTAAATATATATAACCTGAGAGGTTCAAGGGGAGTTCAGGCCAAGACGAGACTGTTCAAACATTTGGACAGAAATATATGATTGTTTACCCCAAGAAAAGTTATTACTGTCCATTTTATGGCACTGGCTTAAAAAGGTCGCAGAGTTATCACAACATGCTTTTTACCTCCATTTCTGCAGGGAGACTCTTTTAGCGTTTCACTCTGCTGACCACCAATCAGAGGCCAGTACCTGCTGCGTTCACAGACACAAAATAATCCAGTAAACGACGGACTGTACCTGAAAATAAGAATTTTTTTCATGCCAAACCATGCGAAAATGTAATAAGTAAAAACACACATACATATGTTCAATCTATATATGAAACCTGTTAGAAATCTAAACAATTACATAATCTCTGTTACACATGTAACCGGGTGGCAGATTTACTATACAATTTCCCACTTAGGGTTAGATGTTTATATATATATATGACATTATGAGTTCTTTATTCTTCCCCTTGACTTAGCACTCTGTTAGTTCATTTTCACTGCGTTTCATTTTTTTTTTGGCCACTAGGTGGTATGAGTGTATTGCACTACTGCCATTTTGCCGGGTGCATTATGGGCATTTTTTCCTGTCGGCCGGGCAGTCGTGCTTGAGTTTCGTGCAACGGGCTGTTGTGCTGGAGATTTGCGGATCGGGGGGTCGAGCTGAAGATTTGCAGAGCGGGTAGCGCGGAGTTTGCGCTGTGTGGAGTTACACCGTTGGAGTATATGCACTGCAGTTTTGGCGCCGGACGGTGACGGTTGTGTTCGGGATGGACTGGTAATGACGGCGTGTTACAATCACACCATGTTATTCAATGTGTTACTAGAGAGACCGAACATGTATTAAATTCATTTTTACTTTGTTCAAAGGTAAATGACAGCGTTTGAGGCGTTTAATCTCCAGGGATGTCTGCGTATTGTCGGAAAATGTATATGAATGTAAGTGTTCTCAATATGCAAGATGTAAAAGCCCAAGTATATGTGTGGGGTTTTTGTGGTCGCTAAAGGTGTATTTGACAACTTTATTGTTTTCTTTTGACAGCGGCCATAGCCCAGCCGTCTGCGTTTTTTCGTATTTTCTTTGGATTATATTTTTGTATTTTATTTAATTTTTTATATGTATACTGAAGCAGCCGCTAGTTGAACCAAAGTGGCTTTGGTAAAAGGACTCACTCTTTTATGTAATTCGGTTTTTTTGTTGTTTCCAAGAGGACAATTAATAAATTAAAAAGCTACAAAGAGCCCCAAGTCATTGTGTCCTGTGTGGTACTCAATTCCACGGGCTACACAATTTTGGTACCAGGAGTGGGGTTGTAGCTTAATCTTACCTTTACAATTGGCAAAATAGTGATTTATTTTTGGATTTTCTTGAGAAATACGGCAGTGGTGAAGATTGCAAGTGACGCCCGTCTGTGTTTGGGATCTGGGAGACCAGCCTAGGGAGGTGGAGACCTGAAAGAGGCGACCTGAAGTTTTCCCCCATTGGTACCGTTCACTTGTTCCTGTACAGAGGGCTCCAGTATGAACTTCAGCTGAAGATCCCAAGACTCAGTGGAGCTGCAGTTCAGTTAGAGACTGTTTTCACCCTATCCTTGACACACGTTTTGGACTGATTATTAATATTCATTTTGAGATAAAGGCTGTTATTTCATGATGTCCACTGACTCTGGTGATGAAGGTACCGCCCATCGTGTCGTGAACGGTCAGTTAGACCCAGTCTCAGGTGACGTGGCAGTTGTAAATGGAGAGGCCACAGCAGAAATGCAACGTCAAATGCAAGAGATAAACAGATTGCGGGATGAACTTACTAGGTTACAGGATGAAACAAGGGTTCGTAGGGCGAATGGTAACAGTGTGCCACCCCGTTCATATATCTATGTTCCTCGGGAACATCAGATCCAAACATTTAGTGGGGAGTGTGGTACAGATAGGAGATCGGTGGAAGAATTTATTGAAGAGGTTCAAAGGGTCCTTAGGTCCAGAGACCAGACAACAGAAGAACAATGTGATTACATACTGTCTCTGTTGCGTGGCCCTGCTTTGGAAGAGGTGAGGCTATGCATGAGGAGTCAAACAGTGGGGCCCAGTGATTTGTACTCATATCTGAGGAATGCATTTGGAGAAAAGCGCAGTACCACACAGCTCTTGCAAACCTTTTACAACCGCAGACAAACTGATGGGGAAGATCTCCGTGACTACTCCCATGCACTGTCTCAGATCTTAAGCTCTGTGGTGAAACAGTCCACAGCTGCCATACCGAATGAGCAGACTGTTCTCAGGGATCAGTTCATTGAAGGTTTAAAGGATGCTGCACTTAGGCGTGAGCTCCGGAAGATCGTTCGGGATAAACCAGAATCCAGTCTTCTTGATGTGAGAAATGAAGCCTTACTGTGGGAGATGGAGGACAGCAGGTTCCATCGTCCCAGGACTGTTAAGAATAGTCAACTCAAGTCAGATATATCAGAGACCCAGTGTTCTGCTATTAAAACAGACAGTGGCCAACATGCTATTTTAGATGATGTTCAAAGAGCAGTAGCCCATCAGGAGAAACAGCTAGCAGAGCTAGGTAAGTCAGTCGCTGAACTAGCTAGCGCTGTGAGTGAGTTGAGTAGGCGTGGCAGTCAACAGCTGTTTCAAGAGTTCAAGCCACGACCTAGGTTACAGCCAAAGTTTGCCCCAGATGGTCAGCCTATCTGTTTCAAGTGTAGAGGGGTTGGTCACATTGCCAGGAAATGCCCACAGGCAAAGGGGGGCCATAGTCCTGCCACACCTGATACCCCGGTTGTGCCGGAAAACCAGCACCCTCGGTTGTCATGAGCCAAACAACACGAGGGGAAGTAGCTGGCTCATCAGGGGAGACACCTGACAGAAATATGATCCTAGAGCGTGCAGTTGGGGAGTGTAAGATTGTTGAGATGAAACTGCAGGGTGTTACAGTACCGTGCCTACTAGACACTGGTAGCCAGGTTAGCACAATTTCTGAGAGTTTCTTTAGAGAACACTTGGCAGAAAAGGGTGAAAATATTCAGTCTGCATTTGAGTGGTTGCAACTCACTGCCGCTAATGGACTAGACCTGCCCTATGTTGGATATGTGGAGGTTGAAGTTGAAACTATGGGTCTGACTATCCCAAAACGAGGCTTCCTGATAGTTAAAGATGCTGCACAATCCTCCTCTGTTCCAGGTCTTATAGGGATGAACGTTGTGAAAAAATGCAGGGAGCTAGTGAATGCAGAGTTTGACACCACACTGCAGGGTGGACTTGACTCACGCTGGTGGGAGGCTTTCCACCGACTTCATGCAGTGACTGTGACAGACCGACTTGCCTTCGCGAGAGTGGCGGGGAAAGATGTTGTTCATGTACCTGCCTCATCTGCTGTTACTGTCATGGCTAGGGGACTTAGGAATGTAAGCAGTGTTGGTCCCCCCCTGTTGTTGGAGCCTATAAGTACACCTTTGCCTGGAGGGTTGATTGTTGTACCTACTCTGGTCTCTTCTGGAAGTCACCTTTTTCCGGTTCGTGTCATGAACTTGTCTGATGAAGATGTCTGGCTGAGGCCAAGAACAAGGTTAGGTGTTTTGACTCATATCGACAGTGTAGAAAGTGAGGAGCGGTGCAAAGTCCAGTTCCAGAGAATCTCAGCTACTACTGAACAAGTGAGTATTGACCAACGACCTGATACCACTACAGATGTACGGTCGATAATCGATAAGCTCACTGTAGGTGGCACGCCAGAGCAGAAATCACAACTGGCAGTTTTGTTGGAGAAATACTCTTTTGTGTTTGCAACAGAGGATGAAGATCTGGGTTACGCTGACAAGGTACAACATGAGATCCATCTTACAGATGACGTACCTGTGACGCAGCCATACAGACGAATCCCACCCACACAGTACAGTGAAGTCAGGGAGCATATTGGTAAGCTATTGAAAAAGGGAATCATTCAGGAGAGCTCCAGTGCTTACGCATCTCCGATAGTGCTGGTGAGGAAGACAGATGGCAGTCTGAGGCTATGTGTGGATTATAGGAAACTTAATGCAAAGACAAGACGTGACGCATTTCCGCTCCCAAGGATCGACGAAAGTTTTGATGCACTGAGAGGAGCTAAATTCTTTTCAACCATTGATCTGGCAAGCGGTTATCATCAGGTGGCCATGCACGAGAGAGATAGGGCTAAGACAGCTTTCACTACACCGTTTGGCTTATTTGAGTATGTAAGAATGCCTTTTGGTGTCTGTAATGGTCCTGCAACATTCCAGAGGCTTATGCAAGCCACCATGAGTGACCTTATTTTTCAGATACTCCTGGTCTACTTAGATGACATTTTGGTTTTTTCTGAAACTTTTGAGCAGCATCTGGAGAGACTGGAGACTGTGTTTAAGAGACTGGCAGAGACAGGTCTCAAGATAAAACTGCAGAAGTGTGCATTCCTGCAGCAGTCAGTGAAGTTTTTGGGCCATCAGGTGTCAGCAGAAGGTGTGGGAACAGACCCTTCTAAGATCTCTGCAGTTAAAGACTGGAGAGTCCCCACCACAGCGAAAGAGCTGCAATCATTTCTTGGTTTTTGTAGCTACTACAGGAGGTTCATCTGTGGTTTCTCACAGATAGCTGGGCCGCTACATGACCTGGTAAATAAATGTCCTGGTGTAAAGAAAACTAATGGCAACAGACACCAACTATGTGCTATGTGGACACCAGAGTGTGACTCTTCTTTTGAGCAGTTAAAAGGGAAACTCATCACCGCGCCCATTTTAGGATTTGCTGATTTCACACAACCCTTTATTGTTGAAACTGATGCTAGTCAACATGGTTTAGGGGCTGTATTGTATCAACAGCAAGCAGGTACTAAACGGGTCATAGCCTATGCGAGCCGCAGGTTACGCCAGGCTGAGAAAAATGACAGGAACTACAGTAGTATGAAGTTAGAGTTGCTTGCCTTAAAGTGGGCTGTAGCTGAAAAGTTCAGAGGTTACTTACTCGGGTCAAAGTTTGTTGTCTTTACTGACAACAATCCCCTCTGCCACCTCAAGACAGCCAAGTTAGGCGCTATAGAACAAAGGTGGGTTGCACAACTGTCTGTTTTTGATTTTGAAGTCAAGTACCGCCCTGGGCATAGCAATGTTGCCGCTGATGCCCTCTCTAGGCAGGAGTTTGCAGGGGAGCCTGAAACAGACCCTGATTCTGATCTTGATAACTGTATTGCTGTGTGTAACATTATTGAAAGAGGGACAGCTCTGGATACTAATCTTGTCACCAAAGGTCTTGAGTGTTGTAAGGTGAGGCAGATTCGGGCTGTGTCTGACATAAGTACCAGGCAAGGCAACACTCCCACACTGCCGGGTTATGCCAGAGATGAGCTGATAAGCTTGCAGGCCAGTGATCCCACCCTGAGAGAGTTCTGTGTGTTTTGGGGTCGAGGGAGAAAGCCAAACCACAAAGAGAGAGCAGCTCTCTCTAAACAAGTGAGAAGACTTTTGAAACAGTGGAACTATATACAGAAAAAGGAGGGGCTGTTATACCGGGTTATTAAAGACCCCCGCCACGGAGAGGTGTGGCAGTTACTGGTGCCTCGTTGTTTGAAGGACCAAGTCCTAGAGAGCGTACACAATAGTATGGGGCATCAGGGCATAGAGCGTACTGTAAACCTTCTGAGAGAGAGATGTTTTTGGGTTGGTCTATGTGAAGATGTGGAAAATTGGGTAAAAAACTGTGAGCGGTGCATTTTGACAAAAATGCCTCAGCCAAAAATCCATGCTCCAGTTCAGGCATTCTTGGCCTCCCGACCCTTAGAAGTTGTTGCTGTTGATTTCACAGTGTTGGAACCAGCTTCAGATGGACGAGAAAATGTCCTTGTTGTAACTGATGTTTTTACAAAGTTTACACAAGCCTATCCTACCAGAGACCAAAAAGCTGACACCACAGCCAAGGTTTTGCTCAGGGAGTGGTTTATGAAATATGGGATCCCTGAGCGACTGCATTCGGACCAAGGTCGAAATTTTGAAAGTGATGTTATAGCAGAGCTGTGCAAGCTATATGGGGTCAAAAAGACACGGACCACTCCCTACAGGCCACAGGGAAATGCTCAGTGTGAAAGGTACAATCGTACACTCCATGATCTGCTGAGAACTCTTCCTCCTGAAAAAAAAGGCGCTGGCCAGAGCATCTTCCTGAGCTGGTATATGCCTACAATGTCACCCCCCACTCCTCCACAGGGTACTCGCCCTATTATCTGCTGTTTGGAGTGCAACCACGTCTCCCAGTGGATGCGTTGCTAGGGCGTGAGCATGTGTCAGACATGAAACAGGACTGGTTGGTTGTTCACCAGGAAAGGCTTAGACAGGCACATGAGCGAGCTAGGGAGTACTCTGAGCAGAAGGCAGCTGAGAGAATTACGCTGCAAAATGAAAAGGTATACTGTCCTCCTGTTGCTGTTGGTCAGTTAGTCCTTCTACGTCACCGACCTTTGGGTAGGAACAAGATACAAGATGCATGGAGCCCAACTATCTACAGAGTAGTTGACATTCAGGGGACCACACACACTGTTGAACCTGTTGAAGGAGGCCCCATTAAGAGGGTTCATAGGTCAGAGCTGCGGCTTTGCGCAAAGCCTGTCCCCAAACCCAGGACGAAGCCTAGGGCACAGACCAGTTTACATATTGAAGCGGAGGACGTCCCTGAGTCACTGGGACCTGATTTTGTTGTTGTTGAGGAAGTCTTTCCGTCCAGGCCAGTGCCGAATCCGGACTTGATTCATGCAGTGGAAAGAGTTGGGTTACCTATTGCTGCCCTCCCACATGACCATGACAGTGACGGGCCTGAGGAAGGCTGTGCCGATATGCAGAACAGTGGCATGGAAACAGGAAGTGTACACAGTGGAACTTTTCCAGATGATAGTGGGTTGTTGGTTGCAGAAAACAGGGACAGGTGTACATCAACAGACTTGGTTCATAAGGGAGGAAATGGGGCCTGCGCACCTACACCTGCAGTTAGGAAAAGCGCACGGGCCACAGCCGGGCTTCATTCAAATCCTTTCCATTTGCCAAAGTCAGCCTGTAATGCTGTTTCAGTTAGCACAGACATGATCTCCCAAGTATTGACCAGTTTGGGTGCTGTTTTATTTGAGAAAGCTTTGCAAGGAGCATTTGAAACTG
Source organism: Scortum barcoo (assembly GCA_023238725.1). Classification (NCBI taxonomy): domain Eukaryota; kingdom Metazoa; phylum Chordata; class Actinopteri; order Centrarchiformes; family Terapontidae; genus Scortum; species Scortum barcoo. The sequence goes on from CM041554.1 coordinate 1,480,555, forward strand.
CTAAAGTTTTGTAGTCACCGAGGACGTTGACTAGTTGCAGGGGAGAGTGTAACCGGGTGGCAGATTTACTATACAATTTCCCACTTAGGGTTAGATGTTTATATATATATATGACATTATGAGTTCTTTATTCTTCCCCTTGACTTAGCACTCTGTTAGTTCATTTTCACTGCGTTTCATTTTTTTTTTGGCCACTAGGTGGTATGAGTGTAGTGCACTACTGCCATTTTGCCGGGTGCATTATGGGCATTTTTTCCTGTCGGCCGGGCAGTCGTGCTTGGAGTTTCGTGCAACGGGCTGTTGTGCTGGAGATTTGCGGATCGGGGGGTCGAGCTGAAGATTTGCAGAGCGGGTAGCGCGGAGTTTGCGCTGTGTGGAGTTACACCGTTGGAGTATATGCACTGCAGTTTTGGCGCCGGACGGTGACGGTTGTGTTCGGGATGGACTGGTAATGACGGCGTGTTACAATCACACCATGTTATTCAATGTGTTACTAGAGAGACCGAACATGTATTAAATTCATTTTTACTTTGTTCAAAGGTAAATGACAGCGTTTGAGGCGTTTAATCTCCAGGGATGTCTGCGTATTGTCGGAAAATGTATATGAATGTAAGTGTTCTCAATATGCAAGATGTAAAAGCCCAAGTATATGTGTGGGGTTTTGTGGTCGCTAAAGGTGTATTTGACAACTTTATTGTTTTCTTTTGACAGCGGCCATAGCCCACTGCCGTATTTTCTTTGGTTATATTTTTGTATTTTATTTAATTTTTTATATGTATACTGAAGCAGCCGCTAGTTGAACCAAAGTGGCTTTGGTAAAAGGACTCACTCTTTTATGTAATTCGGTTTTTTTGTTGTTTCCAAGAGGACAATTAATAAATTAAAAAGCTACAAAGAGCCCCAAGTCATTGTGTCCTGTGTGGTACTCAATTCCACGGGCTACACACATACACCTCCAGTTGGGTAGACCAAATAAAATACAGGAAGTACAACTTACCATGCAGACGCAGTGTGTGCAGGGCTGTAGAGTGATTATCGATTTCAAATCAAATCAAGTATAAAAAGTGAATTAAACTTTTTTTTATCTGCTGTCATGTAAGTTGCTAATGTTTTCAAGCCTGGCTTACTTAACAGACATAACCATAGAGGAGCAGACTGTGATATGTTCATATTATATTGTTCAAACTATAATTACAAGCAGCGAGTGTGGAGAAATGTTTTGCCTCTTCACAGTAATTCTGAGATGTATTTGTTTATTTCTTTATTTGGATCCCCATTAGCCACTACCAGGGTGGAAACTAATCTTCCTGGGGTCTGACCAATCGGACTTTTATAATAATAAATACTGACACTTCGTTTCAGACTATTTAAAAATGGCTGTACACAGTTTTTATCTAATTTACAAAACTCTAAATAAGCAATACAGCAAAAGGAGCCCATTTAAGCATTTATATACAGTAAATACAGTGAAATGTCCCCACTGTGGGATCAATAAAAGATTATCTTGTCTTAAACACAGCCTGGTCCTGTAAATCTCTACATACCTGATACCACCAGGCAGGTATGAACGATAAATGAGGACTGGAAAGTTGCAGGAACGGTCGGTCGGTGTTTCTGTTCAGACTGAAGAGGCTCACTCCTGACAAACAGTACGTTCACCATGTTGAAGTGTTCTTTGTAGTGAAGCCGGGACACAAACAGAGACACAGGAAGTGTAAAACGAAGGGCGGCCTGTTGTTTGTTGCTTCAGCTAATGGCCTCACTGCTGAATAATTACAGTCAGACCGCGCACTGCTAATGGACGCTCACATGACACACACACACAAACACAGAGGCACATGCAATTACAATAAGAGAAGACGCAAATGAGATCTCTACCACGCGCACACACACACACACAAGTAAATAAACAAACATACACAATTACAATAAGACAGCAGGTAAATGAGCTTTCACACATACACACACATATATAGATGCAGGCACACACATCTCAATAAAAGGGAGGCTTAAATGAGATTTGTCTCTCTCTCCATCTTTCTCACACACACACACACACACACACACACACTCTCTTCCTGTCGGTGGTGAGTGAAGTGTCAGGTTAAGCAGAATGAATGGACTCGCTCTGAAAACACAAATTGCAAAGTAAACAGATTAGAGTGAAAACAGACTCCTCCACTCCTCCACCCCCTCAAACCACTCCATCTCTCCATCATCCATCCTCCCCGTCTCTCTCTGCATCCCTCTTTGTCTGTCTTCCTCCTCGTCTCCCTCTCTTGTCTGTCTTCATTAGCGTACAGTCACAGCAGACACACAACAACACAATCGCTGCCTTGCTGTGCTGAGGAAAACTACATTTGTGCAGCACTTTTGCCAAAAAAAAGTTCAACTTTTGGGGAACTTTGACACCAGTTTGTGCTGTTTGCTGACGGCAAACTGAGAATAAACTGCTCCATTAAAGAGACGCAGCCAGTTGTCAGCTGAGTAAATGGTACAAATGTCTGCTGAATAAAAAGTTAACTCATTAGAGACAATCTGACAGCGAGCAAATGCTGCCGCTTTGTTAAATCAGTTAAATGGTAACAAAGTCAACTGCAGAAATTTCAAAAAATAAACCGAGTGTAATGCACGTGATTGACAGACTGAGCAGAGAGTTTGATGTGTTTTTCATTTATGATTGAATTTGATTTGAGTGGATGTTCGGAGGACGTGGAGAGCAGTAATGATGCTGAGTGGATCGAGAAGAATGAGCTCTTCATTGTGGCTAAATGCTAGCTTGTTGTCAGTCAGTCAGCTCCTGCAGCTCTGCACGTCGTCGCCGAGCCTCCATCACCTCCATCACCTCCTGTTTTAAGAGGACAAGCAGATAATCTGAAGCTTGTTTGAACGAGGACTTCACCGCTCTGTCTCTCTATCACTCTGTCACCATCTCTCCTCACTTTGACAACCAAACGTCTCCACCTTTCACTCAGGACCGTCAACTTTCCTCTGGTACAGACCAAAAACCACACAACATAAAGGTGCTTTTAATCTCTTTCTCTCCATCTCTCTCGTGTGGTCGTTCTTCTAAATATTTTGAGCATCGTTTAAGGGAGCAAAAGAATTTCACTGATGAGTCTTGAATCTTGAATCTCTTTCTTTCTTACCTCACATGTCCACTGGTTGCAGACAATTCAAGCTCAATTTCTGCTGCCACTTTTATATTGCAGTTGTCTTCTCGCAGCATTTTTTTGTCTCAACGTGAAATTTAGGCCCATCACTACATTGCTCTTGATATACTTTCTAAAGTTAAAAGTTTTACATTTTTCAGACGTAAATGACAGCCATGTGACAAAAACGAGTGAACAACTGTTATTAGAGGAGTGCTGAATGAGTGGATGAGGAAGTGATCATGAATGCTGCCTTCCTCCCAGTCAGTGTTTCTCTTTCTACGTCAGATACAAATTAAAAGCCGTCAATTTTTAGGAAATGTGGTGCAAGTCAGGCTGAATATGTGTGCTTCACCTCTGAAGTGTGAAGAGAAAAGAGCCACCAACACGACGCTCTGCTCGTGGAAATGCTGACTCGAATGGCTGCTGGGGATCACCCCCCTCCCCCTCTGAACTCTCCGTCTGTCTGTCTCTCTCTCTCTCCCTTCAACCCGCTCTCTCTTTTTCTGGCTCATCATCAAAACCAGCAACACGCTCTGACACAGGAAACACACACTCGTACACACTCCTACACACATGCTAGTAAACATACACTCATGAACACGCACAGATTGCAATCAATATGCAATTTCCCCCCCGTGTATAAAAGATGGACCCATTTGGAGGCTGTCCTGGCGCTTTTGAGTAACGATGCATCTACGTGAAGTGCTGCTATAATTCTCATAACTGCACCGCTCGGCCCCTAAATTGTGATAAAAAGGATTTCATCTTGTGGACAGATGCAGACATGTGCGGGCGAGGCGAGCGAGTGTGAATTTAGCCTAACTTCCTGTTTCATCTCTTCTCCTTCCTCTGCGAAAAACATGAAAGGAGAGAAACGGATTATTTGATGGAGCGTTTTAACAAAAAGATAGTCGTTGCCCTCCGACGCTTTAGGAGCTGCTTCCTGGAACAAAACCCTCCTCCGCTCTCAGTCTCATCTCATTTTAGGGTTTTGAAGTGAAGACTTCGGGGTTTGACGGTACCGAGGAGACTCAGTCTCACTGCTTTTCATTAAGCTCAAAGTTTGAATTCACGAGAGAGAGAAGAGCTGCTCTGCTGCTCTCTGAATGCAAATGAGCTTTACAGCTTTAAGACACACATTATAAAATCAAGAGAATCTCAAGTCTGTGAATCTGAACTCCAACGACAACATCACGTTCAGGACGGAAAATGGAGGAGCTGGGACGCATCAGGACTGACCACAGATCTGATTATAGATACAGTCATTTAAAAGGGTTGTGCCAGTAAGCAAGGAAATAAGTAAAGTTTATTTGTATGGCACTTTTGAAAGCACACCATCACAAAATGCTTCACAAACACACATGAAATACAGGAACATTTAAATGACTTTACTCAAAAATCTGGGAAGCAGAAATGTGATCTGAGTAAATCTGTGTGTTTCTTGTGGTTTCTTCTTTCTGTTTCAGTGTTTGGTGTGACAATCCAGACAATACGACATTGTAGTTTACTAATCACATAATTAATTAACTAATTACTAATTATCCTCTAACCTTTGGGGAAAGTGTCGCAGAAGGTGCAGAGAGGTTTTGGATGTGAAAGTAACTTGTGAAGTCGACACTCTCAGCAGCTGAATCCAAACCAATCGAGCTTTAAATGAGACAACTGAAATGACAGCAAAGCTCGCTCATTTGTGAGCCGCCAACAGGCAACAATTCAATTAAACCACACAGCCGGACGCACAGCAGCCCCGTGTTTGCTGGCACCGCTCGTCTCCGCGATTTAGAGACGTCCTGCCTGACTGGACGAGCCTCCGGGGCCGAGCTTTAGGAGCCCAAAAGTCCAGTACATTACATAATGGACCCGGCCGCGGGGAATGGTCCATTCTCATCTCCTAGGCAACAGGTGAATTTCAACAATGCACATTTGAGAGGCTCACAGATTTTCTGGAATACAATGCCCCCTCCTGCTGCCAAGCGTTTATGGTAATGCTCCATTCAGTGGAAGAATGGCGGATTAGTGCAGCGATGGAGCTGGATGAGCTCCACGTCCGTCCTGCTGCTGCAGGAGCCGCCGGGCCCCGAGGAGCCGCCGCCAAATGATGGCCCGAGGCCTAACCTGAGCATGATGGGAGGGGTCGCAGGGTCGTGTGCTGGTTTGAGTTTTTTGGTGTGTTTCCAACCTTTCAATTTCAGCTTACTGTGTGACAAAGAAAAACACATTTTCCCTGAATGGCGAGTTGTGACTTTTTATGTCCGTCTGTTATCCAAACACTTTCTGTTCTTTTAATTTGTGCTTGTATATCTGTTGTATCTAAATTGTCTTATATTAAAAGTGGTATATAAATTGCATACATAACTTATTTTATTTTGTTTAATATAACTTCAAACAGGAAAAGTTGTTCATGACTAAAATGAAGAATAGAGTGATTTCATGTGAACGCACAGCTGCAACATATAAATGCTGTTTGCTCCTCAATGTTAACAGGGGTATGATCTGAATGAAATCTGACAGAAAATACAATAGAAAGAAATAATATGAAAAAATATGCATGCTGTGGTTTATATATTTGTGGGAAAATGTATCAATTTTAATGCATAATAACATGTTTTGAATTTTCAGCTACAGGAGAAAAATAATCTTGGACCAGCCTTGAGGAAACGACAGATGAATTTAAGTAAATGTTCAGTATATTCATAACCACACATAACATGTGACTTATAAAGGTTCATTTTAATTAACTTAAAGAGAAACCAACATCAACAAACAAATCAAACTGGCCACTTGGAGCAGAGAGTCCGACCAGGTGAGCTGAATCCACCTGATGATCTGACTCCGCCCCCTCCTGCAGAGGACTAAAGGGTCAGGTTTGTCCCATCATTCAGATGTTCCTCTCAGGGGGACCACGCCCTCCTCCAGGTGTGAGCTATCACCTTGATTGAGGTATAAAAAGGAGGTTTGGCAGCTGTGAATGTGCAGAGAAGAAAATGTTGATGAAAGCAGAGCATGTGTGCTCATTATATTCTAGTTTAGAGACAATCAAATGCACAGCCTGTCTTACCTTCTCTCTAGCTTTATCTTTCAAATTTCTAAATGTTAGGACAATGAAATACCAGCAGAAACAACTCAGTGACCACTTGAGACTCTATAGCAACGACAGCAGCCACAAGAAACACCTCACAACATTCAGCAAACAGCCTGCAGTCACAGAATAATCCTCGTGTGGGAAAACATGAAGTGCCTGGTCACACCACAAAGAAGCACAGTGAAATCTTTAAGCAGTGATACTCAAACCTTAGTGACAAAGTGACTAACGAGCTAACCAGGAACATGCTAACAGTGACATTGGTGGCTTGCAAAACCAGCTGCAGTCATTTATCTAGCAGGTTAACTAACTGCAGCCACAGTGAGTTTATTAAAGAAGCTGACTTACTGCCGACCATGCTGCTTTTTAAAGACACATTTCAGCATAGCAGATTTATTTAAAATTAGATCCTGTGATTCTCTCGTTATCTTCCCTTAAAGGTCAGGACTGTCGAGACAGTTTGAAATTGGTCAACAGCACAAGTTTGCATCTTCACAAAATATGTATATTCAACTTCTGCGGGTGAATCCACTGATTCTGATGATCCTACTGAAATGAGCAGATTTAGTTTGAAATGTGTGACTAAAATGTGGTTTACGGACATTTCTACAAAGCTTTTATCATAAAACTTAACCTATTCTGGTTTGTGTGTCTCTCAGGTTGTGTGAATTTCAGTTGATTTTGTGCAAGTAATGTAAATAAATTTAGTGGAATAAAAATGTAAAAGCAAATGAGTAACAAATAAGTATGAATCATACACAGGTCAAATACAATCTTCTTATTTCTGCAGACACAAAAAGAAGTCAAAAGAAGTTGAATATCCAGAGTATATCTTTTGTTTAGGAAGACTTTAAAGAAAGTTAAACTTCTGTCATCCCCTCTGCAGGTTTTTTTTTTCTTCACATTTTTGTCATTTTGCAGTGCCCTTGGTATTTACTGTAGATGGATTTTGTCTCTCAGAGCGGCTGAGTGATGGCCGAGACTTTTAACAAGTTAGTTTTCTGCTGTTATTGCTGCCAGGCGGGCTGCACAGTCCTGGGAGAGTTGAGGCTCGCTATCTGGAGCTACCGTCAAACTGGAAATCTCAGAAAGAGAGAAAGTGATCAGATTCATTCTCACGGCTCTACATCCCCACCGAGGAGGAGACAGGGCAGGCAGGAAGTCAGACAACAGACATGCGGGTGATTGACATCTTCGGCCCATCAGGCTTCACCCCCCTGTAATGGACTGAGGTCTGAAACATATGAGGGCAAACACACCCTGATAATGAGTCCTCCCCTAAACTGTAAACCTGCGGCCCAATGCCTGAATAAACCTGAGCCACATCTCAAGTCTTACCATGTCCATTTGTTTATACAGTGCATCTGGAAAGAATTCACAACGCTTCACTTTTTCCACATTTTGTTATGTTACAGCCTTATTCCTAAAATGGATTAAATTCATTTTCTTCCTCAAAATTCTACACACAACACCACATAATGACAACATGAAAAATTTCTTTTGGGATTTTTGCAAATTTATTAAAAATAAAAAACTAAGAAATCACATGTACATAAGTATTCACAGCCTTTGCCATGAAGCTCAAAATTGAGCTCAGGTGCATCCTGTTTCCACTGATCATCCTTGAGATGTTTCTTCAGCTTAATTGGAGTCCACCTGTCATAAATTCAACTGATGATGGTGGAAAGGCACAAACCAAGCATGAAGTCAAAGGAACTGTGGGTAGACCTTCAGAGACAGGATTGTCTTGAGGCACAAATCTGGGGAAGGGTACAGAAAAATTTCTGCTGCTTTGAAGGTCCCAATGAGCACAGTGGCCTCCATCATCCATAAATGGAAGAAGTTCAGAACCACCAGGACTCTTCCTAGAGCCTGGCCGGCCGTCTAAACTGAGCGATCGGGGAGAAAAGGGCCTTAGTCAGGGAGGTGACCAAGAACCCGATGGTCACTCTGTCAGAGCTCCAGCGTACCTCTGTAGAGAGAGGAAGAACCTTCCAGAAGGTACAACCATCTCTGCAGCAATCCACCAATCAGGCCTGTGTGGTAGAGAGGCCAGACCGGAAGCCACTCCTGAGTCAAAGGCACATGGCAGCCCGCCTGGAGTTTGCCAAAATGCACCTGAAGGACTCTCAGACCATGAGAAACTAAATTCTCTGGTCTGATGAGACAAAGATTGAACTCTTTGGCGTTAATGCCAGGCGTCATGTTTGGAGGAAACCAGGCACCGCTCATCACCAGGCCAATACCATCCCTACAGTGAAGCATGGTGGTGGCAGCATCATGCTGTGGGGATGTTTTTCAGTGGCAGGAACTGGGAGATTAGTTAGGACAGAGGGAAAGATGAATGCAGCAATGTACAGAAGACATCCTGGATGAAAACCTGCTCCAGAGCGCTCTTGACCTCAGACTGGGGCGACGGTTCATCTTTCAGCAGGACAACGACCCTAAGCACACAGCCAAGATAACAAAGGAGAGGCTTCAGGACAACTCTGTGAATGTCCTTGAGTGGCCCAGCCAGAGCCCAGACTTGAAATCGGTTGAACATCTCTGGAGAGATCTGAAAATGGCTGTGCACCGATGCTTCCCATCCAACCTGATGGAGCTTGAGAGGTGCTGCAAAGAGGAATGGGCGAAACTGCCCAAAGATAGGTGTGCCAAGCTTGTGGCATCATATTCAAAAAGACTTGAGGCTGTAATTGCTGCCAAAGGTGCATCAACAAAGTATTGAGCAAAGGCTGTGAATACTTATGTACATGTGATTTCTTATATTTTTCATTTTTAATAAATTTGCAAAAATCTGCAAGAATTTTTCATGTTATGTGGTGTTGTGTGCAGAATTTTGAGGAAGAAAATGAATTTAATCCATTTTGGAATAAGGCTGTAACATAACAAAATGTGGAAAAAGTGAAGCATTGTGAATACTTTCCGGATGCACTGTAGGTCACGATTGACTCTTGAATTTTTTGCTGTCAAGTCTCTTATTCTTTTAGTCTCTTTCAGTTGAGTTTTGTTGTGCTCATTGACTGACAGGATGGTGCCACTTTTATTCAGCACAGGGGTTTTCCTTGTTTATTGTGGTCAATGTTTACATCCCACTTCCGGCCTGTGTGAGTGAGGCTTGACACAACCTGGCTGACCAGATATCAAATGTGGAGCAAAAACACCCAAACTCCCTATTTATTAGTTTGGGGATTTTAACACAGCAAACCTCAGACATGAGCCAGACAAAGAGCATATAAAATGTCCCACCAGGGCTCCCTTTGCAGCTCTGGGACTCTGATCACTGTCTGGTTCATCTCATCCTGAGCTATTTGCAGAAACTAAAATCAGCTAAGCCTGTTCCTGCAAAAGATATTCCCTCATTTGGTGTTTAGGTGATGGTGGTGGAGAACGCTGTCTAACACGTCGCTCCAAAATCCCACAGCTGTTCAGCTGGGTTGAGATGTGCTGACTGTGAAGGCCACAGCATCTGATTCATTTTCATCCTCATCACACCATTCAGTGACCTGTCATCCTGGAAGAGACCCCTCCCATCAGGATAGAAATGTTAAAGGTGGTCACAATAAAATAATCCATGCATAGTAGATTTGTGTTAGTTTATCTTGTCAAGCTTGTCTTTGGTTTAAGCTGTACGTATGTGTTTGTGCATGTAAAACTCCTCGAATGTGTTCACATATTTGGCTAATAAAGCTGATTCTGATCTAACGTCTGCAGCTCTGGTAATATGTACACTAATTCTGTGTATAGTAAATAATGGACATATATAGTAGTGTGTTGTGTTGATGTGTAAGGCGGCATGACTCCCAGAAATGCATGTACATTTATCTGAATTTCTAATTAAAGGTTTGAGTTATGAGGACATCAAGTATTAGGTCAAACTTGAGGTACTGGCACATCTAAATGTACCTATTCATTGTTTTCTGTCATGAATGGGCCATCTTTATGCAGCTGTGAGTTTGTTGAGGCCGTTGCTGCTGCTGTTGAGTTGAGCATCTCGTCGAGCCCGTTTCATTCTTTTCGTTTCGTTCTTTTTCCTCGGAGAAGCCGGCTGCTGTCAGCGCTGCAGACTGGTCAACTCTGCTCGCTGTCACCTACGTTCTGTACGGGAAACTATCACTGACAGCTGTCAAACCCCCCCACCACCACACCACCACTCCTCCTCCTCCTGGCATCGCTCCTGCCGGCTGACACTGCCCTGACACCAGCCATGATACCAACTCGGGCCGTCTCATCCATAAGGCATTGCGCTGCTGTTATTACACGTAGCTTGCATGGAAAAAGTATGAGGACGATGTTTTCCCCAGTATGACGCCCACAAAGTGTATTCTTGGAGGAACTCGGTCAGCGTATAAATGGTGAAAATCTGCAGATTCAGGTGAGGAGGAACCGTCAGCGGTTTTTCTATGTCAGCAGCGATAAGGAGGCGTCAGGGCTTCAGGGCTGGACTTGTCACCTGGGGAAACTCTCTCCACTGTCACCTGCTGCAACCATCTCCCATCACCCCTCGCTGGGTTGTCTCCACCGGCAGAGGCGGCGGCAGGGGGTGAGGCAAGAGCCGATGGGTGATGGCTTTATCACAGCAGGAAGTGGCCAGAGGGAGGTTTGGCTCCTGGAGTCACGCGGACTCCAAACTGCCTGGTCTGAGCTGCAGTCAGGTTATTGGATGATATGGTACTTAAATCCAAGCAGGGCTGTTACTTAAGTGTCTGCGGCCTCCGGCAAGATTTTCTTTAGGGCCACATGTTGAGTTAAAAATATCTGTGTGGAGTTTAAAAGAGAAACTGAACTGAAAACTGAATAATGTCCACATGCTTTCACCCTCTTTGTGACAGTTTTAATGGTGAAGAAATTGTGCTTTTATTACCCTGATCTTTTATTTGCTGCCTTTTGGCACTTTTGTCTTACCTTATTATCTAAAGTTTTAATGAAGATGCAACTCTTCAATCAATGCAATCTGCTAGCACCACCAACATGTCATATTATCTCTGTGGATGTGTGCTGTCTCTAACTACTAGCATCAGAGTAACATGAAAAGGGATAAATTTATTCTTTGTCCTTTTTTTTCAGTTGGAAAACTGCAAAAAACATCAGGTGACGAGTGGGACAGACAGACAAGCTAAAAGATTATTTTATGGTTGCATCTGATGAAATCAACAAAAATCCAGGTGAAGGATTAATATTTACAGTCAAGAGGCCTTTTTGAAAAATGGCATCTTAGTCTGGATTGGTGGCCGATATGGAAAAAATATTCATTTACAAATTTAACTGGTTTAATATGGACAGACTGAGATCACAGAGAAAACATGCACAAAACCTCAAAGTATTGTCATCAAACACAGATGAACACTAGATGATATGAGTAAGATGACTGGGCCCCTCACTTTGTCTGAGAGGTCCCAAACCAATTTAATTTGAAGGAGGTATGAAGCAGAGGGCAGCAGCTTCCTGTCTGTAGGACCTGCCGGCGTCGGGCTCAGGTGTCCTGAACGTGTCACCTGTGTAACCCACCTGGAGTTCCTGTCGGTCGTCTGCAGGTTTACCGCCGTCACTAAATCACAAGACGTCATAAGTGCCACGAGCTCATTTGTTGTGAACGAAGCGGTGCAGACGGTTACTGTGTGAGACATGTCATGTTTATGACAACATTACAGAGACTTTATGATCGAGAGTGGGGGGGGGGGGTGCAAGTTGTTTCTCTGCGCCTCGGTTTATTTACCAGGGATAACAGACACATCTCAGACGGCGCTCCTCTGGGATAACACATTCATGGATGACACACTCGGCTCATTTCACGGGAGAGGCGGATAGATTGCTGCTCTCCCTCCTAACTATCCAATCGCTCTTTGTTAAACAAGGCACAAACCCAATTACAAAGTGCCACACGCTGACAGTTTATTAACATCATCGCCGCAAGAGAGAGGCCGGGGCCGCTCGGCGGGGGCGGCGGGGGGGTGTTCTGCTCTTCCTGTTTGAAGTGCGGGGATGAAAGATCGTCCTTTTATTCAGAAAAGAAGGTTTGTGTTTGGAGAGGCCGGACAGGTGATCAGTTATACTTCATATTCATCTTCAGTGTTTTTTAGAGAGCGTGAAGGAAAACAAGCCCAATGCCTCGGGTCAGTGTTTCCTGTTTTGCAGAAAGCTCAGAAAGGCTAATGGAGTCATATTTCTGTGCTGCGTCTGATCTCAGCCTCTGATCACTTCATTAAACTGATGTTGATGAATGCACAAAGCAGCCGGGGCGCAGGCACACGCAGCAGATGCATCTTAATCAAGGAGAACAGGGAGAGGAAGGTGGGATGCATGTAATCGCTCACTCACTTCCTCCCCTCCTTTCCACCTTCATCCTCACTGTAAGGAACTCATTCATGACTGAGCAGATCTGCCACTTGGCGAAAAATGAAGAGGAACAGGTAGCAGAGCCGAGACCACTGGCGGACCTGCTGCTGTTTCTCCGAAGGTGATCAGGGAGCAGAGTCCACATTTACAGCCTCTCTGCTCTGCTGTTCACACACTCAAACTACATGCATAGATCAGTTTTAGTAAAGGCTGAATAGGATGAAACTCTGTTTTAAAACCAGTAATGACAGAATCTGTAAGTCTTTTTGGACAAATCTTTAAGTCAATAAAATCAGTGAGGACTGCACCTTGTTTTATTCAAAGCTGTGTGAATCTTTCACATCTTTGCCTCAGTTTGAGTCTCCGAAAGTTCATTTTATAATGTTCAGGCCTGATCCAAACTCCAGACATGTTACATTTTTCCTCCAAATCTGGAATCAAATCTTTTGCTTGAGACTTGGAGTGAACAAGAATAGATCTAGATAGATGTTTAGAATACTTTCAGACTCAAAATCATTCTTTTAGGTTTTAAATAGTTCTTCATTTAATTTAGAGATGATTTTGGGGCCCAGGAACTACAAATCCTGGTTCTTCAGATAGTTTACCTGTGTTTCTGCCTGTATTTGTAAAGCTGTGGCTGCTTGTTGCACCTGTGTAAGTTCACCTGTACTGACTGTGGGGGGGGTTTCGTATGCGAGCTAAACAACAAGAGTGAGACTAGTTTGAAGGCTTCATGGGCCACTTAATGGGGCCAAGGTGGAGAAAAAATGTGTCTGCCGCTACAGGTCACATTTTATAGACTGAGGAAGATGAACATTCAGAAGAAGAGTAAACACTCCTTAATACTTCCTGTCAGATCATCCGAAGGGTTCGTCAAACTCGCATCAGACAGGGTTTACATTTTTACAGTCTCTCTATAAAAACTTACATTTCCTTAAATTTACACCAAAACTGACAGTAACTGCACTATAATGTACATCAATGTGCAATATGAACAGTCTCACTCTGTACAATATTTATTTATTCATTACAACTTCACTTAATGTGCAGTACTTTTTTAAACTTTCCTGTATATATTGTTCCCATTTTTTTCTTTTTTTTATATTTCCTCTTGTTGTTAAATTGTACATTTCCATATATCTCTTTTCTTCTTATACCACTGTCCTCTATTAATTTTTTTTTTTTTTTTTTTTTTCTACATTTTGCGATGTCCTGCTGCTGTAACACTGAATTTCCCCTGCTGTGGGACTAATAAAGAAATATCTTATCTCATCTTATCTTTCAAATGAAGTTAAAACTGTATGTATAATAAAGGCACAAGACGTTTAGATTATTTCCAGTTGCTGGTTTACTGCAACCATCAAAAAATGGTGTGTTTGAATATTTTAAACTTCAGATTCATTAAAAACAAACACAAACCAACAGCATCAGTCACTGCTGATATTTTCTGAATATGAGGGTGAATAAAAGCCCCCCCAGGAGACTCAGTGTATGTATGTATGTTTGCATGCATGAATGCAGCAGAGCTCCTCGGTGCCTCACCCCGCGGTGGACAGCTTGTTTGAGAGACTTACCTTATTGAGCTCCCGCCACAGCCAGAAACAAATGTGAACCATAAATCTGGCATACGGCTCGCCCGGGGCTGCCGGCAGGTTTACAGCTCCTCTGGAGGGGCTGTGGGAGATGGAGGGAGGGTGGGGAAGGGGGGTGCGCTTCGTGGGCTAGTCCAGCCATTAAAATGGGCCACATGCCATTAGAGTGGACACACTATGGCATAATGTTGTATAATTTCCCTCTACTTTAGACCAATTTATTATTCATTTTCCCTCCCGCAGGAGACGAGTCCTGGCCACGTACACCAGGGAGAGCAGACAGGAAGAAGCCTAATAGGGGTGTGTGTGTGTGTGTGTGTGTGTGTGTGCACACGGTCTCAGCTGAAAACCACAGAATAATCAAAACACTATCCTTTTTAGAGTTCAGGGAACTCGTGACAAGAGCAACTTTCAGTTTAGTTGTCACTTTTTTCCTCTTTTTTTTTGCTGCTTATTCCAAGTTTTATAATGTTTTTACAACTCGCACTGGAGTTCATTTCATGGTTTAATTGATTTCAAGCTCGCAGTTCTTCTCAGTTGAGAACAATTTAAAGCTAAAACTGAACAAATCCGTCTTTTAATTACTATGTAATGTATGGACAAAAATCAGAAACACACTGGGGAAAAAAATAATTTCATGTCAAACAGAAAAACTGGCCGGTGCTGACGGCTAACAAACATTTAGCTTCTAACTTAATTGCAGCTTTCAAGCAACCAGAAAAAGTTTGTTTCCACTGTAAAACTGCACCTCGTTGGCCTGTGGATGTATTTTATGACTGGATCAGATGCATTTGTATCGGAGTATGCAACCAACTGAATATGCACATTGGTGTCAATCCCATCATGCTTCTGTCATTCAAAATAAAAATGAGTTTTATCGACTTTATAAAGATTAAGCCTCGAAGATAAAACACAGTAATGATTAGTAGATGTTCACAGCTGGAGGTGTTTTACAGTGATGGTCTGAGGAAAATGCCTTTTTGGGAACTGCAGGTGGAGTTTTTTTTGCAGTACTGAGAAATAATACTGTAAAAAAGTCTGAGTGGTGGAGCTTAATTTATTCGAATCTTATAATATAGTTTCTGTGCTGAAGACACACAGAGCTCCTCCCATCAGATGACACTGTAATGATGGGCTGATTGATCAGAAGAAACTAAAATCCTGAAATGATGGACCTTTTTTGAAAGACGACCTAAAATCAGTTTTTTGGCAGATCAGCACAGTAAAAGTACGATGACAGCCCGCTGATCCCCCGGGGAGGTCAAAGGTCACAGTGTCAAGGATGCCTCAGTCAGCTGCCGTCAGCTCGGAGCCGTTTGTGTCTCCACATTTTTACTCTTTTACGATTATTGTATCTGGCAGCTGAGTGGCTCCTTTTTTTATTTGATGTTGGCAGTTTGCCGTCATTAGTCAGCTGTTAGCGAAAAGGGACAGAAAATAAATACAGACGAAGACTGAGGACGCGAGAGGACGGATTCAAATCCATTACACAACAGGATGGAAACCTCAAGAGGAGAAACGGAGACCTCAACAGGACTTTTCAGAGTTTATTCTCCTATTATAAATATGTTAAAATATTACTTTATGAACTTTATTCAAGGCCCAACATAAAGGTATTTTAAAAAATACAGTTAATTTGGTTTAAAGTTAATGCAAATCTTGTAAAATACTTAATCTGGGCTGCAGACTTGTGAACATAGTCCTTTTTTGTGTTGTTTGTTTTGTGTCATTGGTGTCTTCTTTGTTGTGCTTTATAGTTTTTCCACACTTGTCTTACTGTTATATCATTATTAGGAGTCAATGCAGTGAGACGTCAGGCGACACTGTACCAAAGATGATGTTTTTACCAACGCTGGTGAACAGATTTGTCTGCTCCGGTGTCGACGCTGTGCTGGAGGCTGATTACGTCTGTGGAATGCTTAAAATAAAAACAGTGGTTTGGATGGATCGCATCATTATGTGTATTTTATTTTTTGTCTTTCTTTGTCTTCCTGTTTTGCTCCCACTTATCTCCCTCCATCAGTCCTGTTTTTCATCATTTCCTCTGATGGACCCATCTGAAGGTCCGGCGGGGTGAAGAGGTTATTATAAAGACCTAAAATAAGGAGAGAGCTTAAATGTTATTTTGGCGGTTTGAAGGTCTGAGATTTCAAGGTTCTCTATCAAAAGGCTTTTTTCTTCTCACTTGGAAGGTAAGAAGAGGAAAATAAGTCCTGAGAGAAGCGATTGTCTGCGGCCTCGCCGTCCAATCTCCAGTGCCGTTGTGAGCGATCTGCCGCCGCTTTAAACCTGCAAGACGTTCAGCGTTCGCCCTTTTAATCCTCCTGAGAAGGCGGCCTGAGAGGGGAAGAATGTGCCGGATCAAAAGACCCCTCTGCTCTTCCTCCGCCTCCCACCTGAAGACCAGAACAAGGATGCTCTGTCTTCACAGGTAACCAGAGCCGCCGCCCCCTCAGCAGCCGCCCGGACACTTTCCCTCTGCAGGATCACTTTCCCCACCTGAAGCCGGGCCTTGTCCCGCACTAAACGACTGCGATGTAATTAGCCCCGGGGACACAAAGACTTCAACGCCCCCCCCCCGGCCCGCGAGGAGAGGACAGACGTCTCAATGACTCATTAGGAGACAACAGATTAGATAACGCAGGTCTAGGATGTCTCCCGTCCCGCCATCCACCTGCCGGCAGGTAAACTGGACCGCGAGCTCCGCCCCCTCACTTCTCTACAACTCTCATTACATGTGGGGAGCAGAGGTCGCGACCCCTCCCACAGGACCTGCTAATGGATGTAATGGGGGGGTTGTTTGGCGGCAGGGTCGAGTTTCGGAGGCAAAGAGGGCGAGCACGCCGCCGACCCTGCGATGGAAGGAGGAAAAGGAGAGGGGAGAAAAGGAAACAAGCTCGGGATGAAAGAGGAGATGTGAGATTTAATTGGATGGTGACAGATACCGACCACACACACATACACACACACAACCCGACCACCTCCATCTGAAAATAGACACTGATGTATAAACGTTAGCTGATCCAGGATTTCACGTCGTGGATTCAATTCCACATCTATATTTGTGGTGGGCGGTAATCCTGTACTGTATATGTATGTATGTGTGTGTGTGTGTGTGTGTGTGTGGAGCTCTCTTCTTTGTCAGATGACTTTCTGATATTTCTTTTTGAGAGTTTTGGCCTTGTCAAAGCTGCTTTATCGTGTTGACAGTTATGAAATAGAAAATTAAAAACTGTTTAAAAGTGTGAAAGGTGAGCTGCAGTTCAGAATCACTTGACACGAAACAAAAATGCCAAAATAAAATTCTTTATATTCTAATGCAGAACACAAAGTCTGAATTAAACCATGAGTCAGTTTGGATGTTTGTGTTAAAGCTCTTAAACACCTTGTATTCATATTTGATGTTCTGTTTTTCTCTATTAAATATAAATGACATAATATAAAATTATACTAAACAACCTCTTGGGTTTTATTTATCACCATCTTTTATTTTTCTATGTATATGTACATGTATGGTCCTTCATTTATAATTTTGAAGACTGTTGTAATCTAAGTTTTAAAAACTGATACATGAATAATCTTGTTTTTCAGTGTACTTACCTTCAGTCATAGCTCTGCAGTGCATAACGGGCTCTTATTTTGAAATCAGCCTGTAAAGGATTACAAATGTTTTCCTTTCTTACAACAAACTGTTGTCTATTATAAAAGACAGGGACTATCTTCTTCCTGGGTAAATAGGTTTTGACATCAAGTAAAAATGTTGTGAAAATAGTGTATGTGAGTCTGCATTAAACACACGGTGAACTAAAACAAGTTGTCTGAGGAAAACTACATCAATCATTAGATTATTTGTTTAACGATGTTTAACAGGACTGAACATCAGATAAAGTATTCGGGATGCTTCGTGTGCACTAAAACGTTCCCATGCCAGCCTTCGTTAGAGGTTTGCTCTCAAACTGATCAATAAATTCTGCACAAGCTGCTAATGATTCTGTGTTTTTTTGTTATTAGCTTTATTGCTTTTGCTGCACTTGCTGTCTTTATTTGTGAGACTAAAACATATTTCCTGTCCTGGTTTCACAATAAAATTTTACTCTTTTATTTTTGTATTTTAGGAAAACCTGTGCAGACACACCGGGATGGCTTTTAAAGATTGTATAATTAAATTCATCGAACAATCCGAGGCATTAAGATTTTAGGTGGGTGTAAAGGTTAACAAGGATTTATTCAAGCATGACTGGCACCCACCTGGTAGGACAAACTGACACCAACATAGCAGGAACCTTCAACATGTCAAAACCCCGGAAAAAGACGAAGAAATTAAACTCTGAGGGGATTTCACTGTTTTTAACAACTTTTCCAAATGACTGCATTTGAAAGTAAAAACAAAAGTGAGTGCATCTTAACTTTTTGTTTCCTTAAATGACCCTCTCTACACCAACACAGGCACTTCAGGCCACCATAATATATGTTAATGTATGTAAACTGAATCAATTCATTCCATCAGCATAAAAAAGAGAACTTTTTTTTTTTTTTTTTTGGTGGCTTTTACCCTCCGCTGCGTCTGTGTGATACCAGGACCCGCTGATGGCTCTGCAGTTAAAATATGGAGTCTAATCCGTCTCCAAAACGCCGTCCAGGTCGACGAGCTCATTTAAAACTTCCTGACAGAGAGGACTGACAGCTGATCCTCCGAATAAATGGAGCGGCTCGTCAAAAAAAAAGGCTGTCAGGGAGGGCGAAGACTGCAGCGGCCGCGACTCTGAAACCGTCTATCTGTCTGTGGCCGCAGGCTGTGAAGCTCCGAGTGAAGGAATTGATGATAAAATGAGTTTTTGAATATGGAGTGAGTCCTTTTTAAACCTAATTCCTCCTGGTCTTGCCCCAGAAATACAGATCTGACATGTTGTAAGGAGACAGAAAAGAAAAAAAATCAAGGGCAATCAAATCCGTCAGAGAGGAAGAAGGCGGGCCGCGACACCAAAGAGTTAGTGACGTGGTTTTTGTCTTTAATCTTTAGGTTTCTGTCTTTCATTTTGTTAATTAGCATCGACTAACGTGTTGCAGTGTTTGCTCGACACCATCAGAGCGTTAAAAAAAATCAATCTGCTCTCTGATTGAGCCAGCAGGCGGCTCGCTTCATGGCAGCCTCGGAGTCTCAGAGAGCTGCCAGAAGCCGCGCCGACATCACACTGTTCACTTCCTGTCTGATATCAGGACGAGCTGCTGAGTGGTCGTTATCGAAATGAAACAGGCCTCCCACTCCAGCAACAAACAGACTCTAGATGAGGAAACAGGCGATTAGACAGCGACGGTTTTAAAGGGCCGTGCTGGCGACTGTTTGTTTTCAACCACACCGTCACTGATACTGCAAACAGACCTTAAAGTTAAACTTAGTCATATATAGTTATACTTTCTTTTGGTTCAACAGCTCTATTATAAAGACATCTTGACTTACAGTTGAGTTTTTATCCACCAGGTTAAATATTATTTATGTTAAATTTCCATTTGTATGCATCAGAACGTGTTAACATGCTGATAATAAAGTGATATGTTTGTGTACTGTGTGTTCTGCTCTAATGAAGAATACTCAGAAATGGACGCTGCTTCATGCTTTGACCTGTGTAGTCAACACTTCAGCTCAGTGTCCAGTGATTCAGTTTTCTCCTCTAATTTAGCTGTCAGTCAATTTAAGTTGGGGAAAATCACTTTATTATACACTGACAGTGTCACAGATTTCTTGTATCATCTTTTTCAGGCTCTTTGGTGAAGCTATAAGGGTTTTTAAACACCGTTCCATCAAATGGAAATATTATTTTTTCTGTGTTATGCATCATGTTAGACACATTTCCACAAAAATTTCACCTGACAGATCTGATCTGAAACTTTGGGATCTCTGTTGGACCTTCAGGTAAAGTTGCGTATGTGTTGGACCAAAGTTTGGCTGCACAGTGTGAGTTTGTACCGACTGAACCGTCAGCACCTCAGCAAGGTTTAAGAGGCGAAGATTTCTCTCAGCACTGAGACGTTACACAACACACAGGTGAAGAAACGTGAAGGATGTGTTTCAGCCTCTCAGTTATTCCCTGAATGATGGAAGAAGATGTAAAGCTGCCATAAAACTCAACTCTGCCTCCAAGATTTTAACAATAAAACAGTAAATTCAGCTTCTTTATAACCTACATATTTTGCCTTTAGCCCTGCAAATCAACTAATGTGTCTTTTTAGGGACACAGTCCAGATTATTTGCACAGAAAAATGGAGTTGCTGTTTTCTGGTCTTTATATGCCAAAATCAGTTTCCACTCTGTCAACTTTTGAACAAAATCCAGTGTTTGAAACTGCAAAAATATCAAGCCATGCAGGATAAAAACATCCTTATTCTTCTTCTCTATCTTCCTTTCCTTTTTATACATCCTCTCTCTCTCTTCTCTCTATTCCACTTTGCATTAAATCCACCATTAGATTCGCTTGGTACCACTGGAGCTTGTAGGCAATAAAACACATTGTTAAAGTGACATGTAATTACCCGGCCTCTTTTTTGACTAATTAAGTCAGCGCTGTCTCGTATGTGAAAAATGTATAAGGAAGTCCGGTGATCAATAACAGTGAGAGAGAGAGAGAGAGACAAGCTAATTTCTCAACGCTCAGATTGTTGAATCCCGCAATATCCCGGCCGCCGTGTTTATTATGGCTCCGGGCGGCGGCCGCTCAGTTGCAGCACACCGCTCCACGCCACGAGACGAGCGCGTGGTTTCGGAGAGTGATGTTCCTCTGCAGTAAAACAAGATCCTTTTAATTTCATGCTGCCATAAACTGCCAGTCATGTTGATGATGGGAGCGGGGTTAGCTCAATATGCAGCATTCGCCAATTTACAGTATTTCACGGCTTCATGGCTGACGCAGGCGAGCTTCACAACGGGACAATTGATGGTTTAGATAATAACACAGAGGCGTATTAAAACAGATTGATGGATGTGTCCGAAATGAGGCTACACGCAGCGACTCCACCCCTCTGATGCTCCCAGCTAATTTAAACAAGCTAACCTTAAAAAGACTCGACAGTTATCAGAAACATGAAGCCAAGAGTCCAAGATGGCTGCCAGGTCTTAGGGAGATACAGTGGACATAAGTGGACACAGGGAGATGTATTGATGACGTACCGAGGATTACTGTGGACATCAGAAGATTAAAGTTAAATTACTGGCAGATGCATACAACTTGGGTGCTTTCAGAAAGAGTTCAGAAAGTCGAAATATGCTCACTGGAGAGCTATTAACAGTGCTTAGAGACAATTATAATGATAATTATAATTATATTTAGTGTCACCGGCTATACTCTATTTACACATTGTGAACATTTGCACAGTTTTTGCATATATTTTTGGTCTCCGCCCTCGAGTCTTGGACTATTTAAGCCGTTTGTGAATGCTTTTAATTTTTTGTTCGGTATCTTTTTTTTTCAGCTCAACATCTCCTCTTTGATCTGACAGTTATTTCTTCACTTTGACCTTCTGTACTGAAAAAACTAAGGTCGTCTGATCATGCCACCATGATCGGAGACCTGGAGGGATTTTCTTCATACTTACTATATTCAGCATTGTTGGTGGGAGCCTGACATTTAAGAATTTAATTTCCAGTCACACACAGCAAACAATTCAAGATTCAGGATCTCTATTAAATCCCAAATGAAATGAGGCAGATTATTTTAAGTTTATAATGAATCACATTGTACAAAATCTATAAACGAAACCATCCCCAAATCTTAACTCTCTAAACAAAAGTTTAACTGAACCTGGCTCAAAAAAAACTTTTTCAAACAAACTCTCTGGTAAGTTTGATCAATCAATTTTTTGCCACTTTATATTAAGGTACAATCACAATGGAATATAATATAAAACAGTTACAGACAGTTTGTGCTAAAATCTCCTCCATTTGTTCTTCCAGATTTTTGGGTTCACGGCCTTGGACGGTACCAATGTTCAGCCTGGTAATGTGCCAGATTTTACATTATTGAGGTCAGTAATTGCTCCATTGTCCTCTGAATTTAAATAAATGGTTGGCTTGGGTTGGAGCCATCGCCTTTTATTTAAGCCACAAGATGAACAAAGTGATGCTTTTGGAAACGAAATGTGCCAGATAAAGATCTATAACTTATCAAAACCTAAAAAAAACTGCAGATTAAATTTTTTGGTAATGTCGGCCATCTTTAGATTAAAGAGACTCATCAGGGCTCGTTGATGTTTGAAACAAAAGACAATTCTGACTGCTGCAATATCAAATGTACTTACAGTCATTTATAAGATAAAGTTGATGATCTTTCTGATTAAATTAGGTCATATTCCTCCCTTTTTTTTTTTTTTTTTTAATGTTATATATTTCCCCAATGTTAGGGGGAAAAAAAAATTCACACAATCTTCACTCGAGCAAACATAATGTTCCTGATGTCAGAAACTATCACAGGTTGATTTAATTGAAAATGTCAGTGCCAAAAAAGGTACAGGACCTTTTTAAAAGATGTAGTGAAGGAAAGGTAGAAAATTTCCAAAATGAAAATACCACTGGAACTAATGATGTATTTAATTAGATGACTTAATTAAGAAGTAGTATTAGTAGTTTTTGTTTGACAGTTCATCTTTTCATCCATCTTTCTAACTTGGAGCAACAGAAACTGAAATTATTTATTTTAATATAAATATATCAGTAAAAATCACATTATTGAAGATTTGTTATTAATTTAAGATAAAATGGAGTTTCCTGTCTATAAGTCTTTTTGGTCGAACTTTGAAAAAGGTCAGAGCGTCCTGTAACTTCAGCAGGCGGCGGAGAATCGGGAACACTGTCTGCCTGATCAGGATCTTCTCAGCTTCTTCTTTCCAACGTGCTCGCTCGGCGAAACTGCAGAGTGATTTTTTTTTTTTTTTTTTCGTCAGGAGGAAAATGGAGCTCCTGTCCAAGCTGGACTGAGAGGAGATAATTCACAGGAGGAGATAGAGGAGAGGATGGGCTGAAATGAAGTGAAGAAAAGAGAAAGGAAAATTGATGGGAGGAAGGCGGCATAAACACGACGGGTGCTCCTGGTCCATCTCAAATGAAAATCCAATTTCAAAAAGGGCTTGTGGAGTTTATGGGGAAAAAGCGAGAGGAGGAGGAGGAGAAAAAGAAGAGGAGGAGGAGAAAAAAAAGCAAACAAAAAGAGGACCCAAAAATTGTCTGGCGAAGATGAGCTGCTCCGAGAAAGGCATTGCAAATCCTGAGGGCCTGAGGAGAGACAATGATCTTCAATTACCAGCTGTTCTATTCTCAATTTTAGACAAGAGCAAAGGAAATGAAGAAAAGGAAGAAGAAGGGGTGGGAGGAGAAGAGGGAGGATGTAGGGGGAGATACAGGAAAAAACACAAATGGGGAAAGAAAGGGTTGAATCGTGGCGGAGCAGCGAGGAAGGAAAGAAGAAGAAGAGATAAAAGAGAGAGAACCTGGCAGAGGATGGACGTTATAATTTTCTTCATCTTATCCTGTTGGAGCAGACTCTTCTTCTTCCCAGACTGCAGCTCTTCCTGAGAGTCTCGCCACCGCCGTTTCATTTGCAGATTGTATCGGTTGTAAACACGCTTTCTTCTTGCCGTCTTTACACCGTCTGGCAGGAGGAGAGTTTCGTCGTCTGCGCCCCCCAATTGCTCCCTCGCCATCGTTTGCAATTCAAAACGCCTTTTTCCTGGCAGATTTGTGTACACAGGACTGAGCAGACAGTAGCAGAGTGAAGTCGAGTCGAGGAAACAGACACGAGGCCTGATTCAACATCCTGTTTCTTCTCTGCGGCGGCGGCGAACGGCGACACGGCCACCAGGAGAGCAAACAGGAAACGGCTCGCTGGGTTCGCCACCTTCGCCCCATCAGATAATAAACGTGTAGAGCTGCTCGAGATTGATGCACTATCTACAACTCTTGGAAAGCAAGATGACAATTTAATGGGAAATTAGACGTTTATATTTTTATTTTAGCACTTTGTTTTCATTATTTCATCACTTCAGCTGCAGATTGCTCATTTTCCATCTGACTTAGCTCAGTTTGTTTGACTTTAAATCTCAAATTTATCGTATCAAACCTTTCAGATGCCATCTCTCTCCGACCTTTAGCAGCTGGAAGAGTGTTTTGTTTTCACCTGCACGTCTCCCTCGTGTTTCAGATGTCTGCTGGAAGTGTTTTTAGAGTCAAAGCATCTTCAGCAGACACATTTATAAAGTGTGTCATCATTAATGTAGGGTCCTGCTTCTGTCCAGGTCTAAATTTCACTGTCTATACACTCTTTTTAGCTCCACTTTGGTCACCAGCTCGTCTCCAACTGTGTCAGTTTATTTTCTGATGAGCAGGTGATGTACAGTTGCTTTTTACAGATTTATCTCTAAAAAGAGCTTCCTTCTGCGACTCCAAGCGATGCTATGAGAGCAGTGAGAGTAAAACAGTGAGCTGAAAGTCGCCATAAAGCTTTAATGCTTTTAATTCTGTGTTTGTTCCCAAAGTTATGATTCATAAACCAAATTCATCCCAGTTTAAAGCTCAATATTTAGATGTGTTTTGACCTGCTCACTGGAGGTAGTCACCATCTTAGTGTCTTTACCGCTCCACGCTCCTCAGCGATTATTTTCCAGCGTTGATGCTGCTGCTCATCTTCCTCTTTGTCTTTTACCGCGACGCACCTCCGGAGATTGCGCAGCAGCTAATCATCCACACCGTGAGCAGATCTGGCTGATTACTTTCGCTCCTTTCCGTTGTCACGTCTGCAGTTTATCGTTTTGCATCCTCCCCGTCGCCTTTACGCGGCTAATGTATTCGCTGATTGAGTCACGTCGACTTCAGGCCACAGCCGCAGTGTTTGCCATGCTAATTGCTGGCAGATAAACAGCAGTGGCGCCCATCCACCGAAACAAGAAGCCTTTTTTTTTTTTTTTTTGTGGTGGAAGCGGCTCCAGAGGGTCTGGCAGCGTCATTACCTGAGAGAAGGTGTCTCTGCATCCAAACAACAAAAGGCAGGAGGCATGAAAGCGGCTGTTTACCCCCTGAAAGCTCATCGGGTCATGGTCGGCCTAATTAAACCGCAGAGTATTTTTAGATTCCTGAGATCCTGTCAGATTCGAAGCCTCTGTTTGTTTATCTGCGCAGGAACAAATAAAAGTGTTTTAAGATTTATTGCCAACTGTCATGTTAGCTCTCCTCCTGTCCGCGGTGTGAAAGCGAGTCCTGCTGGGAAGCTTTACATCAAACAGCCCCTTTAGAAACACCTTTAATTACTCTCTGTCTCTCGCTCTCTGAAGTCCTCGCTGTTTTTGGCTGTCGGCTCGTCTCACTTTCCGCAGAGCCATCTGGATCTGATTCAAGCTGCTTCCCCCTGCCTCCACATCCTCCAGCACCTCATCCCTCCGTCTCTCAAATTCAAATGAGCTTTAACTGGCATGACTGTTCAGACGCTCTGAGTAAACTTTATTTATACATCGCCTTTGGTGAGTGAGCGTCACCCAAAGCTTCAAAAAGTCAAAAAAAAAAATACACAGACACACAAAAAAACCACAACAAAGAAAGATTTTTGAACAATTAAGAAGACAGGAAGTGGTGGTCACATGACCTCGTTGGTTTGGATTTGCCACCCACATATAGTTCATTTTCAATATGTTTGGTGCCGTGCTCACTGACAGCTGGTTGGAAGAATAACCAAGCCGATGAGTTTTTTTTTTGGCGGGATAAAAAAAATTGGGGGGGGGTGCATCACCTTCCGGTTCCAGAGCCAGAATCCAGTCCTGATTGGCAGCCATGTTCTGGATCTGCTTCCAAACTGGTGAAATACCCACAAGCTCCCTGCTAATCGCCAGACTGGTACAGAAATAAGCCCTGTCAATCATCTCTTCTGACCCAGCAGACGTGTGTGATGGTGTCTGAATCTGCACAGATTTGATTATTTTGCTGTTCTGGACGTTTTTGGGCGTCAACTTTTAGGCCGTGATGTGCCGCCCCCCCAACCAATAACAGCACAGGATGTGAGGGAGGACGCTAAAAAAACGTTCAAAACATTCAAAGACCAG
This sequence comes from Scortum barcoo, assembly GCA_023238725.1. Lineage (NCBI taxonomy): Eukaryota > Metazoa > Chordata > Actinopteri > Centrarchiformes > Terapontidae > Scortum > Scortum barcoo. Next base: position 1,506,792 of record CM041554.1, read on the forward strand.
CTTTGAGTTACAAACAACAACTGTCAATCCTACTGATTATACATTTGAACAATTAACAAGTTATTTATCAAATCTTTTATCATGCCTCCTTTTTATTAGCAAAGAGCGACGTGCTAAATATCGAGGTGCTGATTTAGCCCAATCTTAGCAACCTGGTGTTTTAAATATTTAATCTGATGTTCTTAAGGATCAATGAATTTATAGCTTTTGAAATTAAATGTGTTGAAAAATGAATCAAGAAAGATTTTATAAGGAGAAAAGGAAACTTTTTAGAATAAAATAAAAGACTCAGAGGCAAAGTTTGATGTTCATCCAAACTCCCACACTCGTAGTTTTTCCTGATCCGTGTCGTCAGTGTGTCGGCATTCGACAGCTCCCTAGAAAAGCAGCAGCATCTTCATACACACAGACAGCAGTACAGCAGCCCTGATGTGTTGACCTCGAAAATGACTGTGATGAAGCGTTTGCTGTGTTGTGGATGTTAAACGCTGGAGATTTGATGAAGCATCACCACGTCTCAGCGCTGACCTCAGAATAAAGTGGTTTTGATCATCTGGATAAACTGGTGGTTTCTTGACCTAATTTTTCTTCTCTTGTCACCCCATTCCCAGATTGAGGATGATATTATTTAACGTTTGACACAAATTGTAATAAACTGTAGCTTTTCTTTAATGAAACGCACCAAATTTCTTCCAATAAAGAAAACTGACTGAAATACATGACAATACTTACAAAAACCGCACAACAACTCTGCGGTTCAAACAAGCTGCTGGGAAAACGTCTTAAACTCGAGATTGATTGTAAAACTAAACATATCACTTACAGCATCAAAATGCATCTTTATAAATAAGAAATAAAGTTAAACTGTTGAGCTTCATGTTAATTAATACACATCGACTGTGGACGTGCTCTCTACAGTCTTTTTTCTCATATGTTTTATTTTAGGAAACAACATCACATCTGAATTGTTCTTTTTGCATGTTCAGGAAATCCAAAGTGCCCACAACCACATTAGTTTGGTTCAGATACTCCAACTGGGGATTTTTTTTATAAGTTAGTTTGCCATCATATCTTTTTTTATTGACTCAGATATTTGTCTGATGATCTTTTTCCTTCCCTGCTGCATCCTGAATGTTTTTATTAGTTATTATTTCCCTCTGTTAATTTAATGTTTACTCATATTTAACAAATCTTGAACATTTCTCCCTCATAAAGCTCTGCAATTCTCACCAGATGTTTTTTTTATTTTATTTTTTTTAGTGTTTCAAACTAAGACGAGGTTATTGAGCCATTTTCTTTTCATTATAATTATCTATATTCTTCATACCGTTTGGGAATATTTAAAGTTTTTCTCCTCTTGGTTAATAGTTTTTTTTTTTTCCCTCATTAAACTATTTTCACATTAAGCCTTTTAAATTTTTTTCCCATTTGGAGATAGATGTTACAGATCACTTGAACCAAACACAGACAGCGCTAATTAAGTATATTTTGCAGATTTAATTTTCTCTTATTTCTTTGTAACATGGCAGGTTTTCCCGTAATTATTTCTCTGTTTCTTCTGTGTTTCTCTCTCTCTCTCTCTCTCTCTCTCCCTGACCACGTGACCTTGGGGGACACTGCTACTTTAAATTGATTCTTTCTTCTTTACGTCGCCACGTTAAATTGAAACCAATCCCCAAATGCTTAAAAGCTCAAACTGCAACCTGCCCGTCCTCCCCCATCAGTATCGAGAGAGGAGAAGGAGAGAGGAGGACCAGTGGGAGGATGGAGGATGTGGGGGGGTTGTTTGACGGCAGCTCTCACACAATGAAGCGACAGGGTTCGTTTCGTCTTCGGAGGATTTGGTAAATCCGGAACTGTGTCGAGCAGCTTTAGACAGAAAGGAAAGGCCCGCCGGAGCAGAACCGCAGAGCATGACAACCAGCTTTATTTTATGTCATTGTATTCAAATTTACTACATTCCCAACACTTATCACCTCCCCGCCACCCTCCTCAGCACACACAGGCCCACTTTGAAGACGGATCACTGTGGAGAACATATTTTCCCCTTTTTCCAAAGTCAGATTGGCACAAATTGAAGCAGAGGAACTTTTTATGTGTGTCAGCACGGCACAAAAGAGAGCACACTGTAAAAAATGGACCTGAGCTGACATTCGACATAAAAATAAAGATTTTATGAGACTAATATATCGTATGTACGAGGAGGTTACGGCGAAAACATTTCAAGGGGCATTCCTGCTAATTTTACACATCAAGACACGTTTGCTTGTCGTGTTTGTTGCTCCTCAGCCTGTGAAGAGTCATATTAATACTTCAGAAAGCATTTCTTACAAACTGAAAGATGGCTCTTTATCAGGAAAGGTTTAATGAAATGCAGAGAGAGTGCATCAAACTGCATCCACGTCCCTTACATGTAAAGAAATTAAATGCTCAACAAAACATTAAGCAGCTGTTATCAATATTCGTTTCTTTCAGTCCCTGAAACCTATAAGATGAAGCCAAAAACCTTTTCTGAAAACCCACAGCCACCTGACTTGTTATGAGGTCCAATCAGGAACCTGCAAAAGTATGTGTTATAAACCACCAGAAGTTAATGCAGCAATTTTGTCAAGCTAACTCAAACCCATCCAACCTCTTGGCTGATCAATGTAATGCTAACCTGTAAGCTTCAGCTGTAACTGTTGATTTCCTGCATTTAAAAAATACCAAATAAAAACATTGCTCTGGTAGCTCACCTGATGGCAGGTGTGCTGTTAAGGCTGCATCTTTATAACAGTTCCCTTTGCTAATCAGTGATCAATTCTTTAAAATTCTTCTCCAGCTCGTTCAGGGCTGGTGTTGGTGGCAGATGGTTTGTAAATTTAGTGTTATCTAATTCACACAGTTCATAAAACTTAGTTTAGTAAGAGATTAAAAAAGAGTCTACTGTCCAAACACAGAGACAGATTGGATACAGATAATGATGACACCTTTTTACTGAACGCGACCTGCTGAGCATCAAACAGCAGACAGACTCAGAGAGCTGCTGGTGAACATGGTGGAGCAATTTGAAGCGAAGAGACAGAGATGTGACAGAGACAGTTGATTTGAATTAATCTGAAAAATCTTTTTAACCTCCAGTAAGTGATTCAAAATCTGATTTGCTCTATAAAATAAACTATTTGTTATTGACAGACATTTTAATTAGCCGTTAATCATTCATTTTTTTCACTCTGGTGCAGCGATCTGACCTGTTTTGATCTTAGGATGATGATAAATCAGGTATCAGGTAACAGTGAGGATTATTCTCCTCGTTTCCTGTCTGTGAGCACAGTAAGTTCTTGGAAAAGCAGCATATAATGATAACACAGGTGTTTTTACAGTGTGCAGCGTTGCCCTGCTGAACAGCTCAGTGGGCTCTTGTTGCCCACACACCAGCCTCAGTGTGATTCATGCATGTTCTGCACACATTCACCACGCCAACGTGGCAACCCGACTGTAGCTGGAGTAGACCAGGACAAAAAGGGCATGCAGACACTCTCACCTCCCCAAAAATACCCTCCTGGATGAGGTCCAACTCTTTTAATTAAAGCATCCAGCATCCATGTCCGCCTTGCTGGGCCCAGAAACAATAAAGGTGTCCAATAAAATCAGGTGGCAGCGGGCGTGAGCGACGTTGGGATCTGCTGACTCTGTGAGAGTTTCTCTGCAAACAAACGGCCGACGAATGAGAGAGTGTGGGTTTACGGGGATAGCGAGGCAATGAGGATGACCCTGCAGGAATGCTTTTAGCTGCCAGACTTTTCTCTTGTTACCACCCTCTCTAACACAGGCGAGGACAACGGGCGAGATCCTGCAGGACACACTCAAATAAGACATTTTTATCTCTCCCCGAAGGAAAAAAAAACACTTTTCAACAACGCCTCCTACTAAAAGCGCCCTTCATGCTGGGTGAGGACAGAAAACCCTGTAATCTTACAAAAAAAAAAAAAAAAACAGCTCTCATGATTACAGTGTTTGAGTTGTGGTGTGTGAAAGTTACCTGCTGAGCTCCACATTCCCCTGATATTTAAGTCCAGGTGGGGGGGGGCTGACCTGTCACCTCCGTCTGAGGCTGACTGAGTGAGCAGGAAAAGCTTTGAAAACAGGTCTTTGTCCTCGTCCTGAAGAGGAGGGGCTGCGAGAAGTGACGACGGTGCAGCTGAAAGTCAGAATAATATCTGTGACACAGTAAATCAGTAAATTAAGTAAGTTGAGTGCTGCGCTGATGCACAATTTTCTCTCCGAGCAGTAAGACAGAGAAAAGGCAATCTGTCTTTGGCTTGTTTTTCTTCAAATGAGAAGAAAATTAAGCCGGTGAAATGAGATCACTCCACAGTCCTCTTTCCTTTGTTTACTGAATTTTCTGGAAATGAAAGTTCATCTGAAAACAGACTTGAATGTAAACAGGACAAAATAAGTGAAGTTGTATTTTTTAATACTTATTTTGCACACTACTCTTGAATATATTTCCAAAACTTCTCAAGCCTGATGTCGATGGTCAAGCACATCTGGTCATCAGATTCATCACGAGGATCAACTCCATTGGCTGCCAAATCTGCATCTTCAATCTAAAAATGGCAGTGACATATAAGCCAGAGTTGGACCTGCAAAAATAAAGGATGCATGCAAAAGGAGACCTGATCTCTGACGGATCAAAGAGACGCCACCAGTGGTTTGACTAAGTTAAACCAAATCCAAAATGTGGTAACAAACAGGCTCAAACGGAGAACGAACAGCAGCAGAGCGACAGTCAGGCAGTCAGAGCTGGTGTGCCGAAAGAAAGCCGGTCTATATAATGAGGTCTTGCTAAATGCTGCACAACATTCACGGTTTCATGATCTAAAGGATATTATCATCATCTTCATCATCTTTCACACGGCAAACACGAACATCAACATCCTGCGTGTCAAAGCTACACAGACAGGAACATTAAAGTCAAGCGTGGAAACTGTGAGGAGAAGCAGTGAGTGGACGAGAGATGTAACTCAGGAACAGGTGATTAAAGTTTCTGATATTATACAGCGTTAACAGAGCGTCGTTCATGCACTGATAAACATGGAAATGGAGTTTAGTTAGGCTTCATCATCTGTGACAAACTATATTTTATAATCTTAAGTTTAAGCCAAATCAAAGATCCTTGTTTTGTACAAATGGCCTGTAAGTGTCACTGTGTGGCAGCAGTTCTCTCAGCTGAACTCACTGTTCATGTCTGACAGGATGATCAGATCGTCTGTGGTTACTCCGACTTGTCATGAGTCACATCAGTTTTTTAGTCTGTTAATTATCAAATAAAACATCCTGTGCAAAGTGAAATCTCCTCCATACCATAAATGACTGTGAATTACTATAAATCCCAGTAAAAAAAATATAGAAATACATAGAAAGTCATTCTAAAACCAATTTGTTAGGAAATTCACTCAGACATTCGACATTTTGACACACAACAGGACAAAATCTGAACTTGATTAATAGAAGCTGAATGGACAAGTGGAGACTTTGGCACTAAAACCAGCACAAAGACCAAAGAGATGTTAGCTTTTTTAAATGTACGAACAGGTGTTTTTTGGTCTTTGGGGAACAAATAAAGCTGCTGTTTATTTTCTTTAATGCACAAAGTGAAACACAATGCCGTGTAAAGTCTCCTTTTGTGATACTTCACCATGATGTTGTACATTTTTCTGTGGAAGTTTGCTGGTGGAAGAAGTTTGAGGAAAAATGGTGCTAAATTGGTCAAATCAATGTGATTTGCCATTTTACCAGCTGAGTCAAAGCTTTCTCACAGACTGCAGAGGCCAGTGGTGCTGGACGCATCCGACAAATGAAAGTACGGCCAAAAAAAGTCCAGATGGTGCTCAAAGACTGAAAGCTGAGTGAAGGTGATACTGAAAGGAATCAACCCCTGTGAGGACTTTAATAACTCTATAAATAAATCTTACTCTAATCTTATTCCTAAAAACCTTTAATGGAGCATCGTCCCAAAGTGGTGATAATACTTTACCTTTAAGTTCTTCCTCCACCTCTGCTCCTTATTACTGACACCCCGTCAGCAGCTCCATCAGGCCTCCCAGAGATGGTACAGGACCGAGAAATCTCCACGGGTGTGATTTCACTGTTAGCCAGGCTTTAATGATCCCCGCAGGGAATTAAAAGAGGAGAGAGGATCCTGCGGAGGGAGTCGATCCGGAGGTCGGGGATTTAACCTGCAGCTTCTCTGAAAGAGGCCGGCGAGCAGCCAGAGCGGAGGACTTACAGCGGAGAGGTTGTCGGTTCAATCCCAGACTGGGACGAGAGGCGGCACGGCGCCAGAAAGAGAGAGAGAGACTGTGAGGATGAATTACATCTGTATAGTAACACAACGATGCTGCAGTCCTCTAATCACACAGACAGCCTGCTATTCAACACTGACTTCTACTTTTCTTTACTTCCTTGAACATTTGCTCCTAAATTGGATTGAGAACTTGTGTAGTATTTATTTAAAGGATAGCTTTACATATTAGTTTTATTTTCCTCTCTGTTTCCCCCCCGGAGGTCGTTTCTTTGTAGAGCAGCAGTGGGACTTTACAGAGATTAAAGCTTGTGTTTTGTCTCTCACATTGGAATCACATAAAGAAGAGCTCTCTTTACAGAGGAAACAATTATAGCAACAGAAAAATAACCTGATTCAATCTGCGTTTGAGCGAGAGAGTCGAGCTTCTGGACCAGAAAAAACAAGTCATGAAGTGCTTTACAAAACACACAGATTGATTTAAGTTTTTTACAGATTTTTAAGTTACTTTGAGACCATTTATGGTGTGAATTGTGTCTTTTCTTTTTTCATTTATTTGTAGTAGTGGTGGTAGTTCTGGTTGTGTAAAGAGCTGTAGTACAAATATTTGTAGTACAAATGTATTTATTTATTTAACATGAAATATAAGATGTAGTTATTTAATGAACTTCTCCACTTCAGATCAATAAAGTTTTATCTTGTATTAAAACACCAAACTGACTCTTGTTCCTGTGAGGTGTCTCCACAATAAAACCTAAATAAATCCACAGTGGACCTCAAAACAAACAAACACATCTTTGTTACTGCAGCTGTGTGTGTGCGTGTGTGTGTGCAGTAATTAGTGTTTCACAGGAAGTCATCGTAGATTCACGGTTTCCTTGTTTGCAGTGGAAGATTAGCGTGGCTTTATTTGGACGACTCAGTGTTGACTGATGTCTGAATCATGATGAAGCTTTCTAAGCCGCCCTGTCAGCGGGGGGGGGGGGTTCTCCTGTGTGTGTGTGTGTAACACCTCGGCATAAAGCCTCCTCTCTGCAATGGTGTGAAGATACACTCTGTTAATCTCTAGCAGCTTGTTTTCAAGAGTTCAGTACACTTTGTCTCTGTGACACTGTGACAATGTGAAAATCGTGTTCATGCTCAGTGTAAAAAAGTGTAAAAAAAAACACACACACACAAAGCCGTGTGCTGACAATTGAACATGTGACAAACAAAACACACACTCTCCCTCTTGTTTTCATCCATCTTTACTTCCTCTTTATCTCCAGCTTCTGGTGCATTCAGGTGACACTTATCGACTCGGGAATTTCAACTTCGCTTGCCGACAAATAACGATAAAATTAAGCTAAACAAGTTCACAGCTTGCAACCAATGTTTTTAGTGAAGTATTAATAACTGATGAAAACTAAGCTAAACCTCCAGTGGCAGCCCCGAGAGGTCAAAATTTTCATTAAACCCAAAATGTCAAACCAAAAGTCCAAACTCAAAGGTCACTTACTTGCTTTTTTCAAGAGTAAACTCCACTCTCCGGTGTAGTTGGCACAGTGTGGTTGAACTGTTTATTGTCCAGTCCGAGACCTTTGATTGTTTTTCTTTTTGTCAGACTGCAACTACGAAGGTCAAGACTGAACGCTCACACTCAACATACCAACAGTTTTAACTTTGAGAGCCAAGTAATGCAATTTGGCAAAAAAAATGGCGCTGCAGGTCATTCGGTCATCAAAACAATTGGAGACACAGTTAGGATCTGCAGAAAACTGAATAAAGGTAGGACTATTTCCGACCCAAAACAAAGTAAGAAATGCATGAAGGAATAAATACAACAACTTTTTCACACCAGAATTATTTCCTGAAGGAGCAAAGAAAACAAAAGCCAGGTCTTAAAGATATTTAGGAGCTTTGAGGTAACATGTTGCTTTCAGCCTTTAGAAACCTGTACCGGTGGAGCCATGACAGCATGAAGGAAAGCCCATAGTGTCTGTGGCGATACCGGTTAATAGAGTCTGCTTGTCGGACAGACAGGAGAGGATAATGGTTCGATAAAGATTACAAAGAGGAGGAGAGTCAGAGGACGCCCCTGACTCGCTGCACAGCTGAGCACAAAAGGATATTTGGCTGAGAGTAATTACAGAAGCTCGTGGAAAGTCACGGAGGGTTTGAATTCAGAAGGTGAAGCCCCGTCTGAACTCTGCTGTCTTTTAGTGAATCTTTATTATCTCTGAAGGGCAATTTGTTGTACAGCCGGTGGTCAATTAAGATCAAAAAACACAAACAGAAGAAAGAGACAGAAGAGAAACAGGACGGGGCCACCAGCTGGTTTAAGCTGAAAGGAAGAAGGTTTCATGTCTGATTGTCTCGACTTATTTATAGAAGAAGAATCGCACGTCTGACCTTTCCACCATAACATTTGTTTAAATTAAATTGTATTAAACTCTTTCAAATTTCCAAAATATTGAGCTGTCAGAAAAATAAAGTGTTTTTTAGCTGCTTGTTTATGAGCTTTAATAAAACACACAAATATCTGCCAACCTGCTGCCGCCTGAAGAAGAAATAAAACATGAATGAAGATCATTAATGATGAGACAACTATAAGGTCATTTTTAAACAAATGTCAAGTGGTCTAAATAACAAAACGTCCATTTGTAGGACAGAAAAGTCCTCAGAGATCAGGGAGTGTCTGACTTTGGGACATGAAGCAGTTTTGAGACTGTTGAAGCCCTTCGAGGTATCTCCTGTGTTTCCCAGCAGTTAGGAGTTGAAGTCGAGTATACTGGTTCGCAGTTTTAATGATTTTAGCAACCAGACGTTCACACACTCCACCAGCTCAGCTTTGATACGTGACCTGTTTCTTTTCTTCTGAAAGATCCTCCAGAAAAACAAAACAAACCATAAACTCTGAGAAAAGTTTACTTAAATTTAAACATTTAAATTAAACAAAAAGGCCAAATGTACGTCTTCTCCGGTCGTTCATTATCATAATAACACATTGTTTTGATTTGGTTGTCAGTTTTTTTTTGGCTTAATGCTTAAAGACCTGCAGCTTCTGTGAGATTTACAGTGATGTAAACATGCAGTTTTGCAAATAAAAATGATTGTGATTGGCTCCGGTGCAAATATTTGCTCTTATCCACTATATGAAAAGCAACGATGACACTGTTAGAGATTTAAATACGACTCCAGAATAAGGAGAAACTCATGCTCATCCATTAGTTCATCCTACAGGCCTCATACTCAGAAAGTCATTAACAACACTGCTCATGTCCAAATTTCTTCCTCTGCCTTCTCTATTGAGAGTAAAGCCAATCCACTGAGTCCTGTCCCACACTGCTCCTTAAATACGACTTTATCAATCTGAGCTTGGAGAACGAGTGCTCTGCGGTCGTTATTATCGTTGAACGGTTACTTTAAAGGCTGCTTGACGGTCAGTGCATGAGTGGGTCCACTTACAATAGCAAAGTGACAAAAAATCGCCTTCCTGCTTTACCCCTGATGGATTCTTGGACCCAGCTGATCATCAATATTTACAGCAGTGTGAAAAAGCCACTAAAAAGTCACCATCTTGCTATTAACGCCTCCTTTTTGGTCGACAATGCTTCAGTGTGCATATCAGTAACAAAAATATTAGAGGTGATTTAATACTAAGAGTGTCTATTATAACTTATTATCCTTAATTATTGACAGAAACATGAACAGGAAAAGTCTCCCTTCATTAAGTGTCCTCTGGGCCTTCGTTTACATGCTGACTTTTATAAGATGAGCTGTATTTCATTGAGTAATCCCATATTATATAAAGAATAAACAATAAAGCTGAACCTTGGACCAAACCTCAGACGTATTAGTAAAAGATGTTTGTTATTGCTCTCATTTGCAGCATCAGTGTGCAGTTTGTGTACTGCTGCTTCTCAGAATCAGCAGAGAGCCGGAGGACCATTTGAGGTTTTGGGGTTTTGCTAATTGGCGCTAAAATAAAATGAGAAAGTGTTTCTTAGTAGAGCTGAAAAGTCTCACCTGTCAACAAACCAACGTTCGTCTCTTCCCTCGTGTGCTCTTGCAGACTTTGTTTAGAGAAAAAAGGCCGTCGTTCACACTGGAGGACGATGCTTTGGTCAGAGAAATAGACTCACTTCCTTCTTCCTCCTCTGTTCTCTGCTCGTCTATTGTTCTGCTGATCAGTGGCGTCTTTCACCGCGCTGAATTCGTTTTTCTGCATCAAGGCTATTCTCATTTATTCCCCCGCTTTGTCATTTTCTGCATGCCGTAGTCTTCTCCTCTTTTCCACCATGCTGCGTTCTCTTGTCATTTGGCTTCCTTATCGGGCTCGGCGCGGCCGTCGCTTGTCATCACAGTTTTGAAGTTTGCTCGCTTTCATTTTGGTGTGAGGCGTGATGTTGTTTTCATATCTCTCCTGCACAAATTTGTAATTTTCTTCTCTCAGTTTGTCATCACGTTTTATCACTGTGGGTCTTTTTTATCACTGTACAAATCAACTCAACCGATTTAAAATGGATCAGTGGGATTTTTTTTTCTTTCTTCCTCCCCATCAGTGCATCTTAAGGCACCTGGATGATGAAGATGATGATGATGATGGTTTTTTTTGGGTTTTGACTAAAATACTCGCTCATTACTACAGTGAAGTTAAATGAGGTGATCAGAGAAAGACATAAGTGAATGTCACATCCAGTCTGTGGGCGTCACTGAGATTTTTATTTCAACCAGTGTTTCAGTGTGTTTCAGTGTCAGGCAGACGTTTATACAGCATGTCACTGATAGTGACTGTTTTTCTGTTCCTCTCTCATCTCCCGACCATCACCACCACATTTTTCCCATTTTTATCCTGATGAGGATGACAATGCCTCCATCCAATCAGTGAATGGTTTGAGGATGGACATAATGTGAATCAGATACTGTGGCCTTCAGTTTGCAGTGACATGTCAGAGACCTATGGCAAGCTGTGCAGTCCAAAAACAAATTAAATACATGTAAACACACAAACAATGCATTTCTAAAATATATTATATTTGATAGACTACACCAAAAAGGAACTAAAGGACAAGGAAATAAAAGGATCCTCAGCAGGAGTGGTAGGACACCCCTCGGCTTACACAAATGATAACCCGAGTGCTCAGTAGCCAACGAGAACTGATGACACTCACCTGTTCAAAGTGGAGAAATGGCTCAGAATGACGTGAAATTGATGTTTGAGACCACATGTTGTGTTGTTTACATTTATTTAACGTGTTAAAAAGACATGACTACATGGTTTGTCATAGACACACCGATCACCACTGTTGTTTTTACTCCTCACATCTTTCAGCCCTAAATATTTTTCCAGTTTCTTGTTTTCCTTCTTCCTGATGTTGCTGTCTCTCGGGATCTCTCTGTCACCGCTGCCTTCTTCTTTTGTAGTTTTGAGTAGTCGATACGATGTTCAGTTGCTTCGCCATCACCAATACTTCGTATGGATCTTAAAGTCTCACAGGAGACTTTTCAGTTTGGGAGGTGTCTTTCATTATGACGGGGGGACGTCGAGCCCATACTCAGTGCAGATGTTCCTGTACTGTTATGAATATGTACAGCACTGAAGTGTGAACCTACTGTTTTATCTCGGCAGCATTAAAAATCTAAAAATGTTTTGCTTTGCAGACAAGTTCTGAATGTATAAGGAGCTGGGTTTTTTTTCTCTGATTTCTAAGTGCATTTATGGACGTTTATTCTCGATGGACATGAGGGATAATGACCGTGCTGCAGAGACACTGTAGTTTTACCGTCTGATCTTTCAAACAGATGCATGGAAAAAAAGCATTCAGACTCGCTACCTTCTTTCATACTTTCCTATCAGTGCTTCTGCGTTTATCTGGTGCTGATCAGGCCTGTTCTGTGTGTGTGTGTGTGTGTGGATGACAACATGTGAAATTAAAAAGATTCAGCGTGATATGAAAAGACACGTGTGAGGAATCTGGAAAAAAGAAAGAAATGAGCTGATGGTCGTGGGAAGAACAAGAGGTCCGGATGCTGCAGAGAGGATAGAGAGGCGACGTTTGAGAGACCCGGCTCTCATTTAGGACAAATTTAACAGAGTCGTCCAGGGAGGTTGTCATGGTGAAGCCTTTGTTCGTTATCGCTCCGTCCGTCTGTCTGGCTTTCAGAGACTGTCTATTATGTCAGCTAATAATTGTTTCCGTCCTTCCAGGTTGCCGTGTTTAGAGTCTTATTCAGCCTAAGTTTCTCTTTTCTGCGACAACTTTCTCTCTCAGTTTTGGATTTCACAGCATGGAGTCGGCTGTGCTCTCGTTTCTGCACAGCGGTTAGCAAACGCGGCACAGCGGGGCGACTCTGGGATATTTTTGGGGATCTGTTACGGCGGCGTACGCCCCAAGAGGATACGACGTCTGTGTTCCCGAGGCCTTCAAAGACAATAGGTCATCACAAAAGAGCACCGGACCTGAATTTTCTGTCCTCCGCTGTCCCCTGATAGAGCCTCGTGTCCTGCAACATGTGTGTCAACACAAGGGTGTAATTTTAACTGAGGACAGGGAAAACTTTACTAAAGCCAATATTTTTTTCGCCCTTCGACTTTTAAAGTTTAGGTGAATATCTCTCAGTAAGCACCTTTCGCTTTCTCGCCACTGTAATCAGATGAGACAGAACTCTAAACTAATAAAAATCACTTCATTTTCATCAGTTTCCTGCACACACATTGTAATATTCAAACACAAAACCTTAAATATCTAACCGAAACCTGAACACATCCATGTGACTGGAGGAACATCTGTGCACAGTCTGATCTGGTTAAAAAAGACACTCATTCAAAGGATGTTTTGCACATTAACAAAATAAAAGTGCCAAATTTCTGCAGACTCATTACACTTACAATGAAACGCCTGATTCAGTGGTGCTGTTGATGGACAGTATTTATCCCACAATGCACGGAAAAAGGAAAAAGAGCCACTCAAAGCAGTAATACTTAAAAACAGTAAAACAGTGATGGTGTTGAAACAGCTCCAGGAAGACAAAGGATGAACAGTAAAAGAAGGATTAAATGTCAAAAAAACAAAACATTTTGCTTTATCTTTGGGGAACTTAATTGGTATTGTTACTGTAAAGTCACAGTTTGGTTGATGTTTATTGGCACATGTACTGCATCATTTTATTTTTTAGATTGCAATTGCTAAAATAGTATACCATAACAAATTCGATTGTCATGTGTCAGTATGTAGTATGGAAATGAGATACAGCTATTTTCTTTTAAAATACATTGACAGTGAATTAAATGTGTTGTTCTGCAAACACTTTATAATGAAAATCCATCTGTTGACTTTACAAATTTAAAAAAAAATTCAAATTTTTATGTATTTAAAGCCCAAAATCACAAACATAATTTGCCTCTGAGGGCTTTACAATTCTGTACAGTTGTGACACCCTCTGTCCTTAGACCCTCGAACCAGGTCAGGAAAAACTTCAAAAAACCCTTTATGGAGAAAAAGAAGAAACCTGAGGAAGAGCCACAGATGAGGGATCCCTCTCCCTGGGACGGACAGACGTGCAATAGATGCCACATGTACAGAGAACATCAGTTATATATGGAGTCCATGAGTCCAGGTGCATCTTTAGTTTACTATCTGTTAAGTTGTAGATCGATCTTCAATCTGCTGATCGTTAATTGATATTTGATCTCTATGAGATGCATGCTGAAATTTGCTGCTTGTTTGTACTTTTTAATATAAAATCATAAACTTTTCTGTGCCACAACTGCAAAAACGTACACATTTATACAAGTTACATTTGGTTTGCTGATGTTTACTGTTTTTTTGCATGTAAGTTGTTTCACGTGTACTTTTTTCTTTTTATATGTGATTGTTTAATATGTAAAAAGGTCATTTGTTGTGACAACTGAGGAAGAGAAAAATCTTTTAAAGCTGACCATCGATGACTGACAGCTGTCTCAGTCTGATTCAGTCATGCCAACAGTGTAAAATAAAATGATCAGTCATTCTGCTTTTTTTCTCATCAGATTGAACACGTCTGTATAAGATGGGATTCTTCAGGGTTTGCAGTTGGTTGGTTGGTCAGGAATAAATTGATGTTAATCAGACCTCCTGCAGCTGACGATCATCTAACTCTCTCCTCCGGGGATCCTGCTGAGCTAATGTCTGTCTATCGCGCTCTAAATTTACAGCGCTCACCGTCCTTTACTGCAAAAACTCGTGCGAGCCGAGAGAATTGAGGTATCCATTCCCATGACAGTTTTACAGCAGTTAAGTTCACTTAGCATTAAATCCTCCTCCCCGTGACTGAAGACTAACCTCGTTTTCAGATCAAAAGCAGGAAGGAGAGAGGCAAAAAGGCGCGCTCAAATTTAGTGTTTAATTTGGTTAATATCGGGGGCTCACTCTGTAAATTTACTGCGGCCCTCAATTTGAATTAGACTGCGGCGAACAGTCGGAGTGAGGCCGCGTCCACACGAATGAAGAGCGGACGCTAATGCAAATGCAAATGCACGATGAGCGGCGGTCGATACTGCTGTGTTTGCTTTTCTGCACGAGTCCCTGTTTACCCTGAGAGAGTGTGTGTGTGTGTGTGCATGCTAATGGCTCAGGCTGAAATACATAAAAAGAAAATGTAGAAACATATATTCGACACATTCCACACAGCTCGTTTACAAAAGCAAATGAATACAAGACGCACGTCTCCTTTAGAAGGGTAAATGAATACAAGAGCAGCAAAGTGTTCAGTCAATAAACTTACTTTTAGTCGATGTTTCAAAGTGCAACACATTCCCCCTCAGGAATGCATACTGTCGGGTCAATGTGTGTTTCTTTTTTTCTGTGTGATATAACAGGGGCCGCAGTGTTGTAATTTTCTATGCAGGCGAACCTGGAAACATTCCTGTGGATCATATATATTATAAATGTGAATGTCGGGCGTCACAGCCGCAGTGTTGAATGCAAGAGAGAGACTGCTGAGGCTGATGAGTTTCTGTTTAAATAAAGTATTAAATAAAGTATTTATTAAAAAAAAAGAGGTCAATGAGAAATGGCTGAAAAACACTTTTCATCCAGCTTCTTTAGTATTTTACTATTAATCAGATAAAATAAGCTTTAGTGTTCATTAGGTAGTTCATTAGCCATCTTAGAGCAGACAAACACAAAGTATTGTGTATATTATGCTTTTGGATTTGAAATGCAAATACTTACATTTACTACAGCCCACAACACCTCAACATCTGGAGGAATCCGAAGCTCGACAATCTTTCTGTGCCGAGTTATATTTATTAAGCTATTAAGCTAACTGCGTTTAGCTAAAAATTATTAGTCACTCACTTCATTTTCAACTTTAAAAGCAAGAAAGTTTTAAAATAACATGCCTGTCTACTTCATTTTTCATTGAATTAGGAAGTAATTTAAAAACTGTCAAAAATTAGGGGCTTAGTGAAGGTGGTCATTAAAAAAGGGCTCGACTGAATTAAAGATCAACTGAAAATGCTCTTATTTTGAAAATCGGAGAAGCTTTCCCCTGCCGCGTTGCTATGTCTAATTCTACCTTTTTAACTTGTTTTTCCTCATCACTCTTCCTCTGTTTAGTTATCTTTCTCGTTGCTCAGTTGTTGTTTATCCTTTGTTACGTTGCTCCGAGTTAGCTCGTGTTTGGTGGTGCTCTATTAAATACTCTGCTCTGATTGGTTGTTTATGATTCAGGTGTGGTGGATTGTTGTCAGATGACCAGAGGAGCCTGATTTCAACAGGTAACCCGTCTCATGTACTGATGGCAGACACAGTGCCAGCAAATATGGCTAAAAGTCCTTTTTAAATAAAACACCTACTCGTAATTTAAGGTGTTTTGACATTAACTAACCTACTTTAAAGAAAGAAAATAGTTTGTTTGTAGAGACTTCTTTACTTCCAGTGATGGTGACAGTTTCTGGCAGAGATTAGCATGTGTTTTTACTTTCAGAAACTAATCAAAGATGTGATCAAGATCCCAGAAAGAGAGAGAAACAACACTAATCTCCCTCTGATTAGAAATGAAAGGGAACTGTGTGTCACAAACACCTGAAATCCTGAAAAATAAAGCTCTGATGAATCACCTCTCTGATTAAAAGAAGACATCATCAATCACCCACAAAACCCCCTCTAATACTGAGCCGCAGAGTCTGAAACCAATAAGCAGGATTTCTCTTCGATACAGAATCACTTTATTACAAACGTCCGTCCTTCTTCCAGGGAGACTTTTCCTACACTTGAGAGATTTAAAGACGAGTTTTTCAGCGAGCACAGAGCTCACATCAGGATTTATCCAGAGATATTGGACCCTGTGTTGTGCGATGTGTTATTTTCTTTATTACATGGTGTTTTATTATTTCCATACCGTATCACAGGTACTTATTCCCAAAAGGAAACCTACATTCTGCAGGAGGAAATCTCTCTGTCCTGGCCTTTATTGCTCATTTTTAAAGAGACAAACCAACATTTATTTACATTTTTACCCAGAAAGAAATGAGAAGATGGATATAATGCAAGTTTTTTTTCCTTATTCCCTCTTTTTTATCAACTAACGTTTAATACATTAGACTATATGGCCAAAAGTATGTGGACATCCAAACATATCTGATAGCTTTACATGTCCATCCAATCCAGCACCAGCTGCCTCCCGTCCTCTGATTTTAGGTCCATCAGGTGTTTGAACCTGGCTGCAGGGATTTGACATTGTTCAGCAGGTACTTGTTGTCTAATCGGAGACCCAGCTGAGTGCGTTCAGCCCGACTGTGTTTTGGATCAGGGCTAGTTATCCTCTGGCTATTTAGACCAGCTGTCACCATCCACAGGTTTCTTTCAGATTTCCTGTATTTTTCTAAAAGTTCATTTAAACATGTGAGGTTCGAATCTGTGATTTTTAGTGCCATAATCTCTGAGGTCAGAGCTCTTTATAGAGCTGTTGTCACGTTGACGCAGGAAAGAGACAAAAACTACATTAAAAGAACAGTATTGTCTAACACAGTGGTTCTTAAAATGGAGGCTGTGGCACCCTGTGATGCTTTAAGGATGTTGCAAGGTTTTATTTAGATTAACCAGATTTTCACCTTATTAAAAAACCTGCAGAAAATTACATGACCTAGATTTTATGTTGTGTTTTAACGTTTGAACAAAGAAAAAGCAGCAAATCTGAAAATCACCAAATTAAAAACTACCATTTTCAAATGTTTGTGAATTATTCTGAGTGACTGAAAATGACAATCTGTTTTTCCACTTGAAGCAGCTCCGCGATGTTTTCAAGTTGTGTTGTTTTTGGCGCCCCTTGTGGCCAAATGTGGTAGTGTTTCCCTAACATTAGCTGGCCTCAGCATTAGGAAAGAATATTAGAAACTGATAAAAACACAAAAGCTGCTGTCTGCTGGTCTGTTCGCTCAAAGAGAGGCTTCAGGATTAAACTGACTGTTTGAGAACCCACTAAAAACTCAAGAAGACATTTTTAATATCGATAGAAATATAAAACTATAAAAGCTGATCGTCTGTGTCAATAGTAGACTAAAGGCTCATTGACAGATTTTCCTTCATTAGAGCTGAAAGGACCAAACCTGGATAGACAAAACAACCTGAGACAAAGTGCATGAGTGTCCACAAACTTTTGGCCATATCTAACTTGCACTTTCGTTGAAATAAAAAAAAAAAAATTTATTATATAAAATGATCTCAGTGCGGTTTTGATGCAGGTGTCGGCCGATTGTATTATTGTATTACTGCTGTCAAGGACACGCTGCTCTGTTCTGACACAGATCGGTTAAATCTTCTGTTCACTCGTACATCCAGCTATTCTTAAGAGAAACCACTGAAATCAGGATCTCTGGTTCTTAACCTGCAGCAGCAGAGTCAGACAAATCTCCACCTCGGTGTTGACAGCTGATGCAGTTTTGCTTGCTTCAGCTCTGCACAACCAAACATCACCTAGGCCAAACACCCACACAGCAGGCGGTGTACCTGTGATTTTCAGAGGAACGTGGACGCACATGTTCACAGCTAGAAAGGAGATATTTTTTCCCCAATTCTAATTTTCTGTATCAGCTAGAACGTCGTCTTCAATGAGGGAACGTCAAACACTGAAAATCAGCTTTCGGTTGATTAAAAAGATTCTTCCAACATGTGTTTGTCCAACATGTGTTTAAAAACTGTTGCTTTAGTGCTCTGTGGAGTAACTCGCTTATTGGAGCTTGTCTTCTTCTGTGGTAGACGAGTTAACAGAGTCACACCAGGGTTCTCTAAAACGGTGCGACCCTGCTGAAACGATTTCAACTGTCAGAGCTGTTTCTGAGTCATAAATGCAGATGTTGCGAGCTAGTTTCGGCTCATTTCTGAACATGTGAATGCTCAAGCTGCGCTGACAGTGTGGAAGAGCGATTTGTGCAAATAACGTGTATGAAAGTTCGTGTTCGGCCTGAACACACCTTTATAACTCAATCTGGAAGTTTTCAAGCTCACAGAAAGAGACTCTTCTTCTGAAACCTTTACTTGTATTTTTGACTCTATATATTTTTGGCTTCGGGGTCATCAATATTTTCATCAGAGTGGTCCGGCCCCCCCACCCCTCCGCCCCCAGGGCTCCTGCCACAGTAATATCCAGTATAATGAGTCTTTGCCAAGCAAACAGACCCGCAACAATATTGAGAGCTTCTTTTCTGTCCACAGACATTATTTCCCAAAGGAAAATGGAAATTAAAAACAGAAAAGAAATTCATCCATTTCATCCATCAACAATGACCCACATCAGCAACAAAACAACCGCCACAGCTGCCCCCCACCCTTCCACCTCCACCCCCCCAAGTCTCATAACCCTCCATTACGTTCTCGTAATCAGCCTTTAAGCCTTTAAGCCATGACACACTTCATACACAGTAGGATAAAGTCGGAGAAATAATCCTACATGAACGCGGTGACATCACATCTCTCCGCGGGGATGATTCATCCGAACCGCGGGCTACACGTCTCGTGTGATCTTGTCGTCGTCGTCTTGTGTCGACGTTGCCAGCAGCCTTTTCAAACATCTCGCTAATTAAGCAGCAACGTGACCTCGAGCCCCCAGGCTGCGACCTAAAAGAGAGGAGAAGAAGAAGAGAAAGAGGAGGGAGGAACAGAGAGCTCATGTTCCTTCGACTTTTTTAAAATCATAATGTGTCATTGCTGAAGAGATCGAACGTGATCGTGGCTTCGTTTTTATATTCTGTGTGCCTTTATAAGTTATTTAGCTTAGAGGTTAAAAATAAGTACTTTTACTTGATTACAGTTTGGAAGAACTGTTAGTTGACAATCAATCAAGAAATAATCAAGAATCTATATTGTCATTATGTTTTCACATAACAAAATTAAGATTGGTGACTTCCAGCTTTAAACATAAATATATATAAAAATATATGTACACAAACATCCAAAGTTGCAGCAGCAATGTACAATGGGGGGATGGGTCCATACACCTGAGTATAGTTGTATTTATATTTTGTGACACATCACTTTTCTCTTCTGCATCATTTTATAAATATTTTTTATTAACTTCCCATTTATCTAAAAGCTTTAGATACAATAATTTAGTTTATTATGACTTCACATTTATAACTTCACAGGGTAAGATGATAAAAAATGTTTAATAATTTGAATACAATACTGCGCATACATTTTTCTAACTTCTATTATTCATGTTTACTTTTTGGTAATGTGCACACTTCTGAATCTGATTTATGTTTTCCTAGCTAGCCAGTCAGAGAGGAGGAGAATGGCATATAATTTAATCGACAATGTTTTTTTAGTATGGAAACCTGTGATTTGTTTTGATTTGACTATACAACTTTTTTAATCTCAATCTGAGCGAACTGAAAGAGATGAAACACCGGCTGAGTCGCATGTCAAGTCCGGTGAAAAAATACAACACTTTCTACTTAGTGCATCGTCTGACAGCGTGCTGTAATTTGACTCAGTGTACTCGTGACTAACAGGCGTGTTTCCACACTTTGCACACGCAGGACAAACCCTCACAGCGACTTCATGCCACAAGAAACGCTCCTTCACACTTCAGTGAAACAAGACCATTACGATGTCTGAGCTGCAGCTAAACATGCGTGCAACATGCGAGGACGCTGACGAGCTCAATGACCGAACAGATCAGCACGCATGCTGATGTTTGTTCATGGTGCTTATCTGGAAAGAGGCCTGAGGCACGACTAGTGAGGAAATGTCTGTGGGAGTCACCAAATATCTTTTCCTCTCATTTCCCACTAAACTTTTTTTGTTAAAATAAACAAATACCCCATTTTTTTAATGCACAAGCCAAAAAAACAATTTAAACTTACTGCTGTTGAATGGTTTTAATTTACGGTCGTGATCCTGCTGGCTTCTGAAAGTGTGTTTATCTTTGGAGTTTAATAAAGTCAGAATTAGTCTAACACTCCATGCACGAGGGATAATCTGAGCATCAGTAATGTCAAAGTGCAACTTAGAGAAAAGTTATTATTAATGTTTTTTTATCTCTTATATACTCTTATTCCTTGTCTAAGTTTTATTTGGAGAATCTACAGTTATTTAACTACAGTTCCTATAATGCTTTGTGGCATTTAGGCAAGTTATAATGAGCATCTTTTTTTTCTTCTTCTGTGATTCCTGAGCAGATTTATGAAGGTTTCTTCTCTGTGGACATCAGAGATAATGAAATCCTTGGGAAGTAAGTCACACTGATTCTACAAATCACGTCTCGGCATTCAGATCTGACTGAGTTATGACCCCGAGAAGGAGCTGTGCAATTTGTTTTAATGCAAAGTGACTCCAAATGACCTTAATAACCTCCGTGAGCTTTGTGTCACATCCAGGTCCAACCTCTGATGGAAAGACAGACAAATCAGCAGGACAAATGACAATAACTAACCCCACTTTTACTTTGTGTGAGAAAAAACAAGTCCCGGCTTGGAAATATAGATGTTGTTTAAAACGCCTCCCAAGCCTGACTGGGTGTCCAACCAGATGTCACCCTAAAGAGGTAACAAGCGTCTGTTTTTGGACCGCAGCCTGAAAGCGGGGACTCTCCAGACTAAGACAAATAAAATTAAATGGCCGTAATAAAATGAATCGGTTGGCTAATTACTCATTTGTCCTGTAAAGGAGCTTAATTCGCTCTCTCAGCCGAACAGTGTTTCGCTCTCACTTTCACTCTGTAATTCCTCAGGACTCTTTATAATTCTGGATTTAACAGGTTGATTTTAATCTTAAACTGAGGTGTGTGGTGTCACTTTCTGTTGTTAAATACCACATTTTGCTGTCTTAAATGTCCCTGAAATATATTTTACATGACTGTTTCACAGATCGTTCCACCATAAAATCTTTGCAGATGTCCTTCATTTCATGAGAAGCACTGAAGACATGTTGTTTTGGGAAATTTACACTTGTTAATTATCAGTTTTTTATATCTGGATAAGATGTGATTTTATGTGCTGTTGTTTGCACTTGTCCACATACAGTATATAAATTTCTATTCTTGATTTTTGTTGTAAATCAGGTTGCTGCTTATACGCCTGAAGCTTTCTGCTAACGACTAAACGCACAATAAAGACAATAACTTTAGCAGCACGTAGCAGTTAACTAAGAAGCTAACTATCAATCACAGGTTTACTCAGGCTCTCACTCAGCGTACGTCTTCTTTATGACTGAACAGCTTCTGTTGTTTTATGTGTGACCTGAATGAACAACAGCTCAGTTTCATTTCAGTGTTCGTGCTCTCACAGATGGATCCTGCAGAGGCTGGTTGAACATGACGTTGTTACGTTTTGGAGGACTAAAGATGTTCATGCATCCTCAAGTGATGGATGCATGAACATCTGACTGTCACGTGATAAGATTTCAGTCTTTCTTAAATACCTCTTAGATGGATTTTCACTACACAAAAAATACAAAAAAAATATCTGATTGTTTTCCAGTGTGGGCAAAGTGTAAATGGAGTACTTGAAACTTTCAGATTTGAGTTGATTGATTTGTCCACTGGATTTACAATTACATTATAAGACAAAATGTCCCCTCACTTTAAAACATTTTGATGGGCTTTCCTCACTCTTTTTATTACATTTATTTTGACCTAACAATCATAATAATCAAGTATTACTCAATAAATACTTAGAATAATTATAAGGGTATGTATCATCAAATCTAGTATAAATTCTCATTTAGAGGTGTCAAAATTACACTTCTGAAACATAATTAGTAATTATAATAAATAATTGGAGGCCGTTGCTTTTATTTACATCAGATATATACACATGTATACTGTACACAACAGACACAATATTTCCCTTTAAGCTTGTTTCTTAGTCGAGTTCACAGCTTGTTTTTAAATCAAACAACAAAGATCATCTCCTTCGCGTCTGTCATGTCCTCCTGTCTCCACCTATGATGCTTTTCATCTCCTCCCATCCTTCATTCATCTCTTCCTCTCCCTCCCCTCCATTATCCTCATCTTTTCTCTCATCTTCATCCCACACTTTTATTCTCCTCTCCTCCCTCTCAGTTTTATTTCTCCTCTTATCTGTCCTTCGCTTTTATCCCCCCCTCCTCCTCATTTTATCTGTCCACTATCCATCATTTATTTACAGCCCAGTCTTTCCGTCTTGATGGAGTGATAAAATATCTTTGCGGTCGTCTGAATGAGTTGGAGATTTTCTGGCAGTGAGTCGAACATCCTCAGGTGTTCTCCCGATGAGAAGAAAAATGTGTTGGAAGCCGAAAACACTGAGCGGAGCCTCTGCTGGATCAAACTCTGCAGGACTTGGCCAACTTTCAAAGATCCGTCTGAGATCGATTGAGGCGCTCTGTCGCTCTAATTGAACGCTCCCACAGGTCGAACCCGAGACCCGTGGAAACCCGGCCACGTGAACCGAGGCGGGGAGCGCGGCCACTGGCCGGAGTCCAGTCGGAGCCGCGTTCGACTTCGGCAGCTTTCCACGGCAGAGGAAGCTGAACTGGCAGCGCTCAGTCCTGCAGGAGCAGCGGCGTGTTCGTCCTTTAATCCTTGCTTTAACTATTCAGGTTCTGTCGGCTCTCATGTTCCAGAGGAGTCTGAAAATCTCTTCAGAGGATCCCGGGAAACTCGTACAGCCTCCAGGAAAGCAGACTGTCTGATAAACACTTTGTTCGCTCTGCAGCAGCTCATCTTTGCCTCTCTTCATGCTGCTGCTGAGCTTCTGAATTCATTTTCAAATCCTGCTGCTCACCTCCAGGTGTTACATGATGGAGGCCTTGAATATATTCCTGAATTACTGTCCCCTTATCATAATGCGAGACCTGTAAGGTCCTCTTATGAAGTGCAGGCGGTTGTCCCTGAGTGAGGCGGATTCTACACGCATGTATTTAAGGAGCATATTTTCATATTTTTTGTGAATAAATGGTGTGAAGGCTGTATGTCTGTGAAGCCCAGTTTTTCACCTACAGGGCTGTAAGTCATTTTATACTAGACACGAACACTTACTGACACTCAAACAGGTAATTTGAGGTTAATTAACAAAACAATAGCACAGATACATGAACTATAAACAGTAAGAAAGCCTCATTTAAATCCAAATAACAAAAAACTCCAGACAGTGAAATATATTTTTTCACACCTTTTTGTGCATGATTGCTTATTTAGAATAGCAGAGTTTTATTTCTGTTCGGGTGCAGAAAAACTCACATACACACTTTCTTAAGCTAACACATTAGCCAACGTTTGCATCTCCACACTGAGCACACATGCTCATCACATTTTAGGGTGTTTGAAGTCACATCATTAATGTCACGTGCAATTTATTTATCTAGTGCAATAATAATCTGTATTTATGGAGGATATACATTGTGTATTTATGTCATTTTAATCTTCTATTTTTGTACTTATTTTCAAATTTCTCTTACTATTGAGCTGCTGTAAGTGCATTTCCCCAATGTGTGACTAAAAAAGTTCTTTGTGAGCAAAGTATTCACTGTCCTTTTAGCTTTGGTTTGGTCTCCACCAATTTGTTAAAAACAATATTTGGCTCTTTAATAACATAATGTTGTCTACCTGCTCAGCACCAAACAGCAGACAGGCAGGACAGGCAGAAATGTGCAGGAAAACCTTAATTAGGAGCTAAAAGAAGCTAAAGAGCCTTAATGCAGCTGCAGAGTTACTGCTAATTTTATGTAGTTTTGGTGTAGGTGTAGTTTTAATCACCTTTTTCACATCGCTGTTGATCTGTTCTTAATATAAAAATAATTAATCTCATGGACCTTTATTATGACAGAGGTGACAAAATTCAGTCTGATTTTCAGGCTAAATGTGAAGTCCGAGTGCATTAGCGAGGATGCAAAAATGGAAAATGTCTCTTTATTCTGTTGCCACACAATCACACCAATCCCTTATCTTTAATCAACGAGAGATTAAATATTACAGCCTTATGGCTCATGAAGAAGCCTGTGACTTTTTAATTCTGTACTAAAGACTTTCTATTTAATAATAATAAAAAAACTGTTAATATAACCAGCTTCAACAAGCTTGTTGATCCCAGCAGTTTTGTTATGAACTAAAGAGTGGTACTTCCAGGAAAATACAGAAAAAGTACTGAGTCAGTCTTCTACAAACTACATTTATTTAAAAATGCATGAATTATGATTATAAAAGCAGGGTAATTTTCATATTGCTCTCTGTGGTGAGCAGATATGCGCTCATTCTGCCGGAGCCTCACAGCTGATAAAGCTTCGCAGTTGGATGATAAGAGTTAGCAGAGATACGGCCGCTCATCCTCTCCGCCGTACGACGCTCTGCTCTCTGGAATAATGTGTGTTCTCGGTGTAAATATGCATTATGTAAACTCACCGCGCTGCCGTTTGGATTCATTAATCTTTCTATTAGCATGACAGTTATTAATTTTCATTTAAAAAGGTACACAAAGGGGGGACATTTGTGTACAATTGCAGCCTATTTATCAGCCTAAACCAGGAGGGGAGATAAACCAAAAAAGGTGTGTAAACCCGATTAAAGAACCATTAAAAAAAAAAAAAAAAAAAAAAAAATCAAAAGCAAGCAGTTTTTCAGTTTTACTGCCTTTTTGTTTTTTTACACAATAAAACATATTTAAAGGGTCACTCATGTTAAAACAAAGCTCAGTTTACAGGTCATGGTTTGTCCTGGTCACTGAAAACAGGTGTACAAGAGCTCGGATCCTGCTTTTGGAGATTGACCCATGTTAGGGAACAAAAGTTTGCTTTGCTGCTTACATTTTGACCACTCTTTGAAAAATTGGTCTTACAATGTGTAAATTAATACTAAATCACAGCTCTTTAAGGCTTAAAACTTGACTTTGCATCTTTAATTTTTCTATCAAAGCTGTGGGAATACTTTTATCTATAATATTTGATCATTTGTATAATCAACACCCCCAAAACAGACTGCCTGATGTGCTCTGTTTGTGGATGTTTCACTCACAAATGTCACTTAAGAATAAATTTAATCTCAACCTAAGAGTCAGTTCTAAGTAAACTGAGAAAATCGGTGAATGAGACAAATAACAGTAATTCACTCGTACTTGCCACTTAGGAACAAATCTGTCTGTAGTTCTTACTTGATGACCATTGTGTTCATCAGTAAGGCTAAATAAATGTTTCAACACTATTTCCAGAGCCAGTTTCTTTGAATACCATGAAACCTGCATGATTTAAATCCATTTTTTACATCTTATTTTCCTTGATTTTGGCATTTAATCAGTGGTATGGTGTAGCTTGTATGTGCTTGTCTATGGCTGCAATTAACTATCACTTTAATTATCAGTGAATCCAATGATTACATGCCTCATTTACCGAGTACCCTCATGTTACAGCCCACCAAAGAAGAAGAAGGTACAGAAGTGGATAAATTCAAACTAGTTCATCATATTTTTTATTATTCTGCAGCTCCACGGGAGTTTAAAAACTTCTTAAGGTCATAAGAGTTTTTTTTTCTTCTAATTTTCAGAACTAAAGATCAAACATATCGGTGCTATTATCGCAGGTCAGCGCACATCAGACAGGTTGTGAACTTCAAAGGATCTCCTCTCTCAGCTTGGCATGGACGACACACTCGCTCTGCCAAGACTTTGTCCGGGGACGCGGGAGGGAGCGATGTTCGCGGTCGCTGTCCGCCGCTCGGAGCTCGGCTCGCCGCCCGAACCTGCTCAAC
This sequence comes from Scortum barcoo, assembly GCA_023238725.1. Lineage (NCBI taxonomy): Eukaryota > Metazoa > Chordata > Actinopteri > Centrarchiformes > Terapontidae > Scortum > Scortum barcoo. Next base: position 1,533,259 of record CM041554.1, read on the forward strand.
GCTGGATGGTTCCCCACATCACATCACCCCTCTCATATCAACATGCTTCGGCTGCAGATGAGCTGGATCTTCGCCGCTGGGTCATTCTGTGTGCATCGTTAGAGACACGTGACGCTCTCAAAGCGGCGGGCAGGCGGCTCGGCCCTGCGAAACACAATTCACCTCGCTGTGAAAACGTGGAGGAAAATGTTTTCATTCACCTTTTTAGTTCCAGCATGTTCTCAGTTTTTAATCTGATCACAGAGAAAGAGCAGCATTAGTGATTGCCACGGTTAAATTGGCATAATAGTTTCCCACCATGCACTGCTCTGACCTATCTTCCTACGCGTCCATTTGCATAATTCTTTCACCTCTCTGTTTATTTCTCGTGAACTGTTTATCTAGGAAGCAGAGAGGAGAGAGAGAGGTGAACAATCATTTAAGGCAGATTTTAATAAAAGTCTGCATGTTCTGAGGATTGGTGGACACGTCGTCGCACAGAGGAAACAGATAAGCATCACCGCTGGAAAAAAAACTGTGGTGGAAATGAAGCAAACAAAAGAGTCTTAAATGATTGGAAAGACTTTTTTCTCACTATAATTTTTTTTTTCAGGTTGCAGTTAAATGTTTCTGAATCTGATGTAGTAAATTTATAGTTAAATCATAATCAGGTTCAGCCTTCAACAACTTTAGGCAACAAACTCATAATTAAAATTATCTTTGAGTTTAAAGGTGTAATCGGGAAGATATTCATTTAAATTACTGTTTGTTTTGAATTACTGAGACTTTCCTGAAAAATCACAGCAGCACAGCTCGCCTTTTAACTGAACAGACTCAGTCTTAAAGTCACCTCTGTGTGAAGCAGTGTGCTGTTTTTTATTCTCTCTGATAGTGTCGTGAGTAAACTATTACTCTTACCAAGCAAAGAAAACATCTGTGAACAAACAAACCATAAAACTGAAGCTGAAGTGAGGTACAAAAACACGTGAAATTATTATTACCAAAAGTGTTGCGAAGGTGAACAAAATTAAAATAAAAACTTCATTAAACATTTATTCAACATGTTCTTCTCCTCATGTTTCTCATATTGTTTTCTGTTTAGCTAAATAATTACTTATTCTGTGCAGGACATAGTTGGAATAGTTAGTTTGATAGTTAGAAAGTTTTCCCTTTCTTACAGAGAGTTGTATGTTCAGATTCATACCACTTTCATTAGCTTAATTAACACATCACAGCTTGTTTCTTCAATTTATAATGAGACTATTCAAAAAAAATTATCCGAAATCAAACTGCTATTTAATTTGCATCAAATAGTGCATGTATGGCATCGTTTTTGGCATGCAAAAAACAAATGCATTTAACTTTTTTTGGCAGCTGCAAAAACCATGCCAGTCTTAACCTACTGCTACTGGTCTGTCAGCATTTAACTTTTTCCACTTTTTCCAGGATTTCCCTGTTTTCAGGTGGCATGGACGATCACATGACCCTCCACAGCTGCACAAATTCTCCAAAAACTCCTGAGATACACACAAAAGACACTATTAATGTAAAGTTTTTGGATCAAAGTAATCAATAACGCCAGCTGTCAGTAAACGTCGTGGACTTTAAAGTATTCTCATGTAATGGAGGAAATGTTTTCCAAAAATAAAACACATTTTGAACCTCCTGACTGACCTGATGTACAACATTCAAACTTAGTGACTGTCTTCCTCTGCATCCAATTTATTTTCTTCATTTCCTCTCTCTCTCTCTGTCCGTCCCTCCTGACTCTCTCAGTTTTCTCGGACTGTGTGATTTGGTCTGGCCGGCCGGTTGGCAGCGCGGCGTCGGGCTTCACCTCTCCTTCCGTTTGATTAAATCATAGCTGTAGCGGCGAGATGGGTCCCGCAGAGCAGGTGCAGAATTATTAACCTTTGCTGTCGGAAGGACGTCTCTCTCTCTGCAGGCCTGCGGTGAGACGACCGGCCAAGATGGACGCCCCAGTTCACAGACCACAGTGTGTGTGTGTGTGAGAGAGAGACGGTGTGGAGGCGTGGCGGTCAGCTCGCCACTCTGAATAAAGTCATCCATCCCTGAAGGTGTCTGAGCCGCTCGCTCCACGCAGCCGGTCACTTCCCCCGTCCTCACAGATCAGAGACGAACATTTAATAATCCAACAAAGAAACTCAGGAAACCACAGCTCATCTCAGTTTTAATTCTGAATGCACAAACTCACATCAGGACAAACTGCTCACTGCAACATTATCAGACCTTTACAATAATGTGTGTTTCATAATAAACCACATCATTTACCTGTGCAAACTGCAGTTTATGCTTTAAATCCCGCCCATGCTATATCCTGTCTCACCAGTGATTTCAACCCTTCTGACGCTGTGACTCTGCTGATACTTTCTTGGTCTGTCTGCAGGTCGATTCACCACTTTGTCCCAAACGTCTCACATATTAGACGTATGAAATATTATGAAGGCGTTCATGGTGTTGAAAGGATGAATACTTACTAAAATATCTGGACTCAAGGTTTTCATCTCTCCAGTAAAACATCTCAACAGACATTCATGGTCCCAGAAGATGGACCTTAAAGATTTTGACCTTTCTTCAGGCACCATTTTTGGATTTGATTCTCACCAAATATCTGATGTTAACATTCGATTTAGCGCCACCATCGGGACAACATGTGTCCAATACTTTGGTTTGTGACCAAATTTCTGCAAAACTAAAAACACTCCCATCATCCTTTGCTGTTCTTTCTATTTAGAGCTAAACGAAGCGATATTATTCTTGTTAATCAGCATGTTAGCATACTGATGTTAGTATTTAGCTTGCAGTGTTGGCTGTACAGGACAAAGCTTCAATGAAAAGCCTCAACTCTGTACATACTCTGCATTTATGCAATAAATAACATGGGTTAGCTGAACACTGTAAATGCTGCCATCTTTTTTTTTGTACTATTTGATGCATAAAGTTTTTAAATACTTTCAGATGTCCATTTTGTGTACCCGTCTTATTTTCTCATTTTGCTGCACCGAGGGTTTGTTAACTTTAACGTCTTTGTAGCATGAGTGGATGGAGGGTTAAAGGCTGCTTTCTATAAGTCTCTGAAAACTTTCAGATGTTAAGAGGTGATGTTTAAGTGTTTAAACCCAACATTACAGCCTGGCATGTCTGATCTGTGTGTGGCTGCTGTTTTCCATGCTGTCCAATGTTTATCGTGTGGACAAAGTTAGAGGTTCGAATGTCTGAAAAGTTAGAAAAGTTATTTATTGAATTTTATTTTTAGCAGACTAAACAGTTGTTGTAGATGTGACATTTCCTCCCGCTACAGTATAACTTGCTCTCATGATTCACCAGATATTCGTCGCTGTGTTTCATCCCGTTTGTTGGCGTGCCCCTCCTGTTACAAGGCTGCCTTCTGATTGGGCAGAGACGCCGCTTTGAAAAAGAGCCATTAAACCGCAGTCAGCTGTATTTACCATCATAATAAACTGTGGCAGGATGTTTTCTGACTGATTTTACTCTCTGTTAGCAAAACCAGCAGCTCTGCCTCTAATATGGCTCAGACCTGACTCGTTGCAGAGTTGTAATTAGCCTATTAACAGTTAACAGGCAGGTTTTTTTCAGCGGAGGCCACACAGTGAACACATTTAGACTACAACTGCAGCGACAGACTGGAATAATCAGCCCTGGTTTACACTGATAATTGCCTGTTACACAATAAGAAGGACAGAGTGTAAGCATTGTTTGTGACACTTTGACACACAGAGCCGCGGATGAACCGACAGCCCACGCCGGAGGACGAGGCAGCAGAGATCAGGTCCCTGCTGCAGGAGATCCAGGTTCCCGGCAACCAATTAGATAATGAATGAAGCTCCAGGCTCCGGGGCTTAACGAGACTCAGAGCGTGTTCTGACAGCTGGCTGACGGGTTGACGGGTAATGTGGAGGGCCTGGCGATAACGAGGTCGCTCCGTGATTGTGACAATTCGATCTGTGGTTTAACCTCCTGAACCCCAAGTTTTCTTTTTTCCCTTAAATGTCCCCATCATGGCAAACATTTAAAGTTAGAAAACATCACAAATATGAGTCCAGTCTGCTTCAAAACTTCAAGCTTTATGATTCATCAAACACACACACACACACATATCATTATACCGGATATGTATGTATGCAATGACCTGACATATTTTATATCTTAGGAAACTTTAAGATCTCCACAAAAATTTCAAATAAAGTTGTGCAACTCTGAACGATGCTTGGCCTTGCAAGGTGACACCGGTGGATCCAGCAGGGCTGAGGAGGTTAAACCAGGATTTAAAAAAGCTTTTGAAAAAATACTCATTTCTGTAGTGTGAAATCCTTTGAGTTCATACTCAAAGATAAAAGTGGTTTATCTAACTCACTTTATCAGACCTTCTCACTTAATATGAGGTATGTTTAGGTGTCTATCTAATGAATTTGATTAGTGGGATGCTGATTTATGAAGTTAAATTAGCGGAGGTTAAGAGCACATGAAACATTTATCCCAAAAACACATGCATGAAGCTTTGGCATCAACTTAATGAAACTTAATGACTCCGTCAAGCTTTTGAGAACACCGATGGGCAAACGGGGCATTTTAAAGTCATGTTTATGACACAAAAAGAGCAAATATAAAAACCTGAAGGTCACAGCTTATACGTTTCACTGTACTTAAACAGTTGTGAGAGTCACACCAGTCGGCGCTCACGTGGTCTGTTATTCATAAGGCGCCATCGCTTTCTGCATTCATTTGTATTCCAGCTGCTTCTCTGTCACTTCCGGCACTTTTTTCCTTTTGAAAATCAATCCAGTCCCGGCAGAGGACGGTGAATAAATCCAATCCGTTATCATCATCCCGGTTACTGTTGGAGGGTCGTCGAGGGTGTGTGTGTTTCACTGTGGAGGGAAACAGCGAGGAAGGAAGACGACTGATGGTGCTGTAAGGTGAGAGCAAAAAGGAGGAGGTGTGGGGAGGGGGGCTCAGGTGGCGGGCTGATGCATGATGGGAGTGACGGCAGCTCAGGTGGGAGTTAATACAGTGTCAAATGAGACGGAGAGATAGGTGGAGGGGCGGAGGAGGAGAGGGGTTATAGAGTCCTGCATCAGTACTGCAGCTGAGCCCCTCTGATACCTCCATACATAGATCACACTGACAGGTCAGACTGAGGCTGCCTGCAAAAACGGGGAAAACCACAGAAGCACTGCACAACACGAGATAATACTGCAAAGAAACATACAGAAACAGTGAAAATTACAGGAAAAAGTGTGTAAAATGACAATTATTATCACGCTATATTTAACTAAAAGGGATTGCACTTAGGACATCCAACATGGCCGCCAGAGGGAGTGAGGTCGGGGGGCAGGGAGGGGGTGGTGTGATGTCACTGAACGGTTTGTGTGTCTAAAACTGTGTCAAACTGCTGTTTTATAAAAGCAGCAGACAACAGGAGTACTCACGTTAAGCAGAAGGAGCATTTCACATAATCCCTAATCCACTACTATCTTTATGTGTGTGTGTGTGTGTGTGTGTGTGTGTTTAGGTGCATGTGTGTGCGTACTCTACATACATTTTCTAGAGACTGATTTTAGTCCTTCAGATGGTGAACTTTTTTTTTCTTTGTCTATTTCAATATAGGTACAAATGACAAAATTCAATATCATCCTGCGTTTTATTTGGTTTTATCCAAGTTCTTTGTTGTTACTGAGGATTAAGAGAATAATCCTTTTTATTATTTTGATGTGTTTGTGTCTCCGTCAGTTTATCAAAATGCATCTAATATTCATTCATTACCAACAGAGTAAAAATAATGCAGAACAACATGATGGATTCAGACGTAACCACGTGGAGGTCATCTGTATGATTGTTTGTGCTTTTTTTTAGCTCTCCCTGATCGTGAAGGCTCTTGTTGGTTTTACGCAACGTTTGCTTGTTTTCTTTCAGTTACAGAAAGTTTCTCAAAGGATCTTAAGGATTTGTGAGCACCTGCTGGAAGAAAATGAAAAATTTGAAGATTCATTAAGCTTTTAAGACTCAAATATTCTTTTTTTTTTTTTTTTCATGGCTTCATGGTGCCTCAGGTGTTTCCGGATGTTTTCTTCTCCCTGTTGTTTTTATGATTCTGTCTGTCTCTCTTGTTGTGTTTGTTTTGCACTTCCTGTTTTATTTTGTATACTTCCCTCTCCTCATATGTGAGACACTTTACTTCCTGTCCTCGTGTGTTTCACACCTGTTTGATTACCTGCTTCTCCCCAATCAGTTTCACCTTTTCTCAGCTGATGGGAAAGTGGAGACAGGTGAGGAGACGCCTCACCTGTCTCCACTTTCCCATCAGCCACATTTTATATATATATATATATATATAGAAATGCTCTGCCTCCTTGCTGTCTTGCATTTGGGTTCAGTATAGGGGTTAGGTAGAGGGACAGTATATTGTATATATCAAACACAAGGAACAATCACTGGACAGTTTGTTCATCAAAAGCAGGATTTGTATCATTGTTTTGGATTTCAAATAGGGTCGCTTAGTAAGATCAGGGGTGTTTTGGGGCATTTTGAGTGTGTTCATGGTGTAAAAATCCTGTTTATTTACTCACTGAAGCACCAGAGATTCTCCAATCCAACTCTTTCTCTCCGATGAGGATACTTTAACTCATGTTATCTCTGCATACAGAGTACCAGTCCATTGTAATCATGAATATATCTGCTAAAATGAGGCCTGGATTTGTTAGTGTTCGCTTTAAAAAGTGAGTCACCAGCCTGCTGTAACTAAACGAATGTAGCTAACAGCAGAAACAATGAATTTTATAATGACGCTAAAAGTGAAACAGCCATTTAGGTGACTCTTCATGTTGTGTCCAAACCCAATCTGCTTAATAAGGTCGCAATGGCACAAATACTGATGTGGCATATCGAATTATTGCATCCCGACTTGGACTACCATTAAAGTCTCCCAGTCGAATCATCAGTGCAAAAGTTGAATAACTGTGAAAATTTTAGATTTGCAGATGAAAAAGACAAAAAACAAGCCTGTGGAGATAAAAACTGAAGGAGTGAAGGCATCTTTGAGTTAGCCCGGAGACTTCTGTGTTTCTTTCCGTATGTCCTTTGTGACAGACGGTGAGGATAGCGTTAAAAGAAGAATTCAACATGTGAATTTTACAGGAGGACATTACAATAGTCTGCACAGTTCATGATCTTCTGACTGCATTTTCCTTATTCTCATTTCCCAGCTGCCCTTTGCCTGTACAATAATCTCTCAGACAAATGCTTTTACACGTGAGGCCTGTAAAGCAAGTTGAAAGTGAACTATGGAGAGATGTATAAAAAGAAAAGTGTGTGTGTGGCAGAAAGACTGACGGTGCAGTCATGCAGTAAATGATGTTGGTTTAAGGCATCATACCGTGGTAGATTGCCACCTCCTCCTGCCTTCACACACACACAGTCACACTTAACACACAGCCGCCTCTTAATGATAATGCTCTTTAAATGGCTTTATTGATTTTAATGTAGCCTACCACACATATATTTTATGAAAGTCAATACGGTAAGAGGACCAACTCCCTAATGTAAATAGCCGATTGAAGGTCTATTAAAATGGTTATCGATGGGCGAGTGGTAATTACCTGCCGCTGCGCCCTGCCTGACACTTTAAAGCCACAATAGAGCCGAATATCAGGGGGGAAGCCAGTGAATATGCAATGCAAATCAATGCCCACGGAGTCCATGTGCGTTTGATCAATAAAATGAAGAGCGAGACTTTGGACTGCATGTAGTTAGTCTGCAGTTCCAGACTGCGAGGAGACGCTCTGCAAACCTGAGTGTACAAAAAGACTCTAAAACCCGCCTACTGCGATTACTAACAACTACTACTACGATAAGTGACACTACTGTAATAGTACTACTGCCACTGTTACTGTCACTGTTGCTACAACTACTCTTATTCACTACTTCAGTTACCATTACTACTACTACTAGTAAAGTACTACTCCTGCCACTGTAACCACTGCTACTACGACCACTACTGTGACTACCACTGACTACTGTTATAACTACCATTACTACTACTACTATTACTGTAACTACTACAACTGTAACTACTACTGCCACTGTTACTGTCACTACTACTCTATTATATGCTAATATTATTATTACTACTACTATTACTCTTTTTATATATATATATATATATATATAT